>JAVXUO010000888.1:0-396072 GCA_033065855.1 Escallonia rubra | reverse complement strand
TAATATCTTCTTGGGTAGTATAAAATACTACACCAATAAACTTGCATGCTTATAGTGTTGACTTGTTGATTTTGATGATTTCAGACTTATATTATCTAACATTAATCTGACAATATTATTAAGTTAAAACATTTCAGGTTCTATCTTAATCAAACAAAGACATAATCTTGACATGGATGACAGAGACTTTGCACGACCTTGACATGGATGACAAAGACTTTGGACTCAAGCTTTGGACTACAGAGAAAGATTCAAGATCTTTAAGTATAGCTTTTCTTGTTTTGTTTTTTCTTTAAAAAGCCTTTCTTAAAGGATCTGACAGAAAATTCTAGTAAAGAACGAAGCCAAGTGTATTAGTCGAAGTCAAGTTTTTAGTCGAAACCAAAATGTTTTAGTCGAAGTTAAGTCTTTCAGTCGAAGCCAAATCTTTCAGTCGAAGCTGTGACTTTCAGTCGAAGTCAAGCATTTCAATCGAAGTCAAGACTTTCAGTCGAAGCCAAGACTTTCAGTCGAAGGCAAAGGTTTCAGTCGAAGCCAAGACTTTCAGTCGAAGCCAAGACTTTCAGTCGAAGCCAAGACATTTTAGTCGAAGCCAAAATGTTTTAGTCGAAGTCAAGTCTTTTAGTCGAAGCAAAACATTTCAGTCGAAGGCAAGACTTTCAGTCGAAGCCAAGACTTTCAGTCGAAGCCAAGACTTTTAGTCGCAGCCAAGACATTTTAGTCGCAGCCAAAATGTTTTAGTCGAATCCTTCTTGTTTGGTTTTTCTACCTAACAGTCCTCTATTTCCTTCCTGTATAAATAGAGAATCTGTTGGAGCATTTATTACCTTTTTCTCTCGCGCAAATTTTTACTCTGAAAAACTCTCTCATCTCAATCTCTTATTCTTATCAATTATCTTTTGAGTGAGTTTACCTTAGAGAAAGTTCTGTGTAAGCTTCTTGGTTTTGTTCTTGAAAGAATATAGATCTTCCCACCTAAGAAGGCTTAGCTTTACAACTTTCATTGTACTATCTGCTCAAGAAGGAGCCTGTTAATTGTATTCAAATTATAATCTCTTTTCATTTGTAATCTGTTGGAAACCTTGGAAGGGTTTCAGATATTGTACTGAGGTTTGAGCTAGCACCCGAAGCTAGTTGGTTTAGTGAAAGGCTCGAGTAGGTCTCCCTTGTGTGGAGTGCTCGAGGACTGGACGTAGGCTGGTGGGGCCGAACCAGTATAAATCTCTGTGTTAATCTTGTTACTGCTATATCCGTCTTTACGTTGTAATCTTAATTTTTAAATTCATACGCTAAGTTGAAAAACACCTATTCACCCCTCTCTAGGTGTATTTAGGGACCTACAAGTGGTATCAGAGCCTTGTGCTCTGAAATTCTTCTGTGACTTAATCGTCAAGAGCTAAAGATCGTGTTATGGAAGAAGGATCAGCAACCACCAGGCCACCATTGTTGAAAAATGACAACTACAGCTACTGGAAAAATCGCATGAGGAACTTTCTGAGGCAGGATACTCACGTATGGTATGTTGTTGAAAATGGTCCTATAATTCCTATGAAGGATGGACCGGATGGAAGCAAGATTCCGAAAGGAATTCTTGAAATGGATAATCATTAGGCCTAGCTCTTCTCCATGGATGATAAAGCCAAGAACATTATCAGCTGTGGCCTCGACATAAATGAGTACAATCGAGTCTCAGCTTGTGAGACTGCAAGAGAAATGTGGAGATTGTTGGAGGTTACTCATGAAGGAACAAATCAGGTAAAGGAGACCAAAATCAACATGTTGGTCCAGCAATACGAGGCCTTCAAGATGAAGGAGCACGAGTCCATAAATGAGATGTACTCCAGATTCACTCTCATTATCAATGGGCTGAGACTTTTGGGTAAAACTTACCCAGAAAATGAAGTGGTCCGAAAAGTTCTCAGATCTCTCCCAAAAAGATGGGAAGCAAAACTCACAGCCATTCAAGAGGCGAAGGACTTGAATGTACTGAAGCTTGAAGAATTGGTGGGTTCTTTAATGACTCATGAAATTACAATGAAAATTCATGACGAAGAAGAAACCACTTCCAAGAAGAAGAACTTAGCTCTTAAAGCTGAGACTTCTCATGAGCCAACGGAAAGCAGCGACGATTCTGATCCTGAAATGGCTCTCATCACTCGGAAGTTCAAGAAGTTTCTCGCAAACAAGAGAGATGGAATGTTCAGAAGAAATCCAACAAACCAATCACATCAAAGAAACAATAGTGATTGGAATGTAAGGGAAAATTCTGACGCCTGCTACGAATGTGGCAGAACTGGACATATAAAGAAATACTGTCCACAACTCAGGAACAAGACCGCCAACAGCAACAGTCGAGACTTCAAGGAGAAGAAGTTCAAATCAAGAAAAGCACTGCTGACTTGGGATGACTCTGATGAAAGCGATAAGGAAGGAAGCGAGGATGAGGACGTAGCTCAACTCTGCTTCATGGCAAACGATGATGATCCCAAGGTAACCCCGGAAAAACATCTTAACAAACTTGAGTCAGCTTTTCTCGAACTCAGTAAAAACTATGAAAAGTTGAAAATTAAAAATGCAGATCTAAAAAATAAGGCTTTTTCTTTGATAAGTACTGTTGAAGAGTTGGAAGGTGAAAAAGGAAGAGTTGCAAGAAAAAATTAAATTTTATATTTTTGAAAATGTATCTTTAGAAAATAATCTAAATGCTTTTAAGAAAGAAAATTTTCTTGAGCCTTCTGAAATCCAATTTCTCAGAGAAATCAAAGTTCCAGTCGAAAATGAATCTTTAAGATCTCAACTGAAGGATATGACTACACAAAAATTAAATTTAGAAAAGGAGATTGAAGACCTCAATTTTACTCTTTCAAAATTTACCCAAGGAAGAGAGAATTTGGATATTCTTTTGAGAAAACAAAGATGTGTTTTTGAGAAAAGTGGAATTCGTTATGATCCTTCAAAGAAGCAAAAGGATTACAAAAATTTCTTTAACAAAAGTTTAGTTTCCTGCTCACCATTCACTCTCTGTACGGTCTGTAACAAAAAGGGACATTTAGTTAAAAATTGTCCTCTTAATCTTATTAAAAATCAGTCCTCTCTTTCTTTTACTAAGAATAAAATGAAACATGTATGGGTGCCAAAATTTTCTTTATCTAATCTTCCAGGACCCAAGAAAGTGTGGGTACCTAAAGGAACGAAACCAGAATCTGTTGTAGGTATGCTTGAAAGCAAGGGCAGACTGTAACAAATGGATTCTCGACAGCGGTTGTTCAAGACATATGACAGGTGATCGTTCTCTTTTTTTGGCACATCACCCCGAAAAATGGCGGGCTTGTTACCTTTGGAGACAACTCAAATGGTAAGATCATCGGTAAAGGTAAAATTGGCACCGGTTCCATTTCTATTGACAACGTATCCTTAGTTGACGGTTTAAAGTTTAATTTGATAAGTATCAGTCAACTAATCGATAGTGGTCACAAAGTTCAGTTTGAAGGCGAAAAATGTCTTATCAGTCATGCCTCGGATGGGAGTACGCTGATCGGTAAAAGAGATGGTAACATATATACTCTATCTTTTGATGCATCTGACCATTCTCGTGAAGTATGTCTCTCTGTTCAGCACAATGATATTTGGTTGTGGCATCGTAGATTAGGTCATGTTCACATGGATCTAATCAAGAAACTTCTCTCGAAAGATCTTGTCAGAGGCTTACCAAATTTGAGGTTTATCAAGGATAAAATCTGTGATGCCTGTCAATATGGTAAACAGTCAAAAACCTCTTTTCAAGCCAAAAATGTTGTTTCCACCTCTCGTCCTCTTCAACTCCTTCATTTAGATCTTTTTTGCCCTACTAGAAATGCTAGTCTAGGTGGAAAATTTTATGCCTTCGTCATTGTTGACGATTTTTCAAGATACACCTGGGTTCTTTTTCTTACTCGTAAAGATGAAGCGTTTGAAATTTTTTTCAGTCTTGTTAAGCACCTTCAAAATGAGAAGGAGTTGAAACTTGTCAAAATTCGAAGTGATCATGGCGGTGAATTTGAAAAAGATTTTATCCCTTTTTGTTTTCAAAATGGCATTTCACATGAGTTTTCTGCCCCTCGGACACCCCAACAAAATGGAGTTGTTGAGAGAAAGAATCGTACTCTTCAAGAAATGGCCAGAACCATGCTTCAGGAAAACTCTCTGCCAAAATATTTTTGGGCAGAAGCCGTCAGCACTTCCTGTTACGTGTTGAACAGAGTACTCATCAGACCAATTCTTGATAAAACTCCCTACGAACTGTTCTCAAATCGAAAACCAAAAATCGATTATTTCAGGGTTTTCGGTTGCAAATGCTTTATTTTGAACAATCGTGAGAATTTAGGAAAGTTCGATGCGAAGTCTGACGAGGGAATATTTCTTGGTTACTCATTAAAGAGTAGAGCATATAGAATTTATAACCGTAAGTCTATGACCATTGAAGAATATATGCATGTAGTATTTGAAGAATCTAATGTTGAAAAATCAAGTAAGATTGCAGGTGATGACGATGAAGAACTCTCTATGGACTTGAACAATAAACTTAACGTCTCCTCAACTGAGGGGGAGTGTTCAACTTCTTCTCACAACGATAACGATGAGACTCTGCCCCTTCCAAAAAGTTGGAGATATTCTTCTAGTCATCCATTAGAACAAGTTATAGGCAATGTGGAACGCGGAGTTACAACTCGGTCTACGGTAAATCTCTTCTGTGAGGATTTTGCTTTTCTTTCTCAAATAGAGCCTAAAAACATTTCAGAGGCTCTAAATGATTCTGAGTGGATTCTTGCCATGCAAGATGAATTGAATCAATTTGAGCGAAGCGAAGTTTGGACACTAGTTCCGGCTCCTGTTCAACAAAAGGTCATTGGAACAAAGTGGGTTTTTCGAAACAAACTTGATGAAGATGGCCATATTGTTCGTAACAAAGCTAGACTAGTTGCTCAAGGATACAATCAAGTCGAAGGGGTTGATTTTGATGAAACCTTTGCCCCTGTTGCACGACTTGAAGCTATCCGAATTCTTTGGGCATTTTCATGTCATTTGAACTTCAAACTTTTTCAAATGGACGTGAAAAGTGCTTTCTTGAATGGGGTAATACAGGAGGAAGTTTTTGTTAAACAACCTCCCGGTTTTGAAAATGAAAAATACCCTAATCATGTCTTTAAACTGAAAAAGGCTTTGTACGGTCTTAAACAAGCTCCTCGAGCTTGGTACGATCGTCTCAGCAGCTTCCTCATTGATCATGGATTCTCTCGTGGCAAAGTCGATACTACTCTTTTTACAAAAACTCGTAGTTCCCATATTTTAATAGTTCAAATATATGTTGATGACATTATTTTTGGTGCCACTAACAATGATCTCTGTCAAGAATTTGCCGAGAATATGCGCAGGGAATTTGAGATGAGCATGATGGGTGAACTTACATTTTTTCTTGGACTTCAAATCAAGCAGTCCAAAGAAGGAATTTTTATCAATCAGTCTAAGTACACTCGAGAACTTTGACAAAGCTTTGACTTGAAACCTGCTAAACCTCGAGGTACTCCTATTTCTCCCAGCGTCAATCTTATCAAAGATGAAAATGGTAAAGATGTAGACAGTAAACTTTTTCGTGGTATGATTGGCAGTTTACTTTATCTTACTGCATCTAGACCTGACATCATGTTTAGTGTTTGCATCTGTGCCCGTTTTCAAGCTTGCCCCAAAGAATCTCATTTATCTGCAGTTAAACGCATTTTTAAATATCTCTCTGGTACTCTTAACTTAGGTCTCTGGTATCCTCGTAATTCTTCAATAGATCTAGTAGGTTTTTCTGATTCTGATTATGCGGGATGTCTTGTTGATCGTAAGAGTACTAGTGGCACCTGTCAGTTTCTCGGAGATGCTTTAGTTTCATGGCACAGTAAGAAACAGACATCTGTGGCCCTATCTACTGCTGAAGCGGAATATGTTGCAGCTGGAAGCTGTTGTGCCCAAGTTTTATGGATGCGTCAAACTTTACAAGATTTTGGTGTCTCTTTAGAGCTTATTCCTATTATGTGCGACAGTAGCAGTGCTATCGATATTAGTAAAAATCCTGTCCAACACTCACGCACTAAGCACATAGATATTCGTCATCACTTTCTCCGCGACAATGTTCAAAAGGGGTTAATTGAACTTAAGAAAGTTGGCTCTGAAGATCAGCTCGCCGATATCTTTACAAAACCTTTAGCTGAATCTTCCTTCTGTTCTCTTCGTCGTCGTTTGGGTATGTGCGATCTTAGTTAATTTTTACTCTGATTTTAGTTGTCTCAAAGTCCTCTTTCAGTCGACTAAAGTCTCTTTCAGTCGACTAAAAGTCACCTTTCAGTCGACTAAAAGTCCCATTTCAGTCGACTGAAAGTCCCCTTTCAGTCGACTAAAAGTCCAGTTTCAGTCGACTCAAACCCCTTCAGTCGACTAAAAGTCCACTTTCAGTCGACTCAAACCATTTCAGTCGACTAAAAGTCTACTTTTAGTCGACTCAAACTTGTTTGCTTATTTATATGTCACCTTTTTAACTTTCACTTTTTACTGTTTCCCTTTTTCACTGTGTCTTTCACTTTTGTTTCTCTTCTTCTCTCTCTTGTCCACCTGTCACTCCAAGGACCCACATGGCCTCAAACTCACGACCTGTAAGTCGTCGTCGTCTTATTATTCAATATGTCGACGAAATCGATGGGTCTCCGTCCACTACCAATGTTGCGCCTACCGCTGTGGCTGTTCCACCGTCGACCACCCGTCAAACATCCACCGCTGCTTCGCGACGTTCGTCCTCTGTAACGGTCCATCCGTCATCCGCACCATCCACTTCAGGTACTGTAGTTCCTCCTCCTCCTCCACCTGCTGCCTCTTCTTCGTCTGCCTCTCCACCAACTTGCCCACCCCCTACCTGCCCATACACTTCCTCTTCCGAAATCCTTCACATTCCCCATTTCTTTCCAACTCCCGACGACCAACTTACATACTATACACTTTTCGTAAATCGGGAAGTCATCCCCGGTCGCCCAAGTGATGTCAATCTCATGACTCAACTTGGTGTTACCGCTCTGTTTGAGCGAATGGGCTGTCTCTCCCTTCTCTCTCCCCCCCTCCACCTATTATCCTTCTCTGGTGCGCATGTTCTACTCGAATTTGCACTTTAACACTCAACCCCCTACCTTTCTGACCTCGTATGTAAATGGGGTCCACATTCATCTTGATGCCACCACATTGGCCCACATTTTCGGTTTTGTCAATCAATCTTCTACTCTTGTTTTCACTGCGAACACTTGGTGTACAACCAGTTCCTTTACACCACTCCAACAGACCCAAACACTTTTAGGGGACCCGTCTATAACTCAACCCCGTAAACCTAATTTAGGTGACATGTCCCCTCTTTATCGCGTTCTCCACCTTATTCTCTGTTACAATCTCTCGGCCCGCTCTGGCTCCTATGCTACATTTTCCTATTTAGACATCATTCTTCTCACTCATTTCATTCGGGGTTCCCCGTTAAACATTGCCGGCATTATCATGCTCGTCATGAATGCCCGTAAAAACAAATCTTCTGCTAACCTTCCCTTCGGCCTTCTGCTCACTCGAGTCTTTGAACATTTTCATGTTCCCTTGCCTACTTCTAACTCGGAACGTATTCCTCTTCCGAGTCATCATGTGCTCGATGAAACCTCTCTTCGTCGAGCCGGCTTCGCCATCCGCTCCGATCTCACCTCAAACACTGTCCTTCTTGAACGCCCTTCCCAGTCTGTCCCAGCTTCCATTTCTGTTCCCTTCCCTGCTCCTGAAATTCCCTCAGCCCCCCCTTCTGCTTCCATCCCACCTTTTTCACCACCTCCTCCTCCTTCTCCTCAGTTCATACCCCCTGCTCCTACTGACCCTTCCACCTCAGTTCCTCCTCACCCTGCTGATCCCTTCTTCACTAGTCCTCTCAACGACTTCTCAAATTTCAATTTTGATGAATTTCTCTCTTCTGATCACCCCGACCTCTCTGACACTCTTTCTCGAATCTCTACCTCGATTCAACTCATTCTTGAATCCCAAACCACCCTTGCTGCCTCCATGGCCAATAACCATACTATTCTTCTTCAAGAGCTTGCTGCTCTTCAGCAGTCGGTTCAACATTCTTTCGCTCAGCTACTTTCCAACCAACTCGATTCTCACAATCTCCTAAATGACCTTACTGCCAACCTCACCTCTCTCCCTCTAAATCAAACCCCCATTCTTGAAAGTCTGACACGGATGCAGCATGACCTTCACCGCCAGCAAGAGGCTGCTATTCAGGATCATCGTCGCCAGGCTTATCTCACGACGAGCATTCTGACCGAACAGAACCGCTATTTGGCTCATCAGACTTTCGATCAGGCTCATGGTTTTCGGGTGACTCGTCCCGATATCTTTCCTTCGCGACATACTGGCAACGACGGGGAAGAATGGTTCTTCAACCCGCATCTTCCTTACAATCCTCCGCCGCCGCGCTCTCCTCGCGTCGTTGAAGTAGTTGAAGTTCCCACCACAGATCCGCCGCCTGCTGCTACCTCTCCTCCGCACAAGGTTCTCGCCACCGTCGGCCTTAGATTTTCTTTATCTATTTTTTTGTTGCTCGGATGGCCCAACTTTTTGCTTTGACAAAGGGGGAGAACATGTATTAATCCATCTTTCTTATGCATCTGTATTAACTCTTTCGATTATTTAAAGATGCTCTTTCCATTGTTCTCTTATGTGAATATTAATTGATTAAGGGGGAGTATGTCTTTTAATATTGTCATCATCAAAAAGGGGGAGATTATTGACTTGTTGATTTTGATGATTTCAGACTTATATTATCTAACAATATTATTAAGTTAAAACATTTCAGGTTTTATCTTAATCAAACAAAGACATAATCTTGACATGGATGACAGAGACTTTGCACGACCTTGACATGGATGACAAAGACTTTGGACTCAAGCTTTGGACTACAGAGAAAGATTCAAGATCTTACAGTATACCTTTTCTTGTTTTGTTTTTTCTTTAAAAAGCCTTTCTTAAAAGATCTGACAGAAAATTCTAGTAAAGAACGAAGCCAAGTGTTTTAGTCGAAGTCAAGTTTTTGAGTCGAAACCAAAACATTTTAGTCGAAGCTAAATCTTTCAGTCGAAGCTAAGACTTTCAGTCGAAGCTGTGACTTTCAGTCGAAGTCAAGTGTTTCAGTCGAAGCCAAGACTTTCAGTCGAAGCCAAGACTTTCAGTCGAAGCCAAGACATTTTAGTCGAAGCCAAAATGTTTTAGTCGAAGTCAAGTCTTTTAGTCGAAGCAACACATTTCAGTCGAAGGCAAGACTTTTAGTCGAAGGCAAGACTTTTAGTCTAAGCTAAGACTTTCAGTCGAAGCTAAGACTTTCAGTCGAAGCCAAAATGTTTTAGTCGAATCCTTCTTGTTTGGTTTTTTCTACCTAACAGTCCTCTATTTCCTTCCTGTATAAATAGAGAATCTGTTGGAGCATTTATTACCTTTTTCTCTCGCGCAAATTTTTACTCTGAAAAACTCTCTCATCTCAATCTCTTATTCTTATCAATTATCTTTTGAGTGAGTTTACCTTAGAGAAAGTTCTGTGTAAGCTTCTTGGTTTTGTTCTTGAAAGAATATAGATCTTCCCACCTAAGAAGGCTTAGCTTTACAACTTTCATTGTACTACCTCCTCCAGAAGGAGCCTGTTAATAGTATTCAAATTCTAATCTCTTTTCATTTGTAATATGTTGGAAACCTTGGAAGGGTTTCGGATATTGTACTGAGGTTTGAACTAGCACCCGAAGCTAGTTGGTTTAGTGAAAGGCTCCAGTAGGTCTCCCTTGTGTGGAGTGCTCGAGGACTGGACGTAGGCTGGTGGGGCCGAACCAGTATAAATCTCTGTGTCAAGCTTTTTACCGCTCTATTCGTCTTTACGTTGTAATCTTAATTTTTAAATTCATACGCTAAGTTGAAAAACACCTATTCACCCCCCTCTAGGTGTATTTAGGGACCTACAAATAGAACATATATTGCAACTTGCACTCTACCAGCAAAGGCTAGATATTTTGTAGACTAAGATGAAATTTTCTTAGCTGCTTTCTCAATAAGAATTCTGTAGCCGTCGTAATGTAACGAAGTGTTCAAGGGAATCCCAAGGTAGGTCACAGAAAAAACAAGAATGCCAATATTTCCAGTCAATTGCATAGCAGTATTCTGATTAACACCAGCTATAAAAACAGAACCTTCTTACGAAGGTTGGGAGTCAAACCTGATAGCTGCTCAAATTCCATTAAAGCTTGTTTGATGAGTGTCATTGTTTTAGGCTTGGCTTGAGCTAACTGGAAAACATCATCAGCAAAACAAAGGTGTCTGATTTGTAAGTCCTTGAATTTAGGATAAAAATGAAAAGCTTCTTGAGTAAAATATACATCCATCATGGCAGAAAAAGCCTCCATGACCAACAGAAAAAGATAAGGGGAGATGATTCCCTTGCCTTAGTCCTCTAGCACTAGCAAAATATCCCTCCATGCTTCAATTTATATTAACTGAGAATTTTGCTGTAGTAACACACTACACGATCCATTTCACAAACTGTGGAGGAAAGAGCATACACTCCATTACTGATTCCAGAAACTCCCAACCAATTGAGCCAAAAGCCTTTTAGAGGTCCACCTTCATCACATCTTGGAGAACCCCCATTTTTGTGATAGTTTTTCACTAACTTCTGCATTAGTAAGATGTTATCTGCAATGCTTCTATTGGTTACAAAGGCAGACTGTCTTTCAGAGATAGTCTTGGGTAGGATCTTTTTTAGTCTTGCACTTAGTAGTTTTGAGATGCACTTGTATATGACATTACAGTAAGCTACGGGTCTAAAATCTTTCATAGTGCATGGGCAAGGTATTTAGGTATAAGAGTTAACGCAGTGCTATTAAAACCTTTAATACCTTCATTTTTGTTAAAAATTCCTAAAATAGCAGCAGTCACAAATTTCCCTACCACTTCCCAATTTTGCTGAAAAAACTCTGCACTATGTCCATCACATCAAGGGCTTTATTGGACTTAAATGAAAACATAGCATCCTTCACTTCCACCTCGTGTACGGGGGCACTCAACAGTTGTTGATCATGTTCATCCACCTTTTTTAAATGAATAAATTTAGCCTGGTTCTTGTCAAAGGATTATTAGGCACAAGTGTTCCAAGGAAATCTGAGAAGTATAGGATAGCCACTTGGTGTACGTTCTTTGCCCATGTTACATGAGTCCAATCCAAAGTATTTATCGACAAAACCTTATTGTGGAATCTATGCAGCTGCATCTTTTTATGAAAGTAATTAGTGTTGCCATCTTCTAGCTTCAAGTCTCTACTTCTGGCTTTTTGGCAGTAAAATGTTTCTTCAGCTTGCACCAAATTATAATACTGTGCATGCACCTCCTTTTCCTTCCTAACCAACTCAAAATTCTGATGCATTAAAACTTTTTCTGTATTTCTTCCAGCCTTTTTAGCTTAAGTGCTTTTTTAACAGAGATGTTGCTATAATACTTCTTATTAAGCTTTTTTTAGTACAGGCTTTAGCTTTCTAAGCTTTGTACTTAGCTGGTAGCAGGCCTTCCCAAATATCTTTTCTTCAAACACAGATTCCAATAAATGTTTAAGAGTTCTATGGTTTATCTAAAAGTTGAAGAATTTAAATGGTTTCCTTTCATTTTGCATGTCTTGATCAATCTTGAGTAGTAACAGTGAGTCATCGGGTGTGAGCATGCGCTTTTACTTGAGTATTAGGGAATATTTCAGCCATCCTTCATTTTGGAAGGCCCTATCCAACTTGCACATGATAAGGTCTTCATCTCTCTTACTATACCAAGTATAAAACAAAACTATAGTAGGCATATCTTTAAGCTTATTGTTGAAAAGACATTGATTAAACTCATGAATACTCAGTTGATTTAACCTAATGCCTCCTTGTTTCTCTTCTTCACATCTTACCACATTGAAGCCCCCAAAAGCAGCCATGGCATCTGACCAATGCACTGTGTCATTCTCCAATTATTGTCATAGTACTCCCTTTCTTCTCTTCTTTATTATTCCCATGCACATATGTCAAGTAAAATGTCTGATCTGAGATAATAGATTCCATATGTTGTGCAGATGTGCTGATAAGAGTTACTTTTAACTAGTTTCTCATTTCATCCAATTTATATTCTTGATACACTCTTGTGATTAACATTGTGAACTAAGGACCATTGCCTCTTCCATTTCTTGGTAATTCTTTCAATATTCTCCATCCTAACTCTAGTTTTTCAGTAAACCAATTATTCCCACATTATAATTCTTTAGCGCATTTTAACCTCAAATTGTTTTCTCGAGTTATTAAAGCCCCTTATATTCCACCTGAAAACGGCAATCATCTTGGTGTAGTGCCTTTCCCACCACTAGTCCTTCCTCTGCTGAGTGCTTTTCTTTTTGATCCAGAAACTAAAGTTTCCTTGTCCTTGAAGTTGTGGTCATCAACTCCTAAGTTTAAGCAACGTTCTCCAAAGCATTGAAACTATTTGTTGTGATCAAGTTCTTAGTCTTTCTACTGTTATTTACTTCTGGAGACCTTCTGGGATTAACTGTAGTGTAGTCTGGTCTTCCACCTACCAGTATAGAATCATATAGTATCCTTCATAGACTGTTCATTTTGCTGTACAATATGGTTCACAACACATCCTCCCTAACAATTTCCTTAGCCATCCATCTTAACATTGGCTGAGGTATTTTGAAGCATTAGCTCTCTTGATGCCTAAAGACATTACGGTAACCACATTTTATTGGAAGCCACTCATACTCAATCCCCTATAATTGCACTTTATCACCAGCGCCTTTGAACGGAATTACCTCAAGGAGGCTTTCATCAGCTTTTATTTCCACACATACTCTTGCATAGCTCATTCTTTGTTTTGAAGCAGTCATATGATCGATAAACAATGGCTTTCCAATCGAACTGACAATTCTACTTATCATTGTTCTTGATAAAATTTGTAGCGGTAAGTATGGTAGTTTAATCCAGATAGATATAGCACTCAATCCCTCCTTTTTCAATTGACATGAATCATTTTAGGGCTCAACAATTACAGGCTTATTGTCAAAAAAAACCTTTGCCCTTTCTCTAGAATTTGATTATAAGCATCAAAAGCTTAGAGAGACATTACCAAATTGCTTCCATTTCCTTCCAAGTAGCCCTTCATTACACGTAGCGGAGGTCTTGCTCCCATCGTATAGTTATTAAGGTCTTTTGCTAGGCCTACATTTCCTCCTTCATATCCTCAATTGTGTATTCAACACCGATTTGCCAATTAATGTCCTTCGGTTTTATGAATTCAAGACTGTGTTCCTGCACAAAGTCTGTATTCGGTCTCGTCACAGTGGCATACGATGGTTTATGCTTCTGTATTCCTTCATGATGGATTTCATCACTCGTTCTCAATGACCATTCACCACCCGCCCCCAAATTCATATATTCTATTCATTGAAAACCTTGCGGCCTGTTCTCAAGGCACATGCCCTTGATTCCCTCTTTCTGTCATCATTTCACTTAATTCCTTCCTTAAATTGACATTTTCTTGTAATAAAACCTCTATCTAGCCTTCAATTTGCAGAATTTTGTATGAATTTTCATTGCACTTTCGATTTATATACTTACCTCTTCTCGAGGACATTCTTTATTCTTTTCCCCAATCTTTATTTAGCTCACTAACTAGATTTTCCTTGTGCCATTGAGATTATCTTCATCAGAATCCGAATTTGATTCCAATATCACCTCCGGTCTGATATCGCACACATCCCTGAATTCTTCCTATCCCAATGAGATTGTGATATCTCTCAATGTTGTATTCACTTATGATGATTTTGATCCTTCTTGTGTTCCCTTTCCTTTCCCACAAAGTCTCTCGCGAAAGGATCTCTTGGTGCTTCTCTCAGCGTAGACGATCGCTGGGCATTGATTATATGTGGCATTTCCACCGTGCTTTTTAAATTCTATATAGATGTGGGAGTTTCTCTCTCTTCATTTAAAATGTTCATTGGAAACATATTAGTATATAATTGAAAAACTACAAAGCTGAAACTCTAATATAAAGCATGCCAATAGTCAAACCTCAAGAATTATATAGTTTCCCATTAATGCTTTGGTCTCGACGTCTTCTCTAAGCTTGAATTCTAAATTAAATCAACTGCTTCATTCCTTGCGAAGAATATCCAATGATTTTTGCTCTTTTGTAAAAGTCTGGAATTTTTGTCCATCCATACTGCGGAAATAAGAACATCAGTATTAAGCTTATACAATCGAGCATGAAAACTTTTTCCTTTGAATCTCCTAATAGCAAAGTTAGCATAAGCACAAAGATATGAATATCGCCTAAGCATGCTATCATTCCTTCGGGCTCCACATGATCCATCCAATCTGTTGTGCTATCTTTGCTTGGTTCCACCATTTGATTGGAACCTCATCATCTTCAATCCAATCCGAGTCGTAGAATATCTCTCATCCATTCATCAAGCTATTTTGTATCGCCATTGTGAACTGGCTCTTGGGATCTAAGTGGGTCTTGACCTTTTCATATTTGACAAAGAAACCATTCATCGTGGGAATTTTGGACAGAGTAGGAGAATCTAAATACTGCCTTTGTTCTGAAGCCTTTCCTAAGGGGTGCTGTCTTTTTCTGGGCCTGGATCTTTGGTAGGTTTATACCTAACCTAAACTGACATTTCTTGTTCTTGAGAGCTGGGAAGCTAGGAAGCCCCTGACAGTTAAGGCCTAGGCCCTTCACGGGGAGGTAGTAGAATTATCTCATCACGAGAGATTATAGGTATTGTTGTATGGTGAGAAATCGAGAAAGCTTTCGTGTTGGCACACTTCGTCAAATTCCAAGAACTGTAAAGGGTTGTCTATATTGAAGACACTAAGGAGTAGGTCCAGAGGGTCATGCTGGATCATTACACTGTCCCTTTCCTTTTCCAACTGCCATGTCTGAGGTAGTTACGAATCTCCCATAATGGTGGAAATGGATTTATTTAACATAAACTTGACCTTTTGATGCAGCGTAGAATGTACTTTTCCCACCGAATAAATTATGGCCTTCGAAGCAAAAGATTGAATGTTGAGCACCTAAAAATTTGACTTCAAAAGTGGCCACAGCGACATATATGGAAAGCTTGAGTGTGTTAATAACTCCGTGTCTCGTACTATCGTAGTCTCTAACTACTTGATCAGAAAGAGTGAAATTAGAGGAGTTGATCTCGAGGGCCTGGACAGTACGAATCGAGCAAACATTGAGAGTCGAACCATAGTCAGTATGGACTAAAGGAACTTTCGTGTTAAGGGTCCGCACGGTGAAATATAGTGGAGCATTATGGCTTGGTCCACTCTTGGAAGTCTGCCTCAGCAAACGTAATATCATTTTTGTAGTGAATAGCCCCAAGAACGTTGGATAAATCTTTAAGCTGACTGTAGACATCCATTTTTTACGCATTTATTAATTAAATAAATAATCATCTTTATTGTTAATTAAAGTGCATTATTATGTCTAGGCTTATTAATGCAATTTAGTCAAAATATTCAGCCCAGTTCATTAGTCCAGTCCATATATCTACTGAGTTGCATATCCAGTCCACTAGTCTTGTAACATCCCGAAATTTTCCGGAACGTTAATGCTCAATCGATCAGTTCACTAAGACAATAATTCCTCAATTCAACCAAATAATATAAATCTGTCAGAGCAACTAAACCATTAATCAAACCAAACTCTCAACTGACTGATTTAAAATGAAATGTCAAATCTAAGTCTACAGAAATAATACTATTATTCGCCCACGCAGGGGTTCTAATGGACAATACAATAACTTCAAATCTCTTCTTACGCTCGCTAGGCTCTAATCCACATAGGCAACATCAACCTAATGCTGGATGTCACCTGCGGAAAGGAAGTCAAAGGAGAGTGAGCTTTCGAGAGCTCAGTAAGGTCGATCAAAGATTTAAAATCACAAAAATGATTCGGACAATTTTTCATATAAAACTTTTGAAGAGTATTTTCAATGAAATACAACACTTAGACAAATATGAACAAAACGAACGATTTTACATTCAAGTCCAACAACAACTTTTTGAGGGATTTTGCTTTCTATGAAATCACTACAATACGATATAAACATAGGGATGATTATTCAACTCAATCCCTTAAATAATAGGCATTTGAAACACTTCGGATATAATAAAGCATGAATGGATGATATTCAAAACATTTCAAATGTAATAAAACGTAGACAGGAAACATTGAACATGAGCAGTACAGAAGCAAAGCCACCCCGGCAGTGCTCAATCGCTTTACATATGCATATGTACACTGACTAGTCCATGCACTACAAGAAAATTGACCATTAGCGACGGAATTTAGCGATGGAATGAATTCCATCGCTAAAAGTCACCTATTCCGACGGAATTGGGCGATGGACTGGGTTCCGTCGCACTAAAATGTTGGAGGGAAAAAATGCGGGGAGCAAAAGTGGGCGACGGAATTTTCCGTCGCAAATAATTTAGCGACGGAATATAGTGACGAAGTTTATCGACGGAATTATTTCCATCGCTAAATGTGTATTTCAATTTTTAATAACAGAAAAAGGCATTTACTAATTATTAAAAAATAGAAAACATACATAAGAAACAAAGAGAAAAACTGAATTCGTTTCGGCCAAAACATTAGAACAGAACAGATCGAACAGAAGAGAAATTGTGGCGGCAGCCTTCGCACCTCCATCCCTCCCACCCCCGACGCCGTTGTGGAGGCAGCCTTCGCACCTCCATCCCTCCCACCCCCGTCACCGTTGTGGAGGCAGCCTTCGCACCTCCATCCCTCCCACCCCCGTCGCCGTTGTGGAGGCAACCTTCGCGCCACCAACCGTCCCACTCTGAAGGTATGTGCGAAGCCCTCTTAGTCACTGATGGAAATTCTTTAAGCTTGAACCGTTTTGTTCTCACTGACTGTTAGGGTTTTGATTTTTGGTATAATCAAATTAGGGTTCTTATTTCAATCGTTTGGGTCTTATTTCAATCGTTAGGGTTTCAGACAGTAGATACAAAGTTAATTAACCATTGTTGCTCAAGCAATGCAATCGTTTGAGCATGCATTGCTTGCTTGTTCGAGTTATTTTTATGAAGTTTTGTTACCTGTCGGAAATTTTGACGTTTTTCTGATCAGTTTTGGGAGGGGTTGTTTGATTAGTGTGAACGGATGCTTACTGATTGTTCGAGTAGTGAAAATTCCGATTTTGTTGAATCGTAGAGTACATATTGATTTTAATTTGGTTTGCATAGGCAACTAGGTGTATGATTGGGGATGGAAGCGTGTTTGGAGTGTGATTTTTTTTCCCCTTGAAAGGACAGGGTTTTGTACGTAGTTGATGACGCTGTGCGTTTCGAATCGGGTTGGAGTCGCCCAGTCTATTATCTATAAAGACCAGTGTAAACCAAGACGACAAAGACCAGTCTGTTTGAACAACTTCCTTCAAATGGTATGCATACACCTGCATATGCAGTAACCAGTCACATGCAACTATTCCAAATGTACAATTTGAACATTTAGCTTGAAACTCCCAATGGCCCTTCAGAAAGAGAAAACGGCCGTTTCTTTATATATTTCAAGCACAAAAACATCAAAATTGCGTCACTAATACTTTTTCAGTCATTCCATACTTTCCTGCTTTAACCCTTTTAGTACTTCAGTCTTGATCGTTTGACATACAAGCCAAAGGGAAAACCAAAGTAAAAAATCTTTGTACTACAGTAGCATGTTTCAATTATCGGACTCGGAGCTCTTATCCTCTTTAGGAGGTGCAAGCTGCCTGCTAAGACGGGATCTTGTCCAGGGATCCAATGGTGCTCTCTGCGGTGGTTGCGGGTTTGGTGGTTTTGACTGTCTAAGTTCATTCTCCCTGTCTATAAACCTGTGAGTAAAATTACACAAGCACAAGGCAAAAGTTTAGACTTCGAGCAGAAGGCACAACAAAATGCAGCAAGTGAGGTTTGGAACCTTTTATTTGCATCGAGTAAATAGCTACATAATTACCTCTATAGAACTTGCGGTTCCCACAAAATAAGGAAATGCAAGAGCTATTAGTTCAGTCTCCAAACCCAGGTTCAGTAAAAGGATTGCGGTGGGATAAAGTTTCTGCTGTTTCTCTGTTCTTTCCCACTTGAGGAAATGATGGGTCACGGGTTCCCCTTTTTAGAAGGAAGTTCTAGGATTGCGAATGAGATCACTTAACTAATCTTTCTAGCATAATTGAAACTTCCAGTCCTCAAGACCCTTGGAACTGGGAACTCTCTACTAAGGGTGCCTTTGGAGGTTTGCTACAATTACACTCCCTTGTCTCTGAGGGGCAGTTTGGCCTTTTCTGTGGCATGCCTTGTGGAAGAGAAAAAATCTCCTCCAAGTGGTGTTTTTTTGCTTGATGTGCTTCTAGAGAAAGAATTCTGACTCGAAATGTCTGATGAGGCAGAATCAGATGAATCATTACTAATGTTGAGTATGTTTGGCAGCAGCACTGCAAAATTACCAATATATAATCAATATGTGGTAGAAAATTGATACCTCTGTCCACCAGGATGCTACTAAAAGAGAACTCACCTTCTATATGATGCAAAGTTTATGAAAACATCAGCAGTAGGATGTGCAGCACAAGCAGCTTCAATGCTGCAAAACAGAGCAAATGCCGTATTAGGTTAGCAAGCTCTCAGCTTTTTTTCCATTAAGACATCACAAAGCGAGGGGCACTAGCCACTCAGCTCGAACTCAATCAAGAATTTTGGTCAGGGAAGGAGCTTTCATTAGATCCACTTTATTAGGCCCCTACCCAATGGTGGGCTATGCTGTTTAATTGCTGTTGTTTAACTCCAATGGGTAGGGCACTGTGTATCCGTTGAAGTCGAATTGAAGACATTGACTTTGTTCTAATTATGCTGTATATATGTTTCCTTTTACTGTTTGACAAAGGATGATTTTTTTTCATTTATTACTTAGACAATCCCATGTTCATTTTCAAACTTATTTACTAATAATGTCTTTTGCATTACAACTACATGATCAATTTCAAAATGTAGAGGCTAGTTCAGGGACCATAAACAGGGGACCATCCTCACATAGATTTATAGCAGTTAGATTGAGCATGCTAAAATGAGAGCTGAGCAATGCTGTAGTGAGATAAATTCTGGGGGGATATGCTAGTCCTTTTTAGTTTGCTTTTAGATTTGACTTTGAAATGATGTTACATGTGAACCACTAATTTTGTCCATGTTGGAACATCTATTAGACATTTGCAGCTTCATTACATGATATTTCTAAACCTATCAGTTTTTGGTTATTACCAGTTTCTGCTGAGATATTATTTGAAGACGGTTATGCACTGACTACGGTGCTCGACGACAACAAGTTGAGGATCAATCCTCAATCCGTCCTCCCTATGTACGGATCATCAAGCCTCATCATCCTTGACTAAGGTATACGGGTTCCTTTGAGAACCAAATTCAAGGATGTCAGTTGATCGTAGTTGGATGGAGAAAAGATTGGATGATCGTAGGGGGCTAAGTGATGAGTTTCGAGAAGGAGTGAGAGTATTTCTTGAATTTGCCTTTAAGAACGAAGCATTTGTAGATAATCAAAGGATAAAGTGCCCGTGTAGGGATTGTAACTTATTGCGTTGGGGAGAGGGTGATGAGGTAAAATTGCATCTTTTTCGCAAAGGATTTATGCGTAACTACACAACATGGACTCAACACGGGGAATCAATTGATTTTTCATCCTCCGGGTATGGGCAAGATAATGCTTCACAATATCGAAATATAGTAATAGACGCTGGGCGTGCAGAGTTTGACATAGATGACAACCATGACGATCCTGACATTGATCTTGCAGAAGAGCCTAACTTGAAAGCTGAGAAGTTTTACGAGTTGTTAAGGGACGCCGACGAGCCATTATGGGATGGTGCAAAGAAGCACACCAGGTTGTCTGCCGTGACACGTCTGTTACAGTTGAAGTCAGATCATGGGCTAAGTGATAGAGGATTTGATGGTTTTTTAACGCTTATTAAAGAGCTACTACCAGATAGTGAGAAGTTGCCAGGTTCTTACTATGATACAAAGAAAATGGTGATGAAACTCGGGTTGGGTTATGAAAAGATAGATGCATGTAACAATGACTGTGTGTTATTTTGGAAGGAAAATAAGGATAAGTTGAAGTGTCCAATTTGTGATCATTCGAGGTACAAATCAAGAAAGGGGAGTAAGAAGAACGTGGCTTGGAAGACATTGAGGTACTTTCCGATAACACCGAGGCTTCAGAGACTGTATTATTCAACAAAGACAGCTGAACATATGACATACTATAACACTCGTCCCAAAGAAGTCGGTGTGATGAGACACCCCTCTGACGGAGAGGCATGGAAGGACTTTGATCTGAAACACCCAAACTTTGCCCAAGAAGTTCGAAATGTTAGATTGGGGTTAGCGACTGATGGTTTCAATCCATTTGGTCACTCTAGCACCCCCTACTCCACATGGCCCGTAATTGTTGTCCCCTATAATCTCCCTCCCAACATGTGCATGAAACAACCTTATATGTTTCTGTCACTTCTTATTCCCGGTCCGAAGAGCCCTGGGAGGGACATAGATGTTTATTTAAGGCCATTGATTGACGAGCTCAAAATGCTTTGGGATACTGGAGTTTCCACTTTCGATGTCTCTCAAAAACAGAATTTCCAAATGCGGGCTGCGGTGATGTGGACTGTCAATGACTTTCCTGCATACGGAATATTTGCAGGGTGGAGCACACATGGCAAGTTAGCATGCCCTTGTGGTATGGACATGAACCAGGGTTTCACATTGAAATATGGAGGTAAGGTCTCATTTTTTGGGTGTCATAGAAAAATGTTGCCAGAGAATCATTCATTTCGAAAACAGAAGGACAAGTTTGACAAAACGGTTGAGCGCGGTGTGATAAAGCAAGATCGTTTGTCTGGCGATGAAGTGTGGGAGGATGTGAATAAGCTTGATGTTATACCTTTTGGTAAAGGTTTTGCTAAACAAAAGATTCCTGGCTTCGGAAAGACACATAATTGGAAGAAACGAAGTATCTTTTGGGAATTACCTTATTGGAAGACACTCCTAGTTCGCCATACTTTAGATGTCATGCACATTGAGAAAAACATCTTTGACAATATATTCAACACCGTGATGAATGTAAAGGGTAAATCTAAAGATCATTTAAAGGCAAGAAAGGATCTGCAAAAAATGGGTATAAGGCCGGAATTACATCCAAAAATGATCAATGGTAAGACGATATTGCCAAAAGCATCTTATACCTTGGACAAGAAGCAAATACAACAAGTGTGCGAGTGGGTTAAAAAGTTGAAGCTCCCAGATGGTTATGCGTCAAACATATCCCGTTGTTGTAACCTTTCAGAGTGTAAGTTTTATGGGATGAAGAGTCATGACTGTCACGTGTTCATGCAAAGGCTCATTCCTATTGCCTTTCGTGACTTTTTGCCTAAGGCAGTAATGGATGCCTTGACGGAACTTTGTCATTTCTTTCGGGATCTTTGTTCAGTAGCACTTCGGGAGACTGACATGAAGATTTTCGAGACAAGTATCATAGAAACAATATGCAAGCTTGAAAAGATATTGCCTCCGTCCTTTTTTGATTCGATGGAGCATTTACCCGTTCACTTGGCCTACGAAGCTAGGGTTGGTGGACCAGTGCAGTATCGATGGATGTATCCATTCGAGAGGTAATATTTATGCGATCTACTCTCGTATGACTTAAATTGTTTTTAATATACTTTGATTCTAAAACTCATTCGGTATCCTTTAGGTTTATGTTTGGATTAAAGAAAAAGGTTCGCAATAAAGCTCGAGTAGAAGGTTCAATTGCAGAGGCCTACATAATAGAAGAACTTGTGAACTTCTCTTCTCTTTATTTTGAGTCTGGAGTTGAAACAAGGATAAACCGATTATATAGAAATGAGGATGCTGTTGACACAGATTCGGAAGGACGTTTATCCATATTCACACATTCGGGTCGTCCTTTTGGATCTTACACTACCCGATGGATAAGTGATGAGGAATATGATGCCGCATCGTTATACGTACTTCTCAATTGTAACGAGGTCATCTCTTTTATCAAGTAAGTAGTTATGCATATTGGCTTGTTTTTTATGTTACTTAATAGGATAACATACTTAGCTTATTTACAGTGAATTCGATAACGAAGCACGACTTGCCAATTCTACAATCTCTAATAAAGAACTTGAAGAGTTGCGTAACAACGAGTTCATTGCATGGTTCAAGCAACGTGTAAGTTCAAAAAGTAGATCATAGTTGTCTAATTACTACCGTTATACGACTAACATAATACTATTCTATTGGACATTGTTGCAATAGGTTGACAAGGTTGATCAAGCGGTGGATATTCGTTTCAAAGAACTTGCTTGCGGCCCTAGTAGATTGGTTAGATGCTACAAAGGTTACATCGTGAATGGATTTAGGTTTAACACGGTAGATATTGACTTGATTAAGCAAACTCAAAATAGCGGAGTTTTAGTCAATGGAGATTGTTATAATGACAATTGCCTTGATTTCTATGGGCAATTGGATGAGGTTGTTGAGTTAGATTATATGGGTAGTAGAAATCAACTAGCAATGTTCAAATGTCATTGGTTTGATATCACATCTAGAGCTGGAGTGCGTGTTAGTCGCCATGGGATAATAGACGTCAATCTCAAATCAAGACTAGGATCAAATGAACCTTTTGTGTTTGCTAATCAAGCTTCACAAGTGTTTTATGCAGAAAGTGTATCGAAAAAGAATTCTAATTGGTGTACAGTTATCAAGACCAAAAAATTAGCAGTTGGCAACTACCAAGAAGATGTGCTTGAGACTTATCAAGAGGACGTTACTCCTGTTGTGGTACCTATTCTAGTTGACGATGACACAGATGACATACCTCTTCAAACAATAGATTTGCCGGAAGACCAAATGGGAGAGGAAGTTGATGTTGATGACCTTCGAGCTGTAGCAATCATAGACAATCACCGGAATGCTGAAAATGTGGAATTTTATGAAGATGAAGACGAGGACGACGGGGATGAGGACGAGGACGGGGACGAGGACGGGGCTGATGATAGTGGTGAAGAAGAAGAAGACGACGATGAAGAAGTAGACTTGTCCAGTAGCGATAACGATTAATAGTTGATTTTTTGTTTTTATTATCAACTGATTTGGTGTTTGGATGTTTTGTTTGGATTTGGCATTAATTTGTATCATTGACAATCTTTCACTTCGTCTTGAAAGATATATCATTTCTACCAACTATTGTAGTGAAATATTATGTATTGCCATATTTAGTTTTCTTTACATAAACAATTATTGTTATATAGTATCTTTTGCAGTTATGCAACGCTCTT
The DNA here is from genome assembly GCA_033065855.1 of Escallonia rubra. Taxonomy (NCBI): domain Eukaryota; kingdom Viridiplantae; phylum Streptophyta; class Magnoliopsida; order Escalloniales; family Escalloniaceae; genus Escallonia; species Escallonia rubra. The sequence continues at coordinate 372,557 of JAVXUO010000888.1, read as the reverse complement.
GTGCTGCTCGAGGTCGTAGTCGTGTTGTATCTGCTCCAGCTGATGGAGGTCACGGTGGAAGTAACTCGTCTTCGGAGCAGCCTGTTGAGGTGGACTCGTCAGTAGTTTTCTTGGATGTTTTTTTTGATATAGTAATGCCTGCATTTTTAACTATAGTATAGTGGACAAACAGGTTTGGTTTCAGCCCACCTATAATTTTTCCAAGAGAGCTCCAACCTCATTATTAGCAATAAAAAATCGTTGTTAATAGTGTTTATAAGGATTTTAAAACCAGAACTTTGCATTGACTTAGCTTTGGTCTTTCAGTAATTAGGACATACAACAACTAGGATGTTCGTATGAGGTGGCGATGCTATAGAGATACTTGCTAGGATGTTCTTATAGCCCTCAAGGTTGACTCTTCCAAGCTTCTCCAAGGAACGCATCAAGTGGAGCATTTAGGTTATAGAAAACCACGAGTGATATATAGATGTGCGACCAATCTGTACCATTACAATAACACAACTTTGCATTGGCTTTTGATGTCAACACCGGCTGTATATCCATATTAAGAGAACATATATAGCTAAGTCTACACCAACAACTCCATCCCACCAATCCTTTTGCATCCATGGAGCTGCTGCAACGCATCGCTATGGCTCATTACCAGGCTGGATCAGATGAAGTTCAGGGGTTGGCACGTGATTTCTTCCGCACAATGGACAGCAACGGAGATGGTAAGATAGATATGCGTGAGTTCTTGATGTTTATGACACAAGAGGGTTACTCTTGCATGGGTAACAGGTACTTCTTCAATCAACTCGACATGGATGGAAATAAGACCTTGGATTTCTGTGAAATCATGACACTATACTATATAGTTAAAAGTGGAAGGCCGTTTTGTAAACTTTGTAGTAACTTTATAGTTGACGTATATTTCTCGTGCGTGGATTGCTTCGAAAGCCCGGATGGTGGATATTCTGTTTGCCTTGATTGTTACTGCAGCCATATTTTTTATCATCGTCACAACTACGGTCCCTCACGGTTCTTGGATAACTACACTCTGCTGGAAGCCAAGAAAAATTCAGATAGGAATCAGGTAATTGATGGATGTACTTTACGTATTGCAAATTTTGAGAAAATTACCTAGCGCATTTTTCTTGGTTGTGAAATACCTACAGCGACACTTGTGGTAGCGCTTTTGCAATTTTAATTGTAGTGTTGCTCTGTCCTCGCAGAAATTTTGCATAGGAACAATTTGAATTTCAGCAGTAGAGTCATAAAAAGCTTAGTTGCATAAGAGTCCAAAGACTTCCATAGTACAAAAATTCGCATAGCTAGGTAGAATCAGTGTGAAGAATTCATTCAGATCTGCTGATTAATACCAATTAGGTGACGACAATTTATTTTGATGCGCAGTTAAGGTATCAGCCATCTACCACAATCGGTCAGGATGGAGCCAGTATGCCATGGCCTCAACCATCGTTGCTTCAATCATCATGGTCAATGCCTCCACCATCTGCTATCAGTCCGGCTGTTGCCAATTTGCCATGGCCTCCACCATCTACATCACCTGGTCCAGGTGGAGTGACCAACTTGAACTACAATGCATTGGTACAAAACTTTGCCACGGCCCCTCCTAATCTAAGCCCTTCTACGGCCACGGCCCCTCCTAATCTAAGCCCTTCTACGGCCAATTCACTCGCTCCGGTAAATGTAAGTAGAATGTTTAAGCTGGTGATTTTTTTATTTTGTTTTTGTTTACGAAATCTAGATACAAATCCTACTTCTTACGGATTTTATTTGAAGTGACTTCTTTTTAACTATTTCTTTTAAATCAACTTATTGGATGTTTTGATGAAATCTTGACTATAATCTCCTCAGCAGATGAATTGACTTCACTTTATTTCCATTCCCAGAGCAGGTTTCCCTCGTTCAAACCATTTCTCATTTATGTCTAACTATTTATCACTAACTTTTCTGGGATCTTTGAGCCTTACCTTTTGACCTCCATGCCTTACTGGTGTACTAGCCAATTTTACAAGTTGATTGAATTTTAAACCGTTACTCTTGAGAAGTTCTTTTCAACCTGTGAAACCAAATACTAAACCTCGCTGAGTCAAAACACTTGAAATGGAATAATGTACACTATACCGGGAAACAAGTTTGACTTATAGCAGTGATTTCCTATTGTTCAAGTTCATAGTAATTTTTTTGTCATATTAGAGGTTTGAATATTCACAAGTTCTTTTTTTCGAGGGGCATGAAGACTCGAATAGGAAATTCTCTGTATCCTCAAGAAGGCAGGGGCTGATCCGCTTGTGGACGAGTGGGTGCCAATGCACCCACTGAGTTTCTTTCCACAAACCATAACCTCTTATAAACCGAAACATTATGTTCAGAGATCAACATTAATGCACGTTTGAGCAACCATAGTTTTTGTTGAAGGGTTCAACTTTAGTCACATTTTGGTAAATACCCCCCCACCCACCCCAACACACACACAAAAAACTGGGAGTCTGCAGTTTTGCCAACACCTTCAGTCTTAGAGACGAATAAACTGAATGATTGAAATGATACAGTTTTAGGAACTTTAAGAACTAGGAAGCAGAGCATCGATCCGCGCACATCACTCACACACCAGTTGAGAGTCTTAAAGACAGTTTACTGAGAAGGTTATGTTTAATTCGTTCATGTGATGCCCCAGATTTTGTGGTTGCACTTGTAGATTTTTGCCAATCATACATATTTTTTATCCCCATGGAAGAGAAATTTGTGGTCCGGCACTACAAGATAATGGGATTTTACGTCTGATTGCATTTGTCTGTTGTTGTGCTTCCAGATCAATAAATGGAAGGTCGCGTTTCATGCTTTAGAGATGGGACTGAGCATCGGCAGTATCGGTGCTACTCTGTGTACAATTTTGTGAGAAAGTCGGCCAAACAAATATTGGAAGCACTATCATTTAGATGCTTTCTTCTAAAAATGTCTCTGTTCGAGACTTACCAGCGGTGTTTCCGTCCTTTCACTGCACTATTTAAAAATGTGTGTTAGCACGGTGATACATATAGCCGTGGGCAAAGGTATGGTTCATATCAAAACTTGCAGTCTCTGGTACGTGGAAAGCAAAAAAAAATTGTTGGTGTTCTTAGGCTTTCTATCTTTTTATTTCTCCACATTAGATGTTCTTATGCTTCTTAGACAGCCATGTATGCCAAGAAATTATATTTCTTGCTGTGATCTACTGCTTTGGTGTTATGTAATCTCTATCCACTTTATGTATGCCTCACGTGTGATCATAACAAAGTTCTCATTTGTAGCAATACAAGTACTCCCATTTCCATTTGATTTTTTCTCTTTTACTCAAGTTTCAAGGATACACAATGTACATGTAGATGTAGATGTTTAAGTCACTCCTTATTCTTTTCATATCTTGACTTGTGAACCAACATTTAATTAATCTATGATTGCATTTGTAGTTCAACTCACTTTTCGAATGGTACAAAATTAATAAGCATAGAAATTTGAAAAACGTAAAAATAACCAAATAATCAATGGACCAAAATTAGTAAGCAAAAGATTTAGTCTAAGACCATGCCCAAAGAACAAGATATTCTTGCTTCTTAAATACCGAACCCCTGATAATTAGAATATGGATATTTGCTGATCCTTTGTGAACTTAGTGTAAAGGTTTACGGCGAGACACGTCATGTTGCTTGTAAGAGATACTTTTAGCAGCATTTACCCATTCTGTAGGTAATTTTCATTAGAAAAAGCATTTACCCTTTCTTTGTTTTCTTCTAGTGTAAACTTGAGTAACATGTGTGTATAAATAAAAAAAATAGAAATTGAAGACACAGTAATGAACGTACAAAATTTTTGCTCCTAATCGGGCTGGGTTAAATCTTGCTCCGACCACCTATTTAGTGACAAAGGATCATCCCTAAAGTTCGATCATTGGTGGCTTTGCTTGCCGGACATTTTGAGGCAAAAAGTAATTTGAATAATTTTGTGCAGTGATCTACAAGTCGCCAGAAGTACCACTAAAGATATTGACAACTGTGAGTAACAGGAAAAAGGTTGGAGAAAGTTTGCTTAACACATCGGTTTCTAAATCGAAAAATTGCAAACATCCACAACGTTGAATTGAGGTCATCTTAAGCCTCAAAAAGATTCTTCATATATTTTAGTTACTTTTGTTGATCTTTGTACATATATGGACTTGCAGTAATTGGGAGAATAAGAGAGGAGCAAAGATAGATACCTAATCAAAAAGAGTTAGATTACGTTACCCTGTCAAATGTTGTTGCCTTGATTAAAAGCAGCAATATAGCGGTTAGGGTGTTTATGGAATGCGTTATACCTTTCTGTCACAAAAATTAATCAGTAAGTTCAATTCTAAGGTTTTTGCATGCCAGACCAGCCAATTCAAGGTAAGAGTCAATGTCATATATATGATGCAAAAATTAGGGGGTGACACTTTTCTTAGTAGAAGCCAGGGGTTTTCACGCTTAGGCACATGTTATCACAGCGGTACACTCAAAATTAGGAAACAAGACAACATTTCAGTTAAAACTCTCTCAGTAAGTTGTTGCCTGGGATAATGTTGCTAGTAGGAGATACTTTTAGCAGCATTTACCCATTCCATGCATAAATTTCTTCAGCAAAAGCAACCATTCAAAGCCGACTCCTTTTTTTGTTTTCTTGTAGTGTAAACAATTAGAAACTGAAGACAAAATAATAAGGAACAAATCTTTTCTCCTAATTAGGCTGGGTTACCCACCAATCACATTAATTAGGACCACTGCTAGAGTTCTATTCCTAATTATGCCTTTTTTTTTTCTTTCTTCCCACTCATTTTGTGTTTAGCCATAGATGAGCAGGGTTTAGGCCTCGTCAAGATGATCGGGGGCTGATTCACAGTTCCTTGCCAGAGTTCTAAAATTTTTGCTTGAGATCGAATTCGTCACTGTTAGCAACCAATAACTATCGTCAACGATGACTCTAGACCTACTGCGGATAATTAAGGTAGCGTTCGAAAATACTTCCAGTTTTGATTTTATGTTTCAAAAAAAACAAAACAAAACAAAACAAAAAACAAAAGGAGTGTATCAATAGCTCAGAAGCAGTCTGACAAAGGTGACGTTGCTAGAGAGATGCTTGCCGGGATGTTTTTATGACCCTCAAGATTGACTCTTCAAACTTCTCCAAGGGAAGCATCAAGTGGAGCATTTAGTCTATAGATAACCACTGTTGATATAGATGTGCGACCAAATCTGTACCCCCTACAACGAGACGACTTGGCATTGACTTAGCTTAGGTCTTTAAAAAATTTGGACATACAGGACAAATAACAGCTATAATTTCTTGGTTCTTATAGGATCTGTCCTTATTAAATGACCACACATTTCTCTATCAGATGACCATAGGTAAGCCTGTAGCGCCACTCTTGGTTCTTATAAGATGTTTACACATTTGCACTTACAATGTTTTAAAAGACTTACGAAATTGTAATGAATGCAACGTTAATCTATAGTAGCATAGCGACTAACATGTGGGATTTAGCCGACTTATAATTTCTCCACGCCAACTCCGACCCACATTATTTGCAACGAAAAATAGTTGTTAATAGTTTTATAATTGGAGTTTAGTGGCAGCATAGTGTGCCCAGAAGTGGTACTCGAAGCCCCACCAATGAATTTGGCTGCGATATTATCGATTAAACTTTCCCTAGTGAACTAATATATATATATATATATATATATATATATATATATATATATATATATATATTTGAACTAATATATATATTTTTTCACATCAATCACATTGTAGAAAACAAGTTCTATTTCAAAAGGCATTTTTTTTTTCTTTTGTGTGTGTGTGTGTGTGTTTTTTAACAACCATAGATAAGTAGGTGAGCAAATTCAAATCTCGTTGCTAAAGTTACAAAATTTTCGCTACAGATCGAATTCGTCACCAAAAACTACCGTTAACAACGACCCGAGACTTTAGGCGAATAACTACAAATGATCCCCTTACTTCTTGCATAGGCAACCATTACTTCTTCAATCTACTCGACACGGATGAAAATAAGACCTTGGATTTCGCCGAAGTCAAGACCCTGCTCTATGTAGTTAAAAGTGGAAGCCCGTTTTGTTTGCGTTGCAGTAACTTTATAATTGACGTATATTTCACGTGTCGATTGCTTTGATTATCACTGCAGACACGATATTAACCATCATCACAACTATGGTCCCCCACAGTTCTTGGATAACTCCACTCTGCTGGAAGCCAAGAAAATTCAGATAGAAAACAGGTAACTGATGCTGTACTTTTTTGTTTTATAAAGTTCGAGAAAATTACGTACAGAAAATTTCCTTGGTTGTTAAATACCTACAACGACACTTATGATAGCGCTTTTGCAATTTTTCATGGTAACAACATCTCTGATCTCCCAAAATTTTGCATATAAACAATTTCAGTTCCAGCAGTAAGGTCATAACAAGCTTAGTTATATTAGAGTATTAAGAATCTGTGTGCAGAATTCACTCAGATTTTGCTGATTAATACAGTATATTATAAGGTTTTAAAAAGTTCATTAATTTGTATCACATATCTTAAGACAAAGAAGACATTAACAGTATAAAAAATATTTTATTTGACTACAAAGAATAAGCTTAGTACCTAAATTAATCACGACTAACTTAAGGTAAAATATGAAAGATGAATTCACTTGCATTAGTCATAACTTTCGATTATTAAATAGCATTGTTTTTTTTATTAGACAGCATGCAATAATTATGACATATATATGTGTGTGTGTGTGTGCCCGTGTGCGTGTGCGTGTGCGCGTGTGCGTGTGTGTTTACCTGTAATTTTTTTATTGTAATCTTAAAGATAAAGAATAGATAGCGACACAGTAGAACCGCTAAATACTTGACTAAATGCTTTTGTTTTAAGTTGTCAAATCGTATTTTAAATGAATATTGACTTAGCATTTGGAGTAATAGAATAGTCATGCCGGTGTCATATAGTGCTAAATAGCAAATACGATTGTAATTGTAATTAAAATATGGTGACGCTATCAAGTATCCCTTTTGAATTGTAAATGTTACATACAGATTTAATTATTTATCTTCAGAAGGTCTAAAATGTATTACATATATATGTTCCTGATGTTATTATAACGATTAGATATAAATTTAAAAGGAATAAAGTTACATTTCAAATTTAACAGGACTTATTTATGTACCTTATCACTTTCAAAGAAGTTATTACTTTTTGCAAAAATAACAGAACCACCATATAATATCCAATATTTTCATGTATATGTTTTTCTTTAATTCATGTAAGATGCTAGTAAAGAAAATATTCAATTGATGAACACGATGTGTCCTTATTTTGGAGTGTTGAAATTCTTTTTGACATCTTTTATGACTAGTATTTATCGCCAAATTATAGTTTCTATGTATACTGAATGCATTCAATGGTAGTTTCTCATAAACTATACTTGTTTTATCACAACATAATATAACATTTATATACTAAAATATGTCAGGTTATAGTTATAACTATAATGAGCTTGCAAATGATAACAAATATCATTACATATTAGGCTAATATTATAAAGTGAGGATTAATCAACCATTTGCTACTGAACTTCCACGTTAGTCACCACTCATAATTGTAATCAATTTTATCATAATCAGAATTATATTTTAATACTTATAACTTGTCTAAAATTTACCAATGAGTCTTATTTTTCATGAAAATTTTATTAAGTATAACTGAAAATTTCTTTTCATTGATCGTGAGGGACCTATATAAAAACAAATTGGTAAATCATTAGTTTTGTAGAGTTACACGGATATATTTTTACATCTTAAAGGTTTTAAATATTCTGAAAATATAGTAATTAAGAATTATTTAATTTAATTATACCTTATTTTTTTAATGCACGTGTGATTTGTTTTCAAAATCTCATATATGCGATATAGCCAATTGTTGTTGTGCGGTCATATCAAAGCCAAAAATTATCCTGTAAATTGATTATTGATCTTTTAAATTTGTAGATAATTTTTGCAGTGATTATGTTTTGTATAGATACACACACACACGCGCACACACACACACACACACACACATATATATATATATATATATATATATATATATATTAAAATATAAGAAACTGAAATAAACTGTAACATAATTTTTCTACTAAATCTCATATGTTATTTTTGTTTTCTAGATACATGATTTTTTTATTTTTGTATGAGAGAGTTCGTTTAAGAACAGGACTGGGAAAATTGAGTCCTAATAAATTAGTACATTTAGAACTTTGAAATTAATTTTCACATTATATAAGGCTTCATAATATAGCCCTCATATAGTTTTTGTAAAATTAAAGAAACTTAAAAACAATAATATTTGCATAGCTTTAGAGATACTAATATGCGGAGTATATAGCTTTAAATCCTTTTTAACTACAAGATTTACGACTAAGTTTTATCATTAGTGCAATTTCAATTAACAATATTTATTGGTCATGTGGTCCAATCCAAAAAATACAATAAACTTTTGTATTTTATCAAAAGATTCAAAAAGCTATATATCATATTGATAAACCTTTAGATTCATTAGGATAAGCATATACTAAAATAAAATAATTATGAATCAAGTGTTACATTATTTTTATTGTTCCAATCTCAATTGTAACATCATTTTTTTCTCTTTTAACGTCATTTTTATTTTGTAGATATATAAATTTTTATATTTATACTAGAGAGTAGTTTTAAGGATATAGTAGTTAAAGTTAAGTCATAATATGCTAGAGTTTTAAAATGCTTAGAATTAGTTTTTCAATTATATAAATTTTATTGATATGGAAATTAACTTATCAAGAACTAAGGACCACATTCAATAAAATATTTGAGACCTTTAGAGACACTTATAATGTTTATTATTTTATTTCACATTGAAAACATAATCTGATAACATATCATATTTTTGCATCTTAAAGGTTTTAAGTTTTCTCAAATATAATAATTAAGAATACTTTGATTTAATTGCACCTTTTTTTTTCTAATACATGTGTAATTTCTTTTCAAAATCTCATTTATGCTTTTATAGCTACTTGTCGATCGTACGGTCTTATCAGACCAAATAATTGTCCTGTAATTTGATTAATGATTTTATATATTAGATAGATAATTTTTTGGAATGATTATGTTATGTGTGAATACATATACATTTTAGTAAAATATAGTAAATTTAAATTAATTGTAACACAAAAGTTTTGCTCTAAATATCATATGTTATTTCTATTTTCCAAATACATGATTTCTTATCTTCTTATGAAAGAGTTAGTTTTAAGAACATGACAGTCAAAATCAAATCCTTAAATATTAGCATATTGAGAGTTTTGGAAGTATAAAAATTAAATAAACTTAAAAATATGGGTCAGATACAAAATAATATTTGCATACCCTTGAATATACCCTGGCATGTTTAGTATATAACTTTAAATCCTTTTCAATTATTAGATGTACGAATAAACTTTTCCATTTTTGTGATTTTAGTTAATAATAATTATACGATCATTTGGTATGTGTGTGGTCTCACCCAAAAAAAATTACGTCAAATTTTTTATTGTCCCAAAAGGATTCTAAAACATATATTATATATTGGTAAATCGTTACATCAATCAAGGTAAGCTTATATTATTGTCAGCATATATTAAAATAAAATAAATGTGAATCAATTTTTGCATTACTTTTATTGTTTCAATCTCAATTGTAACATAATTTTCTTCTCTCTTCTAAGTCTAATATGTTATTTTCATTTTGTAGATATATGAGGTTTTATGTTCATATTAGAGAGTGGTTTTAAGAATATAATAGTTAAAATTAAGTCATAATAAATTAATTCATTAATCAGTTTAAGTTTCAGAATGCTTAAAATTAGTTTTTTAAATATATAAAGCTTACTGATACAAAAATTAACCTATCAAGAAATAAGAACCGCACTCAAGATAATATTTGAATCCTTTAGAGACACTTATTTTTTTTAAATTTATTGCACATTGAAAATATGATATGATGACATTTCATATTTTTGCATCTTAAAGGTTTGAAATGTTCTCAAATATAGTAATTAAGAATAATTTTATTTTATTGCACCCTTTTCTTCTAGAACGTTTGTGATTTCTTTTCAAAATTTCATTTATACTTATATAGCCACACTGTTGATTGTGCTATCTTATCAAAGCAAATAATTATCCTATAATTAAATTATAGATTTTGTATATTATATAGATAACTTTTTTCAATCATTATGTTATGTGTAAATATATATACAGTTAATCAATCACAATAAACTAAAATTTATTGTAACATAAATTTTTGTTCTAAATCTCATATGTTATTTTTATTTTCTAGATACATGATTGTTTATCTTCGTATTAGAGAGTTAGTTTTATAAAGAGTTAATTACGCGGTTGACCACTGTACTATTAGGCAAATTTTACTTTGACCACAGAACTTTGATTTGTGTCAAAGTGACAATTGGATTCTTTAATTTGTTCAATTAAGTCATTCCGTTAGGTTCAGTTAACAAAAAGTCTGTTAAGTGTCCATGTGCGAGGCACATGTGGGGGCAAAATTGTCAAAACATAGAAACTCAATTTTTTTTATATTACTTCTTTTTTTCATCTTATTTTCTTCTTTTTATCCTTTTTCTACTTTTCTTTTTCTTTTTCTTCTCCTATTCTTCTTCCTCCATCTCAACCACCCGTCACGTACTTCACAAGTACGGCCATACCCACGACCACCATTAGTTCTATTGCCCATCGTGATCATCGTCTATCAAAGTTATCCAGCGGAAAGCACCGTGGGTCTCGCTCCTGCTCTCCACGATGTCTGTTAATCTTTGGATTTGGATGGATAGTCATGCGGCGGTTGCGCCGATGGAGAGCTGGTATGGCGGTTTGTGGCTTCCGATTGCGCCGGTTGCGCCGATGTAGAGCTGCTATGGTGGTTTTGTGGCGTCCGATTGCGCCGATGGATTGTTTCCTTTTCAAATCATTTTTTTTTAAAGTTCCAGATCTGTGGTGTTAATGGGTTAGTTTTTTGGTGGTAGTGGTGGACTGTATTGGTGGCGGTTGTGAGTTTAATGGTGGAGGACAGAAGGTGGTCGTGGGTATGGCGGTGGTTGTGCTTGGTGGTGGTCGTGGGTATGGCAGTGGTTGCGTTTGGTGGTGGTGTTGGGTTGGTGTCGCGGTTGCGCTTGGTGGTGGTGTTGGGTTAGTGTCGCAGTTGCGCGTGGTGGTGGAGCGGTGGCTGTGCTCGGTGGTGTTGATCCTTGGTTGAGGTTAAAGACATCGAACGAGAAAGAAGAATGAAGAAGACGAAGATGAGGAGGAGGAAGAAGAAGAGGAAGAAAAAAAAGAATACAGACTGACGGATTTGCCCCTAAATTAAATGATTTAACGGACATTTTGTTAACTGAACCTAACGGAATGACTTAATTGAACAAATTGAAGAGTCCAATGGTCACTTTGATACAAATCAAAGTTCAGTGGTCAAAGTGAATTTTGCCTAATAGTACAGTGGTCAACCGCGTAATTAACTCTTTTATAAACATGATAGTCAAATTCAAATCCCAAAAAATAGAATATTTAGAGATTTAGAAGCAAAATTAAATAAACTTAAAAGATAATGGTCACATTTTAACTAATATTTGCATACCTTTATATATACTGACATGTTTACCATATAGTTTTAAATCATTTTCAACAATCAAATTTACAGATAAGCTTTACCATCATTGTAATTTTACTTAATTTATAGTCATTTGTTGGTCGTATGGTCTCAACCTAAAAAAAAGGGTCAAATTTTTTATTATACCAAAAGAATTCTAAGGATGAATTAATTGTTACATCATTTTTATTGTTTCAATTTCAATTGTAACATCATTTATTTTCTTTTTTAATTCTAATATTTTATTTTTGTTTTTTAGATATATGAATTTGTATATTCATATTTGAAAGTGGTTTTATGGATACAGTAGCTAAAATTAAGTCCTACTAAGTAAATTCATTAATTAAATTAGAGTTTCAGAACGTTTAGACTTAGTTTTTCAACTAAACAACGCTTACTAATAAGAGAAATTAACTTATGAATAAATAAGGACCTTATTCAAGATATTTTATTTTTATTTTTTTAAATATATCAATTTTATATTCCTCGTGGAGAGTGAATTTGAGGATACAATACTCAAAATTAAGTCCTAATATGTTAATATATTAATAAGTTAGAGTTTCAAAATATTTAGAATTATTTTTTCAATCATACAAGGCTTACTAATATAGAAATTAACATATGAAGAAATAAGGACCCTATGCAAGATAGTAGTCAGACCTTTAGTGACACGATGGCGGTGGACGGAGGACGATGGCGGGGATGGGGACAGTGGCGGTGGACGGAAGATGGACGATGGTGGTGGACGGAAGATGGGGGCTGCCACCAGCAGAAATAGAGAGAGAGAGAGAGAGAGAGAGAGAGAGAGAAAAGAGAAAGCGGCGGGGAGAAGAGAGAAGAAATCAGAATTAAAAGTTAGAACTTTTAGAGACGGAAACATACCGTCGCTAAAAAATCGTCGCTAAAAGTCATTTTTAAAAAAAATTTAAATTACTTTTAGCGACGGAAATTGTTCCATCGCCAAAACCCTGTCGCTAATTTTTATTTTAAAAAAACATTTAAAATATTTGATCAAGAATATAAAATTAAAAAAAATTATAGCGACATATATTCTGTCTGTAAAGGTCTGTCACTAAAAATGTTTACTACCGGATAGTTTTCGTCGGTAAAAACCTTTACCGACGGATCTTTAATGACGGCTCTGTCCGTCGCTAAAAGTACATTTTAGCGACGGATTGTTGTCCATCGCTAAAAATCCGTCGCTACAGACTGTTTTTCTTGTTGTGAAAATTTTTGCTTGAGATCGAATTCGTCACTGTTAGCAACGAATGTCTATCGTCAACAATGACTCTAAGCTTATTGCAGATAATTAAGTGATCTCCACTCTACCAAAAGGTGTGTACAGTCCGAGAAAGGTGACGTTGCTAGAGAGATACTTGCTAGGATGTTTTTATGAGCCTCATGATTGACTCTTCAAGCTTCTCGTAAGGGAAGCATTTATGTAACGTTTGAAATCACTTTCAATTTTGATTTTCTGTTTTTCAAAAAAATTAAAACCAGTTTAGTTTTTATTTTTTACAAAAATAAATGGATGTTTGATTACCAATTTTTTCTTTTGTGTTTTTTTCTTTTGGGTGTTTGATTACCTAATTTTTATTTTGAGTTTTTTCTTTGGTGATGGTTTTTGCGGCGACGATGGTGGGGCGTGGAAGTGGCCGGCGGGGTGGCCGGCAACGGTCACTGGCGGTGGTCTCAAAATAAAAATAAAAACTGAAAATTCAAAACTTCTAAATGGGAGTTTTCAAAAACAGTCATGTTTTAGAAACTGGTTTTCAAAATTGAAAGAAAAAAAAAAGAAAAAAACCAAAACGGGCTCTGTTTGACAACACTATTTTTTTTTGGTTTACAGTTACAAAAAAAAAAAAAAAATTAAGAGCAGCTTAATTTTATTTTTTTTTACAAAAATAAGTGGGTGTTTGATAACCCAGTTTTTATTTTTAGTTTTTTATTTTTGGTGTTTGATAACCCATTTTTTTTTGTGTAGTGGCAGTGGCTGGTGGCTGTCGGCAGTGGCCGCTGGAGGTGGTGGCCGGAGTTGGCCGCCGGCAACCGCTAGTGGTGGTGGCCGGAGGTGGCAGCCCGCCAACAGTGGTCGCCGAAGGTAACCGCCGGCGGTAGTGGCCGGAGTTGGCCACGGTCAACCGCCAGAGGTGGCTGCCGGCGGTGGGCGATGGCTACTGGCGGTGGGAGGGTGGTTGTGGTGGTCTCAAAAAAAAAAACCAAAACTGAAAAAAAAAACTCATTTTTGGAGTTTTTTTTTCTTCTTCAGTTTAAAAACTGGTTTTTTAAATTGAAAAAGAAAAAAAAATTGGTTACCAAACGCAATTTTTTTTCCAATTTTCAAAACTGGAAAAAAAAAGCTGTGTCAAACAGGGCCATGTCAAATGTATTTTTTCTTTCAGTTTTAAAACAGAAAATAAGATGAAATCAAACAGAGGCTTATTCTATAGGTAACCACAGTTGATATAGATGTGCGGCCAAATATGTGCCCGTTACTACGAGACGACTTGGCATTGACGTAGCTTAGGTCTTTCGAAAGTTGGAGAGCATAGAGGACAAACAACAGCTATAATATCTTGGTTCTTATAGGATATGTCCGTATTAAATGACCACACATTTCTTGGTTCTTTGGGTGTCAACAACGATGGTCTGTCCTTATTAAGTGGCTATAGGTAAGCTTGTAGCCGCCCCCCTCCCCCCCGTCTTGGTTCCTATAGGACAATCACATATTTTAGGTACTTCACATCTCTATTCACACATTTGCACTTACAATGTTTTAAAAGACTTGCGAAATCGTAATGAATGCAATGTTAATCTATAGTAGCATACCGACTAACAGGTGGGATTTAGCCGACCTATAATTTCTTCATGCAAACTCCGACATACATTATGAGCAACGAAAAATCGTTGTTAATAGTTTATAATTGGAGTTTAGTGGCACTTGGTGGCATGATAGTGTGACCAGAAGTGCTACTCGAAGTGTCACCAATGAATTTGGCCGTGATATTATGGATTAAAACTTTCCCTAATGAACTAATTTTTCCCCCCCATATCAATCACATTGCAAAACACAAGTTCTATTTCAAATGGCATTTCTTTTCTTCTTCTTTTTTTTTGTGTTTTTAACAACCATAGATGAGTAGGTTAGCAAATCCAAATCTCGCTGTTAAAGTTACAATTTTTTTGCTGCAGATCGAATTTGTCACCAATAACTACCTTTAACGACGACCCGACTCTTTAGGCGAATAACTACAGATGATCCCCATCCATGAAAATGAGTGGAGACAATAGCTCCACTCATCTTTTTACACAACTTTGCTTTGGGTTTTACAGTTAAAACCGGCTGCTTGTTTCTATAAAGAGACCATAGCTGAGTCACACCGACACCTCTATCCCACCAATCCTTTGGCATCCATGGAGCAGCTGCAACGCATCGCTAAGGCTCATTACCAGGCTGCACCATATGAAGTTCAGCAGCTGGCTCACGATTTCTTTAGCAAAATGGACCGTGACGGAGATGGTAATATAGACATGCATGAGTTCCTGATGTTTATGTCGACAGAAGAGGGTTACTCTTGCATGGGCAACCCTCACTTCTTCAATCTACTCGACACGGATGGAAATAAGACCTTGGATTTTTTTGAAGTCATGACACTGCTCTATCTCTCTATCTTAAAAGTGTAACATGTTTAACCATGTTTTTACACATTTTCATGACCAAAATACCCTCTGAGATACTCCATATTACAAAATGCCTCGGCTTCTTTCAAAACCGACACAAAAACACAGTTGCTCGCTCACAACAACTACAATGGTTGCAATGATAGGAATACAAAACTAACTGCCCCTTTCCTCCCCAACCGTCACTCGTCCTCCGATAACTTTTTGTGCAGCAATAAGAACTTGATGGAGTTTACCGTCCTCACATTAACATGAGGAAGAACTTCATCCGCATAACAATGCCTCACCAGGAACATGCCTCTTATTCTACGCAAGAGGTCGCCCCAAACGGCGAATCCGACGTCAACCTTTCGACGACCACCAAAATTGCATCTCAAAATCTTGATGAAATTTTGCATTTCGGCTTTCTGGCGAAGAGAAACTTCCGCTCTAGATACTGCCGTTATGCCGACTTTGAATTTAATTGGACCAAATACATGTAATTTGCTTTCATCTATTGTCCGCTATCCATGCCTTTGAACATCTTATCTTACTCCACGCCTTTGCTCATCTTATCCCATGGATGCATTGCTTCATGATCTCTTGGTTTTACTGTTTCATACACGAGGTGTTTGAATGTATGCACTACAGCTCACCGTTACTTTGCACTTCTGCACATCAGATGTTTGTCGAATTGCTTCCATCCTCCTCATTCGTGGGTTGCTCTTCAAACTAAATAATCAACTAACACTCGTATCAACTTTTTGTGTAGTAGTGATCACTTTGCTCTCAAATGCTTGACCAACCTTAATCATCCCTTGGCCATTGTAGGACTGTGTGTACATAAATATCAATATGTCTTTCTCTCTCTTTCCATTGCTGTTCATTAACTGTAAACACTCTTCTCTTCTCTTTTACATTTTTTGGCCTCAAAACCAAATTCATATGCACACACACAACAACAAAAAAAAAAAAACACTGCCCCTAGACATGCATGCTCACTCACATACACTTCTTGTTGTTCTTATGGATTTGATTTTGTGGTTTTGTTTGTAGTTCTTTACTATTCTTCACATTAAAATTGTATATAGCAATTTTAATTGAGGCTAAACAATTATAAGGATATAGCAATTCTTATCCATGATACATTGTGAAGTATTGAGCTTAAACAGCTAGAGATAAAAAGAATCTTTTAGCATGTGAAGTATTTATCTTAGCATTTCAAACATGATTTTCCTAATCTACCTTGGTGAGATATTATGTTGGTATTTTAAAGTGCTTTTGAGGAGTAAAAAGTCAAAATTAAGGCCTAATTTGTATACCATACAGTCATATTTATCATAAAGTGTCATACGTATTGTTCTTCTCAAATAGATTGTGGTAGATAGTTATTTTGTTGCGTAAAGTTAAAAATCTCTTATTTTTGCTGATTTTGTCTTTGCTTTCTAGATTGTCGATTGAGTTCTTAGTATAGAATAAATTCAAGTGATAATAGTCATAGCTAAGTCTTGATAAGTTGATTAGTTAATTGACAATATATAAAGCAATTTTGGATTTATGAGCTACAACACTTATTTTCAAATTTGATTTCTATTTCCTATACTCTTATTATATACATCCTTTTGAATTTAATGTTTATATTTTAGTTCTAGTGATCAAATCACACCTTAGTAACTTAATCAATTGATGAGGTGAACCTTTAGAGTTCGAGTACTTCACAAATTTAAGTCATATTAAGTTTGGTTCTCTTCCTTTTTTTTATGCATCTACAAGACTATACGATTTCTATTAGAGTTCGAGCTTACATAATTAAAATTAATTGCTTAAGTAACCTCTTATTTTGATATTTCAAAAGTACTGTCAAGAATTAAGTCATTTCCGATTTGTACGTTGCTTTTGTAATATCTTCTTTAAAAAAAAATTGAAGCATTAATCCTTGTTTTTTCTCATATTTAACGTATGTAAGATTTTTTTTTTTTTTTATGTTAACGTACTTTTGAGATGTTAATACTTAAAATTAAGGCCTAGTAAATATGTACAGTGATTAGGTAGAATTCTAGAATCTGTAGAATTGTTTTTTTTTTAGTTTTATATGGTTCACAAAAATTGGACCAATTACATCCACGAATTGTTAATAGTAAATCAATGTGAAAGAGCTAATAAGTGAGGGTAAATAAGAAAAAAAAAACACAAAAACATGCATGATGATATCTCGCTTAAGTAAAAGAGGTTATAAAAAAATGAAAAAAATGCTGAAAAAAAATCTTATGTGTCGCTTCCACAATCTAATGTGCTTCGTCTGGTACTAAAATTTTCCAAATGAATGAGGTTAGGACAATACACTATGACAGTTTTAGGTGTATTTTTTTAATTGTTATTGTTATTATAACTATATGAGAATTGAGGCAAATATTAACTGCTTTAGTTCATGAATCTTTACGATCATGAGTGTCTCGTAAGCTTATGGATGAACTTCATAGCTGAGTGGCCGGGTGAAAAATTCCATTGAAAAGAATTTCTAATTTATCAAATTCTGGAACAACTCGGGTAGTCTCACGAACATGCCTGCTAATTTTTATTTCTCATTCATTAACATAAAAAATAAATTTGTGAAACTGAGTTGTTATTGTTAGATTTATTTCATTCATCTTGACCCCATAATCAAGATCATTATAATCTTACAATAGCATAAACATAAGAACAATAAGGTTACGAACTCACCGGAATCAAAGAAAGTCATAGATTACCAAGTCTTTTATTCCGATGATGAAAGAACGCCAAGATGCGGAAGCGAACACGTACCCTTTGGTATTGATCATCACTACTCTTCTCTATTCTTGATGATGGAATAGAGTGGTGCATTTTTTTCTTTAGTCTGGGAGGCAAAGAGTGGTCAAAACATAATCATACCCTAGCCTCCAAGAAGAAAAGATATTTATATATAGAGAGAGTAGTGAGATCAACCTTAAAGCCTGCCAAATCTCAACCGTCCATCAAAGTTAAGAGATTAGGATCTATAAGCATTTTATACACAATAAATCATTAGTGTATTGGATGCTAAATTAAATAGGCCCATAATGTTATTTAGCCAATATAATTAATTAATGTCCAAGTCAAATAAATAGTAAACCATAGTATGACCCATTAGGCCACCTAATTGGATTGGACCGATCAAATCCAACATTCTCCCACTTGGCCAAGGGTTATACTAAGGTTGATGTCATAAGTTTCGACATAACAAATTGAACAAAACATCCCGTAAGTTAGGCCAAATTTAACAAAAATACTAAAATGAATCGAAGATAGTATATGTGCCTCTCAACGCCACAACACCATTCTCCGGTTACAATCTCAGAACTTTTGCCAAATATGGCAGTCAAACAACTTAATGGACATGAACTGCATTGTTCCATAATAAATAACAATATGAACGAGTTCATGTGATCCTTACATGAGTGTTTGTTTCAGAATACCTCAAATGTGTACTTTTAACGAGAAGTAACAAACCATAATCATAATATCCAGAATTCAAAACAAAGGTGATCACAAAAATGAATGTCTCAAATAAAAAACCCATCATCTAAGGGAAAGACTATCAACAAAGCCCATGCTAGCAACATGTTCTCGAAAGAGAGTGGGTGGTAAGCCTTTCGTCATGGGATCCGCCAACATAACGATCGTACTTATATGCTGAATAGACACTATTTGATTCTGAATTCTTTCCCTCACAACAAGATACTTAATCTCAATATGCTTCGTTCCACCACTTGATTTGTTGTTCTTGGAAAAAAAAAACAGCGACCTGATTGTCACAGAATATCTTCAGTGGTCTCGAAATGGTGTCAACCACTTTAAGTCCCGTAATGAAGTTTTTCAACCATACACCATGACACGAAGCCTCAAAACATGCCACAAACTCTGCCTCCATGGTGTGAGAAGCCATTAATGACTGCTTAGCACTCTTCCATGAAATAGCTCCTTCTGCGAGCATGAAGACATAACCTGATGTGGATTTCAGGGTATCTACACACCCTGCATAATCGGAATCGGAATAATCAATAACCTCAAGGTTATCTGACTTCCTATAGGTAAGCATGAAATCCTTGGTACCCTGTAAGTAGCGCATGACTTTCTTGGCTGCTTTCCAATGACCCATTCCTGGGTTTATTTGGTAACGTCCAAGCATGCCAACAACATACGTTATATCTGGGCGAGTACAGACTTGAGCATACATAAAACTCCCTACTGTTGATGCAGAGGGAATACGCTTCATTTCGTCTTGCTCCAGTTGGTTCCTAGGACACTGTAACAAACTAAATTTGTCACCCTTAACAACAGGGGCAACATTGGGAGCACAATTATGCATATTGAACCTTTTCAGAACCTTATCAATATAGGCTCTTTGGGACAATCCCAATATCCCACGAGACCTATCTCGGTGAATCTCAATGCCTATAACATAAGAGGTCTCTCCAAGATCTTTCATATCAAAATTCTTAGACAGAAAGTTTTTGGTCTCATGCAACATATGCATATCACTACTAGCAAGTAAGATATCATCTACATACAAAACTAGAATGATAAACTTACTCCCACTGATCTTTAGGTATATACATCGGTCCACTGCATTTTCTTTAAAGCCAAATTTACTAATCACATCATGGAACTTAAGATACCATTGTCAAGAGGCTTGCTTTAATCCATATATGGATTTCTTCAACAGACATTTCATATGTTTCTTGCCTTCAACCATAAACCCTTCTGGTTGTGTCATATAGACATTTCCGTGCAAGTCGCCATTAAGAAATGCAGTCTTTACATCCATTTGATGTAGCTCTAAATCATAATGAGCCACTAAAGTCATGACTATTCGAAAGGAATCCTTTTTCGACATAGGAGAAAAATTTTCATTATAATATATCCCCTCTCTTTGAGTGAAACCTTTAGCTACGAGTCTAGCCTTGTATCTTCCGACATTACCTTTAGGATCTAGCTTAGTTTTGTAGACCCATTTACAGCCTACAGCTTTGGCCCCTTCAGGCAAGTCAACAAGGTCCCAAACTTCATTTATTTTCATTGACTCTGACTCATCTTTCATGGCCTCAAGCCATTGAGTTGAGTGATCGCTCATAATAGCTTCTTTAAAGGATGTGGGATCATTTCTTATGCCTAGATTATAGTCAGCCTCATCTAGGTACACAATATAGTCATCAGAGATGGCTGTCCATCTCTCTCTTCCTGACTTTCAAAGAGGTTGCTCATTAGCAGGAATTGGAGCAGGATCCGTAATAGAGGGCACATCATTAGGTAGTACCTCGGGTGCATCGTTATCCTCTCTATGAGGTAATGGCACACCAACCTTTTGGATAACATGAATAGAAACATGATCCTGAATTTCCTCAAGGTTTATTATTCTTGGTGTACAACTCCCACTATACTCAGCATCTTCAAAAAATACTGCATGCCTAGTTTCAACAATTCTAGTGGTATGTGATGGACGGTAAAATCTGAAACCCTTAGACCTTTCAGGGTAACCTATAAAATGACAACTTATGGTCTTGGGATTGAGTTTCTTAGTATGCGCATTGTAGACTTTTGCTTCAGCTAAACAGCCCCACACATGAAAATATTCTAAACCTGGTTTCCTCTATGTCCATAATTCAAAAGGTGTTTTAGGCACAGACTTACTGGGAACTCTGTTAAGAATATGCACAGCTGTTTTAAGTGCTTCAACCCACAAAAACTCTGGTAGAGTGCTTTGGCATATCATACTTCGTACCATATCCATGAGGGTACGATTTCGCCGTTCAGCTACACCATTCTGCTAGGGTGTACCTGGCATTGTATGCTGAGCAACGATGCCACATTCTTCCAAATACAAGGCAAAAGAACTAGGGTTACGACCCGTTTCAGAGAATTTTCCATAATATTCTCCGCCTCTGTCAGATCTTACAACTTTAATCTTTAGGTAGAGTTGATTTTCAACTTCGGCTTTGTAAATCTTAAACATGGCAAGTGAGTCAGATTTTTCATGAATGAGGTAAACATATCCATAACGAGAATAGTCATCAATAAATGTGATAAAGTATCTATGACCACCAATACCCGGTGTAGGAAAGGTCCACAAATGTCAGTGTGGATAAGTTTTAAAAGTCCCGTACTTCGAGTAGCACCACGTTTATTGCCTTTTATGTGACCTAGACGTTCATGCCACAATTTAGAAGAATTTTCATTCTCTCTTTTTCTCTTTCCATAAGTTTTAGCAACTACATCATTCATGTTCACTGTTTTTAAGGATTCAGTAAAAGAAGCATTCAAAAGTAATTTGTAGAGGTTTCCCTCCAACAAACCAGAACCAATAACTCTAGAGTAAAGGAATACAGAGAAGCCTTTATTCTCAAACTTAAACGAATATCCATAAGCGTCAAGTCTAGAAACAGAAATAAGATTTCTAGTCATACTGGGAACATAAACAGTATCAACTAAATCTAAATTGAAGCCACTCTCCAAAACTAAACGGAGAGTTCCTACAGCTCCAACTTGAGCTTTCTCTCCATTTTCTACTAGAACATTACAGTCCCCTTTGTTTAACTTCTTCACGGAAAGGAATCCTTGCAATGAATTAGTTATGTGCACAGTTGCACATGTGTCAACCCACCATGTATTTAAAGGAGCATCAATTGTATAAGACTCATAACAAACGCAAATAGATAAATTACCTTTCTTTTCCAACCATTCTCTGAATTTATGACATTCTTTTCTCATATGTCCTTTATCCTTACAAAAGTGACACCTGGGACCAGAAGAACCCTTGGTACTAGAAGAGCTTAACTTGTCAGTTCTGGTTACATAAGCATTCTTATTCCCTTGCACATTACCTTTGCCAAATTTCTTTCCTTTTCCTTTTCCTTTTCCTTTAGATGGACTAGTTATGGCAACGTGAGCATTATCATGTTGTTCAGACTTTAGCCTCTCTTCTTCTTGGACACACATGGAAATCAACTCGCTCATCTTCCACTTCTCTTTCTGCGTGTTATAGTTAAACTTAAAAGGACCAAACTGCGCAGGAAGGGAAGTCATAATAAAGTGCACGAGAAAACCTTCAAAGATTTCCATGTCCAAACCTTTTAGTTGAGAAGCCATATCATTCATCCGTAAAATATGCTCACGAACACCGTTTGATCCACTGTACTTGAGCGTAACCATTTTAGTGATGAGAGTAGTAGCATGTGCTTTGGAAGAATCCTAAAACTGTTCTTCAACATGAGCAAGGTACAACTTAGCATTATCCGAGTCAGGAATGGCTCCTCGAATAACAGTCGTAATGGAGCCTTTCATAATCATTAGGGATATGCGGTTGGAACGCTCCCACTTTTCATAAGCCGCCTTTTGCTCAGTAGAGCTTTCAGCCGTAAGGGCAATAGGCGCGTCAATCCGTAAAGCATAATCCAAATCCATAACTCCAAGGATTATGCTAATCTGCTCTTTCCATTTTCTAAAATTGGTGCCGCTCAATGATTCAATAGAGGAAAGATAGCCAGTAATTGCAGCAGGACTATATGCTAAACAATAACAATAATCATGCACGTTAGTACCGAAAATCCACATGATGAAGACAATTAGTTCATCATTTAACATAATAAAATAAATTGAGACATAAACAATTTATTTGTATGAAAAGGTAAATACACAAAACCTTTCTCAAAAGAAAAAATATTAACATATCACTTATAACCTTCCGTTGGGCCGGTTATTAACATACAAGTGTTTTTCCATCCTTAACAATTTGGAAATCATTAAAAGCAACATGAGTACAAATTATATCACCATTGAGCAGAAAATAATTTGACCAGTGCAACTTATTATTTCCTTTCTTTCCGCTTAAAAATTAAAATATAATCTTCCGTTGGGCTGATTAATATTTTAACCTATAAGCGTAACGTGATGTGGTTTATCATTATCTCAACTTATAAAAGGCAATAAACTTCCGTTGCGCCGCTTACTGCCAAAATAAGTAAGAACCACTAATTATTTCAAGTTCATTATCATAATCTAGACATGCCAAACGAAGCATAAAGTTTTAGCATAATCTCATAATTTTAGACTAATTCTCGAAATTATAATAATATTGACATGTTATATTCATCAGTATCCCATAATATAAGCCAATATTAAAATACATATGTTATCAATAATAACATATCAATTGAACAATTTCAATAGGGATATAATAGTAAATGACTTTATAAATTTTATTTTACAAGGCCAATTAAAATAAACAAGCCCTTTTGAAAACCCATTTTTTTAAAAAAAAATTTGGCCAAAACAGGCCCAAATTTGTACCTACAAGGCCTTTTCCTTAATTCGCCAAACAGGCTTAAGTCTGGCCTTTTCGGCCCAATCTCGCGGTAAACAGCAGGCCCTTTAACGGGCCTTTCACGGCCCAATTTCTCTGGCCTATTCAACATAGCCACCATCAGGCATCAGCCCCCTATATAATCTGGGCCATTGTAACAGGCCCAATTTCATAATTTCTGCTGGGTCAAATTTAATGATCCATATGGCCCTTTTTCTGCGCCAAAACATAACACCAACATGCCTTTCGGCTGGGCCATTGCCACAGCCCAAATTCATACCCTAAGCTTTTGGCAATCTCAACCTTCAGCGCAGCAGCCCCCCTTTTTCTTATTTTTTTTTATTTATTCTTAAGTTAACATTAAACATAATCCATAAAAAATCCGACCCACATCCGATACGAGTTTAATTTTTTAATACCATACCCGCTCCATAACCCGGTTAAAGGCCAAAAAACCCACTCCTATAGGATCGGATATCCGCCGGTTGCTGATCAAATTGACATCCCTAATGATGGTATTTTAAACTATTTTTAAGAATGAAGTGTTATTAAATTTGTATATTATTTATGTAAAAAGAAAAGAAATCTTTTCATTTCTGAATTGTTAATCTTTAATTTCAAACATGATTTTCGTACTTCACACTTTTGAGAATTTTTTTTTTAAATCTTTAAAGTACTTTTGAGGTGTTAGTAATTAATATTAAGGCGTAATGTGTAAGTATATTAAATAGGTAGAGTTTTAAAATGCGTAGAATTAATTTTCTATTGCTTATTATAACTATGTCAATAAAACTTGCAAATGCTTAAATAATAAACTATTGTAGAAAATTACGATGCTTGTGTGACTTTAAGAAGTAGAGGTAAAAAAGAAATGAAACACCAAAAACATATTTTATGTCGTCTCCACATCTCATAGTGATATTGTTGTGTTTATTTATTTATACGATATAGTTTCAATCAAAACATTCAAGAAGTTAAGTTGAAAAAAGAAATAATTGAAAAGAAGTCACTTCAAAAGTCGTAAGAAGATAGATTTGGATCTAGATTTCGTAAACGGAAAAAATCAGCACCTTATGCTTTTGAACTTACATATACCGAAACGAGTGCATTGGCCGTAGAAGGGCTTGGATTAGAACTGGTCAGGGGTGGATAATACACGCCATAGTTGTATACCGATGAATTGTAGCTCACATTGGTCACTCCACCTGAACCAAGTGTTGTAGATGATAGAGACTGCGATCTATGGACTCCATCTGAACCAAGTGCCGAACCGCCCGATGTCGATGGTTGAGATGACGTCTAATTAATTATAATATAACACCTAATTAGTTGGATTTTAGAAATGAAAAATTCTAGGGAAAAAAAAGGATTAGAGGTTTAAAAGGGGAATACCTTATCAGTTGAATCGAAATACATATAATTATAGATAATTAAGCTTGTTATGACCCTACTACTGAAATTGCAATTGTTTCTATGCAAAATTTTGGGAGATCAGAGTGACATAAGTGTCGTTGTAGGTATTCAATAACCAAGAAAATTCGTTGTGCGCAATTTTTTCAAAATCTGCAAAAGAAAAGTACATCATCAATTACTTGATTCGTATTTGAATTTTTCTTGACTTCCAGCATAGTGTAATTATCCAAGAACCGTGAGGGTTCGTTGTTATGATGATGGTCAATATCATGTCTGCTGTAACAATCAAAGCAAACAAAGAATCCACCATCTGGGTTTTCGAAGCAATCCACACACGTGAAATATACGTCAATTATGAAGTTACTACAACGCTTACAAAACGGCCTTCCACTTTTAACTATACTAGTAGTCATGCACGTGCGTTGCACGTGGATATTTTCTCTATCATTTTTAGGAATTGTCCTCAATATACTTATAGAGACAAATTATCTTTATTCTCCAATAAGATGCGACGAGCCTAAACTTAAATTGCTATTAGTATTATTACATACATCACTGCTTTTCAACTTCTCAAATTAGGGTAGTATCACTTTTTCTTTCAAAACATATCCTACTGCATGTAACACAGACTCAATCATGTCGTGCACACAAGTTCACCTTAATTTCCAGATTTCCCAATGATCTAGAAGTTTTCCTTTCATGTCCAAAATGAGGCTACATAGAGGGTAGTAGATAGCAGAAGTCTCATTAATACTGCATTCCAATGTTGATAACCTGTAGACACTTGAACATGCAAAAAGTCTCAACTTTCAAATACTTACTCTTATTTTGCCAGGAAAAAAAGGCCAAGCAAGTTGTTTAACCATGGCCAAAGGAAACAAATAACGTTGATCTAATGGTACAAACAAATTATCAAATGCAATGACCAAAAATATACAAATGTAAAAGTTCAATGGAACATGAGAGCCATAAAAGTTCAGATATAAACTATTTTCTTGGTGCAAACAAGTCCAATAGCTGACGGAGCTTAACGAAAGTTAGTTTTCTTAGAGGCAATCCTATCTATAGTTGAAAATCCATCTTCTAAACACATGGCACCGTTGTCACCATCATATATATGTTGTTTCTTTTTTCTGCTTACGATAGTATTCCCTATCTCTTGCATAATATCCACCTTTCACTCTCTGTAACCACCATAGCGACAGAAACCCACCACCATCATAATCATCACACCACAACACTTCTCGCCACCAAATGTTAACAACATCAGTTGCTATAAATTATAAAATGCTCGATCCCACTATCCCGCACCAGTCCACCATCACACCCCTACCACTTTTTTCTGCCGCACCGATATCACGCGGACAACAGCTGTACGACAAGCATACTCACTTGCAACACCTCCGTTATCTCTTTTCAAATCCATTACCCAAAAGTTTACCTTCATATTAATCCCAATCACTACTCTACAAATTCAACAACTCACCAATGCCATCGTCCTAGGCAAGTTACATCATCAACAACAATTATAGATGAGGAACTCTTCCACATACATATAATATAAAGCACTGGCTATGGCGAATGTGATAAAGATGAAATAAATCC
The DNA here is from genome assembly GCA_033065855.1 of Escallonia rubra. Lineage (NCBI taxonomy): Eukaryota > Viridiplantae > Streptophyta > Magnoliopsida > Escalloniales > Escalloniaceae > Escallonia > Escallonia rubra. The sequence continues at coordinate 345,782 of JAVXUO010000888.1, read as the reverse complement.
TGGCCCATAATATAGAAAGAGATTATTTATTAGGGAAAAGTAAATGGAACCAATATATGTAGACGATGCTTATAAAAATGTTCTTCCAACTCAAAAAATGCTGGAGATGAAAAAGGTAAGATGCATTGGCGATGGGTGAGCGACAATGATGATGGTTCAATTGAAGAGATGACATGGCTGATTAGTAAGGCAACAATGGTGGCCATGAGGACAAAAAATGAGGATCATAGTTGGATTGTGGCGTATAGTGGTAGGTCAAGTGGTGCCCATAGTGTAATGAGGGCTATGGTGGTGGTGGGACTGATATTCATTAAAGAGAATCGTTAGACAAGGGAGAGAGACGAGTAGAGGAGAAAGGGAAAAAAAGTTTAACTTCTTAGATTAAATGTGACTTGTCAGATCATCGTGTGATAGATTAGATACGATGGAAGCAGGAGCGCCGCATGTTCATGGGATGTGTTTCTTCAGTATTGGCAATGCCCATAAATGATTGATGTTTGTTAAGCTCCGTCCAATCTCCGAATTTCTTGAGACGAAAAAATAACTTCAGGTACTGATTGGATATGTTTCAAAAAGTAGGTACTCGAGCCAATTTGGTTGCCATATTCAACTCTTCGTCATTTTTTCCAAATGTCCAAGGGAGTTACCTAAAGACTAATGGGATGTATCATCTCAGCTAAGGCTAGGGCAGAGTAAATAAAAAGCCACCTCCAACACACGATGTCCCAAGCCCATTAAGCATTAATTCAAGCCATTACGCTTATGTAGAACGTGTCGTTAACTGAAGAGTAATCAAAATACCTCTTGCGAAACCGAAAACCCTTACTATCCTAAAAGCCACCTCATACATGCCCCAAGTATATTAAGCATTATAACTGAGCTTAATCTCTTGAGTCATAGGTTAAGAGTCACCCTTCAACAGGTTAAAGAAAATAGTGTGAAGCTTAAGCTCGAGTTGTAGGTTAAAGTCACCCTTCAACAGGTTAAGGAAAATAGTGCGAAGATATTTTGGTACTTTTCATGGTGTGGTGTAAACACCACGAGAAGCATTCAGCTATTGCCAAAGCAGTCTATCATGGAAGGTAACTTTACATGCAGATAAAAATCATAACTATTATTATTTTTCTATGTTATGTCAGCTAGTAAAGATATTCCAAGACCCCATCCAAATCCAAGCTAGAAAAGTAGACTCCAAAGAATACTCAATTACTGGCCAGCATTTCTCTTTAACGATCGTCACCATGCCCAATTCTTTGTAACAGTCTTTTGTAATAATAAAAAACGTGCCTCGACAAGCACGCAGTCGAGGCATGCATATAAGTAGAAAATCTCTCTTGCTAAAGATCATAGCTTAAAGTGTATAAAATCTGGCAATGATTCGTAACTGGATCAGCATATAGAGGTGTTGGTGCCAGGATGGCTAGCTTCATTTTATGGAAAACCACAATAAAAGTGAGGATTATGTAATAGCGAATATAAACTTTCAAATGCTTTAAACTTGAACATGGGAAGATACTGAACCATTGCTAATGATTGAAAAGCAACTATTATAACCTCTTTCCCCAACACATGAAGAGAGTCGGTTCATGAGCTAGCAGTTCAAAATTGGGCCCAAATAAAAAGTTTGTAGTGTGAAGACTATTTACACGAAGTGGTATACTTCTTGCAATACTGTTGCGGTGAAGCACATCTAGAAGACTGCTACCAAGCTCATTCCGATATCCATGCATAGCACTAAAACTCTAAGAGCTTTTACAACCATTCTACAAGCCTCTCTCTCCCTCATCCCCCCTCACCCCTTTCTCTCTCAATCTCTCTCTCCCTCTCTCTCGCCTTAATCTCTCTTATATTCTCTATCTCCTTATTTCTGAGTTGTACCTTGCTCGATCTTCCATCCTAATTTGTGATCTACTTCACACCACCAACTGTTGTTTTGACGTGCATGTACTTAACCATGACTCAATGATATACTTTTATATGGTCCTACCAAAACTAAATTAGTTAAAGACTTAAGGCTCATTTTGAGGTTTGACACATAACTTTAAATTCATGAAGTTGCCACATTATTTTTCTATTCGAAAGTTAGAGTACAGTATTAATCATTTCTGACTGAAAATAAAAATTATTAAAAAAAATCTAAATCCACCTTTTTATTCATATGGGACGTAAGGTAAAGATGGAGTTCATATGGCACTCATGCCAAAGCGATCATATCGCAAAATCAGAACCCTATCTTCATGGGAGCTCACAAGTTTGGTTAACGTAAGCAAACATTTCTTTAGTCACCAGATAGCTTAAAAGATTTTGTGTGGAACTACTAAAACTTAGCATCAGCAACAATATAATTTTTTCTTGTTGCGAATTTGAAGATTAGTAAGATCATAAAGTAAGTTAGTATACTAAATGAAAGTACAAAAACAAAGGCGGTGTTATTGTGGCAACTACCTGGTCAAATATCTTTCTCTTGATTTTACAACTTCGAGTCTTTCATTGGACAATATGCTACAGGTCTGGCAGCATAGTTTCCATTCAGAAACCTGCAAAAAAAGTTCATGAGTTAGAATTTTCACTTCATCTGTTCTAGAGAGCTCAAGTTCGCCATGATGGCATGACATCGTGATAGGCATGCTCATAACAGTGCCATACAATCTTCGACACTAAGATCTATATATTATTGCTTTGACACAAACCAGGTGTCACAAACAATCTAATAGCAAAGCAATCAAACAGCTATTCGAAAATGGATGAGGACTCTTAAAACACGTTTCTTAATCTCTAAAAGGATCTTATCAAGAAATTTTAGCTTGCCATTGGCATTTATTCCAACGTCCAAGTTGTCAACTTTAAGGGTACCTCTTGTTATCGAGCTTTCCGAAATTAATCCACAAGATATGGGTGGTCACAGCATTGGGAAGAAACACCAACTAAGTACGAGTCAAGAAATTTATATTTGAATATTAATAGTTAGTAAGAAGAACAATCAGCGCAACGAAGCTCGAAAGCCAACACCTAACGAAACATCAATCATAGAGAGCTATCAAAGTAGCAATCTTGAAATGGCATATTCGAATCATATCTTCAAACACCTTGTATGCAGTGGTAATTAGGGAAAGATGGCATCTCGAGCTTTCGGAAATTGATCCACAAGATATGGGTGGTCACAGCACAGGGAAGAAACACCAACAAAGTACGAGTCAAGAAATTTATATTTGAATATTAATAGTTAGTAAGAAGAACAATCAGCGCAACGATGCTCGAAAGCCAACACCTAAAGAAACATCAATCATAGAGAGCTATCAAAGTAGCAATCTTGAAATGGCATATTCGAATCATATCTTCAAACACCTTGTATGCAGTGGTAATTACGGAAAGATAACATGAAGCTCTTTCGACAAGATGAAAGGAGGAAAGGCGTGGATGAGACACATAGGGAGGGAACTTGATATATATATATATATATATATATATATATATATATATATATATATATATATCAAGAAAAATAAAGACAATAGAGTTGTCTTCTTTTAGACCATCCAAGCCAATCCATTCACACGCGTGTCGTGTATGTAAAACTATCCATAAAAGCAAAAGAAGTGAACAATAATACTGGATACACATAGCATCACCTTTCCATAGACAACGTAAATTAATTTATCTACGATTAAAATTTGGTTCAGACACACCTCTACATGAAATCAGGAAAAAGAAGTGGAAGAAATCATCAAAAGTTCACTAACATAGCAATGAATCAAAGAAATAGGTTTTAGTCTACCTCGGCCCAAACCTCGGAAGAACTTAGAGAAGCAGCCTGTCAGAAACCAACAATCAACAATTAGAGAAAACATAAAGAGATATAGAATAAAATTGAAGGAAATAATCTAGAATATGTATCAAGCTATAACTTCGAGACTAAACTGCATCAAAATGAGATTTCAATAAAAGGCATAATGAAGCTAATACCCTAAAAACTTTGAAAAAACATCATGCCATAATTGATACCTAATAAACTACTATTATTCAAACATACGATGACAAACATATTTGAACATAGTTAACACATAAGAGAAAGTACTTAACTTCAAATTTGAGATGACTACATGACAGATTTCCATCTCAATAGAAATATAAACAAACGTCAAAAGTACATGATTATTTCTAGACTTCACATACATTAAAGGAATGAAGGAAAATAAAAGCTTGATATCTTTACGAATTTTGTTTTGAATGTATAAACTAATCCCTAGGCTTTATGAAATAATCAAGCTTCAGTCCTTGCAGATAATATTTTCTATTACAAATAAACTAATCTCTAGGCTTTCTGAACTAATCTCTAGGCTTTATTAAATTCTGAAACATCATGAACCAAAATTGACTTTCTCAAAATTGCAAACACAGTGAACCAAAATAATTGATAAGTCGGCTATTCTCTACACAGATTTAGTTTTCTTATTTCTTGGGGACGCCATGCATTAACTCGCCCAAACCATGGAATGGGTGCCAAATCTATTTGCAATACCCACCTTCTCCTCAACTCAATCATCTAAAAATACATAAACCAATAAAAGCAACACATGAATGAATATGATAATTGACTATCTGGCCAGATTAGCACTATGACTTTTTAAAAAGAATTTTGCAATGTACACCTGTTTTTAAATTAATTGCTTTAGAAACTATTAAAAAACACATTAGAGTAGATGGTCGAAACGACATCAAAGATGACCTTGGAGGAAAACAATTAAAACACAGATACCGCTACACTACAAAAAAAAGGGATTTTGGCGACACTAAAAAAGTGTCGCCAATGATAGTAAAAGTGTCGCAAAGTGGTTTCCCGACACTTTATCAACGCTTTTCACAAGCGTCGCAAATTCGTCCGTCGAAAATTTTCCGACACTTCTTAGACACGTCGGCGTTAGACTTACGACACTTTTAAGTGCCTCTTATGGGGTCAAGAGTCAACTTAAGTATGCGACACTTTGAAAAAAATGTCGCTAAGTTAGCGACACTTCCATTAAAGTGCCATTTTTTATTTGGCGGCATTATCTTTGAAATGCTGCTAAATTAGCGACACTTCCATTAAAGTGCCAGATTTTACTGCTAAATTAGCGACACTTGCAATAAGTGCCATATTTTGTTCTTTCGGCATTATCTTTAAAATGTTATTCTTATTTACGACACTTTTAAACAATTGTCACTAATTTCTTTTCCAGCATATTCTGAAATTTGTCACAAAAAATAAAAAAATTGGCCTAAGACGTGAAAGTGAAGTAATTAAGTAATCCCTGCTTCAATCCAACACGAATAATGAACAATCAAGTCGATTTAACAAGCTTATAAACTCATCATAATAGAAACAAGCCAATGTCATTCAACCATATCATATCCAACATTCACATACTAATTACATAACCATCCAAAACTTCTCGATTTCAAAAACATACAAATGTAATATCATTGAACAACCCAACCTAAAGATATATACATCTCATCCAAGATGTCATCATAATGCATATCGGTTCTTCTAAGTCCAATAAAAGCATTGATGTATGTCTTCCCAACATATAAACCTGGAAATAAAAAAATTAAGAAAGAAGCTTATAAATTTAATTGGTATAACACAAGTCGAATTAAATCGAAAAACCAGTCGACAAACGGAATGCATTACGAAAGATAAAGACTCATCTACGTACCCCATTTCATTCTTGCATCTTATTTTTTTGCAAATCTTTCAACGTAAATTGACATAACCTGGGTAGCTCATATTTTGACAAATTTGGCAGACCAATCCATATCCACATAGATGTACTTATTTAAGTAGGGAGAGAAACCGAGTGCACACCCCAGTACGCAACTGGTTAAGGTCGCCATTTGTATGTACAAGCAGGTAACCTTGGGTTTCCCCAGGAGCTGAAAAGATAGTATTATGGTGAAAGAGAAGTATAGATGGAGATTAAATACACACACGCGAAGCAAAATCACATGTTCTTTACCTGTATAGGATGGACTTGGCTCGACACAGTGCACAGTCTCGGTTTGGTGGCCGCTTCCACAGCTTGTCAAAATCTGATGTTCTACTTGCACCATCAAACTGTTAAAATCTAAAGGGAGAAAACATGAAAGAGGCACGACTACTTTGAAACAATAAATATGCACTCGTATCTATGACCTCGAACCAACATACACCAGATTGCAGTGACAAAATCCTTCTTGGAAATCTTAGGTCCAGGCTAAGAAAAAGACCACATCAAAATATTTTTAAAAAGCATATCACAAGTAAATTAATAGGTGTGTATTAAGAGAAGCACAAAACCTTGCGAGTAGGGAGAGGAGCTTTCCTCAAATGCAGAGGGGTGAGTCCTTGCGTCCAGCTTCGCTCTGTGCTCAATTTTTGATACTCAATTTCATGTTGTGAGTAGGGAGAAAAGCTTGCCATTGCATCTGCCTTCTATACACAACTTTTTAGGTTAGGTGTAACCAGCAGATACAAGATACTCAGCAGCAGAAATAAAGTCATCAAAGCAATTCTGCTTTTTTGCTCAAGGGAACCGGCTTTATGCCACTCTTCTCCGTACTCTCCTCCACCACGAATATTTGCTATGCAGTAGACAGCACCTAAATGCCTTGCGAGTATACAATGCGGCTGACACTGAATGTTGGTGAAAGACTAATATTGAATCCACCATATGCATACAGTAAGCATGGGTGTGATCCATCCAGAACAATATCCTTTTTAGCAACTATAAACATCGGAATCTTGGTTCCGTCCTTACTAGGCACAAACACCTGAAAGGGGGAAAACCCTGGTCAAGAAAGAAAAGAAAGCAATCTGGTATAGAAGACTTCCAAATGTCAACATACAGGCATCAATGCTTTCGGTCACTTCAATGAGCACGGATTAGTAGTTCTATGTTCATATAAAAACTCAAAGATGAAGTCAAGCACTAAACAATGCAAACAAAATTTCACTTATTAAAAAGGCCCATAATGTATATGGGGGTTCTTCTGTACGTAAATGTCTTAATGCCCAGCTTAATAGAGGAAACGGAGATGTACTGCTATAGTTTGCCAAGTGGAAGTTCACTGGATATGAAATCACATGCTAGAACATAAGAAATTTGTGCTCAGGCATGATCCTTCACTTGAGAACCTAAGAAATATTGAACGAACAGGAAAAACGATTGACATAAAACTACGTACATGAAACCATGGTTTACCCGATTAACATGAAACTCAATCCGATCAAAACCAGAAACAACGATTTCGCAAAAAACTTTCATATCTGGAATCCTGCTTTCTATGTTGTACTAATATGTAATGCCGGCAGTAAGAAAGCTTGTAAAACCAATAAAGAACATGCTGTCTTTGCGCCGACCACTAACATCATACACGCTGCCAATCTCAATGGGCAAATGGTGCAAAAGCGCACCTGTTTCCAAGTTCCTTTTCTGAAGAACATGCTTGACATCACATAGCATCACCTTTCCATAGACAACGTAAATTAATTTATCTACGATTAAAATTTGGTTCAGACACACCTCTACATGAAATCAGGAAAAAGAAGTGGAAGAAATCATCAAAAGTTCACTAACATAGCAATGAATCAAGGAAATAGGTTTTAGTCTACCTCGGCCCAAACCTCGGAAGAACTTAGAGAAGCAGCTTGTCAGAAACCAACAATCAACAATTAGAGAAAACATAAAGAGATATAGAATAAAATTGAAGGAAAGAATCTAGAATATGTATCAAGCTTTAACTTCGAGACTAAACTGCATCAAAATGAGATTTCAATAAAAGGCAAAATGAAGCTAATACCCTAAAAACTTTGAACAAACATCATGCCATAATTGATACCTAATAAACTACTATTATTCAAACATATGATGACAAACATATTTGAACATAGTTAACACATAAGAGAAAGTACTTAACTTCAAATTTGAGATGACTACATGACAGATTTCCATCTCAATAGAAATATAAACAAACTCCAAAAGTACATGATTATTTCTAGACTTCACATACATTAAAGGAATGAAGGAAAATAAAAGCTTGATATCTTTACGAATTTTGTTTTGAATGTATAAACTAATCCCTAGGCTTTATGAAATAATCAGCGAAACGGGGCAACAATTGATGAAGGCTGACACACCAAACAAAACTACAGTAAAAGCAAAACAACCAAACAAATATTCAGTTGCCGCAAGTGAATTACTAACTGTGTAAGACAAGAAATCCGAGGCAGATAACCGAACACAACTCAACTTCTGCAAAGGTGAATGCTACGGTACAAGGCATAAAAATCGAGACAGAAAAGCATCGGAAAATCGCAACTAAAATGGCACAGTAACAACATGAAAACCGAGACTTCTGAATTAAAGAATTAAACCATTGAATGAATGATTTATCCAACGCCGATTCTGATTTCAAAAGAATAAACCCTTACCTCTGATCGTGATTAAGCCTAAAATTTGATTTCCTCAATTCAATTGTATCAAAGCCCTAAAAATTGACAAACCCAAAGGTTTCAAATCAAATTCTAATGACAACGAAATTCGTAAACTACTACAATCCCAAATCAAAAATCAATTTAAATTCTTACCTCAAGCAAATTTGTCACAATCTCAAGAAGTCTCTTCCTAAGGATTCTTTGGAGGCTCTTCTGAATTTTGGTGTGCTCTTAGGGTTCCAAGAGAATATATAGTACGTAAATTATCAATAACCTAAAAGAACAATTCTTATATTCCTAAAACAAATAGAATTTCAAAATACCCATTACGTCCCAAACTCTCTAATTTTATTTTATTTCATTATTTTTTTAAGCATTTAAATATGAGGGGTCTAACAGTTATGAACTCGCATGCAATGCACAAGGTGTCCTACGGTATTTTTAGGTCATAGTCATCAATCCAAGAATAAAACCAAGACTAGTTACATAATAAGAAAGATCAATTATAATCGATAGTAACTTAGCCGATGCATTCTTTGTTACTCTTCGACATTGAACTCGATGAAGCTTCTATAACATGTCCATTATAACTTTAAGCTTCTTTGACTTTAATTTGTCTATCGAACTTCTCAAATGTGTCTTCATGAGTGTGCATGTATATACCTACTAAGAATACACTCAAAGCACACATTAGAACATAATCAATGTGTAGTTATCATCAAAACAAGATGTAAGCCTAGGTTATCCAACCATAGGGCTAACAATCTCCCCCTTTTTGATGATGGCAAACATTGATTCTATATAGGGTAAGATGTATCATATGATAGTGAATTAAGCATAACAATCTCACATAGAACATTCAATCATTTCTTGTATACTCAAGATATGTCAATTTATCTCATATAACAATAAAGCTCGTAGCTAGCTTCCCTAGCTAAAACAAGATATGCTCTTCCTCTAATGTTCTCTCAAAACACACAATCACATAGCATATAGAATCAAGATTATTTATCCCCCTTTGTCATCAACAAAGAGACAATGGTATGCATGTGTGAAGAGATGGTTATAAGCAAGATAATGGCATGAAGTGCATGTCACTCATGAACTCATACGGATGACATCAAGAGTTCCTTCATGATCCAAAGAAAGATATTCAAAGTAGCTCAATAATCTCATATACTTCATGCATTTTCCAAGAGTAACAAGATAGAATGTGATTCAAGCATGTAAGCTCCCTCTATCAAGTTTGCATACTCCATCCTAATGTATGCTCCCCCTCAATCAATGCACGCCAATAATATCCAACAAACACCAGTAAATGTCTAACCGAGTCATGCTCTTTTGGCATTACCAAAAGGGGTGTGTGTATGAATGGCATTGTGAAGCATTAAGATGACATAATTTCAACATGAAATTTTCACAAAGCGAATATTGGTCATCAACAATCAATATTTTCAATATAAGTGCAAGAGGACCATTCATCGGCAAGGTTCACATTAATTCTCAACAAGCAAGCTATTTATATTATGAGAAATAAGTATGACCAATTATGCATGCTTCATGACATATAAGTTTAGTGTATAGCACAATGTTGAATAGAGCCAAGTTTTACCCTCTTGATGAATTACCAAGGAATTGAGCTCACGAGTGATCATTCTTGAAGTCCATTTTCTTGACAAGCTTTGAGACTCTCTTCATTTAAAGTAGCATGTCCAATCTCGGAATGCTTACCCCCCCTTAAGATTTAGCTTGTTGCTCATCCTTCTCAAAAAATTTCTTGGAGCCTTCTCCTTGTTGCTACTTGCCTTTGCTTTGAACAACCTACAATCACAATTTAGGTCTAACTTTTGGTACCCACATTTTATTGGGTCCATAAGTGTTAGTCTTAGCAACATTAAAAAACTCTTTAACAACCCACATTTTCTTTCTACCTCTAACATAGACAATTCTATAAGGACAATAATTAGTTGTATGCCCTTTCTTGTTACACCAACCACAATGTGTAAATGGTGTGCAATAGTTCTTTGGTTGTTTTGTATGAATATTCAACCTAGCTTGTTGTTGAAAAATTTTAGGAGGCAAGGCCAAGGGATCTAATCCAAGACCACCTTTGTTTCGGCTAATTCTTTGGCGTCCAAGCATGACATCCAAATTGTTTTGACCATCAACAAATTTTTCAAGACAAATTTTCAAATCACAAATCTCAAGTTTTAAATCTTCATTTTGTTCTTCTAAAGCCAAAGTTTTGCAAGAGATTTGTTTTGAGCTAGGAGTGTTAACAATTAATTCAACCAATCCATTATTCACATGTTCCACATATAAATGGTTGGAAATGCATTCGTTCTTGGCATGCAACTCATTATTTTGCATTTTCAACTTCTCAATTTGCTTATTAGCTTCAAGGAATTTCTTTGACAAAATAATATTTTTCTTGAAAATTTTCTTGGATTCCTTATATAAGCTATCATAAGCATCTTCAAAGCTTTCATTATCACTATCACTACCGGAAGAAGAGCTTACCTCATCATTTGCCATGAAGCATACATTTGCTTGATCATTCTTCTCATTGTCTTCATCACTTGAATCAAGGTCACTCCATGTTGGAGTATGTTCGGTATTCATTGCTCTTTCCTTCTCCTTGTTCTCTTTCTTAGAGAATTTTCTTCTTTTAGTTCTTTCCCATACATCTCTTATTTCCTTCTTCTCCTTTTTGTAGATAGGACAATTCATCTTCATGTGTCCCGGCTTGTGGCATTTGTAGCAAAGCCTCTCTTTGTTGCTAGCATTTTGTTGCCTTCTCCCATCATTCCTTCCAAATCTTAAGAACTTCTTAAAGTTCTTTGCAACCATTGAAATATCCTCTTCATCATATTCTTCATCATCATCACTTGACTCAAGGTTTAAAAATGAAGCTTTAAGAGTAATTGATGTAGGCTTCTTCTTGACGTCCTCTTAATCAAAGGTCTTGAGTTGCATTTCGTATGTCATAAGTGAGCACATCAATTCATAAAGAGGAAAGATATTAAGATTCTTCGATTCTTGGATGGCGGTGATCTTTGCATCCCAAGCTCTCGATAAGAACCTAATCACTTTTCTTACAAGATCACCATTAGTGAATTCCTTGCCCAATTGCTTCAAAGGGTTCACAATGTTAGTAAAACGAGTATTCATATCCGTAACGGATTCATTTGGAAGCATATGAAATAACTCATAATCTCTAAACAATAAGTTCATCTTGGAATCTCTAAGAAGAGAAGTCCCTTCATGAGTGACTTGAAGAGTATCCCAAATACTCTTAGCGGAATTACACATAATGACTCTATTGAGTTCATTAGTGTCTAAAGCACAAACAAGAAAATTTTTCGCTCTAGCATTCATACAAATCATCTTCTTATCATGATCACTATACTCCGATTTGGATTTAGGCTCTTCAACCTTGTCAACCACCTTTATCGGAACGAATGGGCCATTCTCAACAATATCCCACATCTCATAGTCTTGAGACTCTAAGTAGATTTTCATCTTAACTTTTCACACACTATAATTGGTCCCATTAAACAATGAAGGCCTAGTGGTAGAACTACCCTCCATACCCCCAACTTAAGACATGATAGATTAACTCTCTTGAAATTACCCAATATAACAAGAGCCAAGTCTCTGATACCACTTGAAACCAATAAAACAACCCTAGAGGGGGGTGAATAGGGTTTTTGAAAATTAATGAGGAATTTAAACTTAGCACAATCATAAATCTCAATCAACCAAGTAATACTTCAATGAAGATGCTAACCAAACAATCTCAAACAATTAAATAGCAATAAGTAAAGAGATTGAGTTAGAGATACTTGACAAGGAGATTTAAATGGTTCGGCTTGAACTACCCTCAAGCCTACCAAGCACAAGCCTTGAATCACTACAAGAAAACAGGCTTTTAGCGACGGGGAAATCCGTCGCTAAAAGCCCACAATCCGTCGCTAAAAATCCCTAGTATAAAAGCCCGTCACTAATAGTTTAGCGACGAAATTTTTAAATCCGTCGCTAAATATTTCATTTTTACCGACGGATTTATTTTTCATTAGCGACGAATATTCTGTCGCTAATTATATTTTTAGAATTTTAATTAATTTTCTTTTTTGTCAAATTAGCGATGGATTAAATATTTTAGCGACGGAATATTCTGTCGCTAAATAACTGATTGTAGGAATACTTTAGCGACTGAATTAATCCGTCACCAAGAGTCAATTTTTTTTTGAATTTTTTTTTATTTTTCAATTACCCAGACCTGTAATACAATTTTCAATTCTCAACAACAATGCGCAATAATCAATACAGAAAGAAATATATATAATCAATTATAAAAAATATTTATTATAAAAAAAACTCATATATGTACAAGATGTGAACCGGATACAGCCGGTTAGGAGAGGGGAGAAGAGTACAAGCCGGGCGCGGGGGGTGGGGGAAGCTAGGAACGGGCATGGGAAGGGGCTCATCAGGGGTTGCTGAGTCTTGGATCTGGATCCTGCTGATCCGGGGCCGGCGCGGCCTGGCCAGCAGTGCCCTGCTCCCTGATCATCCTCGCCACCACTGTAGCAATGCGCTGGATCTCCTCGTCGTCCAACTGAGGACGAGGAGCCGGTGTCTGTGGAGGGGCAGCAGGGGGTGAGGACGCTCCTATCACGGCACGAGCAGTCGTGCTAGGCAGGCCGCGTATGCGGCCTTTCGGCCGATTCACGACCTCCGGCGTATCCAGCCATCGCTTCAACCCCCAGTACTCGCAGCCGTACTAGTGGACGCTGATGGCTGTCCGGACTGCTGCTCGGACCCCCTTAGCTGTTCATACGAGGCCTGCAAAAATAGTGGTTTAACGATATGTTAGGGCATTAATTAACGAAACGGACATTGAGGATAGAAAGAAAAAACATTAACAACTTAAATAAATTGACTCACATCGATCCGCTAGGCAATATCTGAAATATAGTCGCCCGCCCGGTGCGTCTCGTCCTTGTCCTTCTTCCGCACGTGCGTCTGAGTATAGGTCAGAGCTATGACCTCATCCTCCTCCAGATCCGGGTGCTCGACCGCGTTCATGTGTCGGACGATGTCGTGTGGCACCGACCCCCCCGTGTGCGTCGGATCTCTGTTCTGTCTGTTCTCAGCCCCGCTCTTACTCTTGGCGTCCCAACCTGGATCCGCAGCCCACCGATCTATCATCTCCCCCCATACACGGTGAGATATCCAATGTGGGGGATATCTCGTCATGTCCGTCATCAGGGCACCTTCGGGCAGCGCCTTCTTCGCCCGGTCCCGTGCATCGTGGAGCCATCGGCGGTAATTCTTGCCGATGTAGGCAAAGAAAGCCTGCTGCCCCAGTACCTGCTGCTGAGGCGTGTCAAACGTGAACCCCTCCTGTAAGGCATTCAATAACACAAATTAACAACATAAAACAAACTGTAATTAAACATTTACTAACGCTGAAAAAAATACTTCACCGTACCAGCCACTCCTCCCATAGGGCCTCCCTCGCAGCGGCATCCCAGTCCTTCCAGTACAGGCGTGGCTCGAAGAATCGGCCCTTCACAAGAACGCCGATCTTCGTCCTCGCCTTAGCCTCCAGGATCCTGCCAAAGAAGTAAATAAATAAATTAATACAGTTCAAATATAAATTACCCACCCAAGATGTTAAATATAAGGCATGAGGTGATATTTTTAGTACTTACAGGCCCTCCTGCGTGAGCGTAACTCTCTGTTTACGCTGGGGGTCGATGCGTACCCCGCGTGTCGGACCACGGCCTCGTCGAGATCCTACAAAACACAGACATTAATACAGTTCAAATATAAGGCTAGCGAAAATGTACGAAACACCGTTATCAACTATACCTGAGGTAGAACCCACGGAAGATGGAGAATGCACGCGCGTGTGGGATGAATCTCGTCGGGCTGGGGCGACGGCTGGGACTGAGGCTGGGGCGACGGCGACGGCTGGGGCGACGGCGACGGCTGGGGCCCCATCTGCTGTCCGCGATCACTCTGTGCCTCGTCATCAGTAGGCAATGACGAGGTGGGACCCACCGGGGAGGAAGCAGCTCGGCGTCCAGCCCGGCCACGAATAGCCCGTATCCTATCCATATCTGACTTCATATAGATAAATTACAAAGACATTAACACGTTAAAAACAATAATTTGGCATAAATCATCATCGGCACAATAGCTATATATATATATATGAACGGATGTGCAAAAACACATCAATAAACACAAAGTTCTAAAATGTTACTACATTTTTCCCGTGATGTTACAACATTACAAGTCAATCATTTTCAGTTTGCGAATCATCTTCATCACTTTCCTCGTCGCCCTCTTCTTCGTGGGACTCGTCGTCCTCTTCATCTTCTAATTCATCCTCTTCATCAGTAGACTCGGTCACATCATCTCCAACACTTTCAACGTCTTCCGCGTCATCATCTACGACTTCTTCTCCCACAAGAAGTGTTGTTGGAAGAGGAAGATCGTCCTCCTCGTTGTTGACCTCAACAGGGAACAAGACACGTGGTTGGTCGGCTTGAAAGGAGTCTAGCTCACTGTCATATGTCACGGGCAATTTCTTGGACTTGATAGTTGTATACCAATGAGATTTACGGCTTGACTAGCAAACACAAAGCGCTCGTCTGATGCAAGTCTTGACTTGACATTGACATCTACAATCCCTTGAGAGCTAACACGGATTCCTCTACTGCATGTGACATCGAACCACGTACACTTGAACATTACCAGGCGGTTTTGGGAACCCAGATATGTTAGCTCAACAATCTCATCTAGCTCTCCGTAAAAGTCCATGCAATTCTCGGCATAACAGTCGCCGTTGACCAAGACTCCACTGTTTTGGGTTTGTTTTGTTCGGTCATCATCTTTTACGTTAAACCTAAACCCGTTGATGATATAGCCTCCGTAACAGGATGTTTGTTTGTTAGGGCCTTCGGCTAGTAATTTCAAGCAGGAGGCCACTGGTCTATCCATTGACTGAACCTATTGTAGATGACGGTAAAAATTAAGGATAAATCAGTATACTAATTGGCCACAGAACTGTATATAACACATAATATAATTTCGTTAAATAATCTTACACGGATTTTGAACCACTGTACAAATTGTGATTTCCGATGAGATTCAAGTCCAGCGGGATCAGTGATTAAAGATTCCGCATCGAACTCACTGCAAACCAATATGCATTTGACTCGCTTAACACACACTTTCAATTATGTACAGCAATGTAAGTGAATTAAGACTTTAACTTACTCAACGAATGCCGAAACTTCATCGCAATTTAGAAGGGCATATATTGTTGCAGCACTGTACTCTTCATCTGTTAGCCATCGAGTATACGTTCGGCCGAACGGACTACCTGACTGCTTGAATATTGACAATTGCCCTTCCAAATTTGTGCTTGCTCCGGGATCATTTCGGCCTAGTTGATTTAACCTTGTACCAACATCGAACCGAAATATTGACTACAAAAGTTTACAAGTTCTTCCATTACGTAAGCCTCCGCAATTGAGCCCTCAACCCGAGCCTTATTACGGACTTTTTTCTTTAAATGGAACATGAACCTAGAAGTTTAGGGAATCGAGTTAGGTGGAATATCAATGATAACAGATGTCGCATTAAGTGTAAACGAACAACTGTAACAATTTAAGGATTACCTCTCGAAGGGATACATCCACCGATATTGCACGGGTCCACCCATCTTAGCTTCATATGCCAAGTGAACAGGCAGATGCTCCATTGAATCAAAGAACGAAGGTGGGAAGATTTTCTCCAGCTTGCAAATCGTCACCACAATGTTCTTCTCAAGCACTTCCATGTTACTCACCCGGATCGTAGAAGAGCATATATCTCGAAAGAAATGAGATAATTCAGTCAAAGTCTCGCAAACAACCCGTGGCAACAGTCCCCGGAAGGCAATAGGAATGAATCTCTCCATGAATACGTGGCAGTCGTGACTCTTCATCCCTTGGAACTTGCATTCCGATACATTGCAACAACGAGATATGTTGGACGCAAACCCATCCGGAAGCTTCAAATTCTTAACCCACTGACAGACCTTCTCCACTTGTTTCTTGTCTAGACAGTAAGGTGCTTTCGGAAGTATGGTCCTCCCACTGACTGTCCGAGGATGCAATTCACGGCGTACACCCAACTGTTGTAGATCCCTTCTCGCTTTAAGGTGATCTTTCGATTTGCCCTTGAAATTCATCACTGTGTTGAACACATTATCAAAAACGTTCTTCTCAATATGCATCACATCCATGTTGTTTCGGATAACGAGCGTCCTCCAGTAGGCTAACTCCCAGAAGATACAAAATTTTCTCCAGTTGTGCTCTTTCCCGAACCCTGCAATCTTCTGATCCGGCACACCCTTACCGTGTGGTATGTCAGTATCAAGTGCCTCCAGGTGTGAGAGTACTTCTTCACCAGATGGGTAGTCCAGTGTGACAACCTCACGCTCGATTGTCCCGTCAAATTTATCCTTCTGCCTACGAAACTGATGGCCCGGTGGCAAAAGCTTACGGTGACATCCGAACCACGAGGCCTTTCCGCCGTGCTTTAACGTATGACCGGGGTTCACGCCCATACAAGCAGGGCATGCTAGCTTCCCATGTGTGCTCCAGCCACACGTCATTCCCAATGCGGGGAAATCATGTATAGTCCACATCAAAGCAGCCCTCATCTGAAAATTTTGTTTAAGGGATGCATCATATGTTTCGACTCCATGATTCCATAATTGTTTTAACTCATCAATCAACGGCCTTAAATACACATCTATGTCCTTACCGGGACTCTTCGGCCCCGGAATAAGCAACGACAAGAACATATACGGCTTCTTCATGCACATGCCTGGTGGAAGGTTGTAAGGGACAATAATAACAGGCCAACAGGAGTAAGGCGTGGTAGACTGACCGAAAGGGTTGAACCCATCGGTTGCCAGACCAAGTCTAACATTCTGAACTTCCTGAGCAAAGACTGGATGCCTGCGGTCAAACTCCTTCCACGCCTCTCCATCAGCTGGGTGTGTCAGCACATCGGCATCGTTGCTGCGAGTCTCACGGTGAGCCCTCATATGTTCAGCCGTATTGGAGGAGTAGTACATTCTCTGAAGCCGTGGTGTGACCGGGAAATATCGCAATATCTTCCATGCAATGTTTTTCTTCTTCCCTTTGTCCGGTTTGTACCTCGAATGATCACATACTGGACACAGTGACAAATCCTTATTCTCTTTCCAGAATAATACACAATCGTTATTGCACGCATCTATCCGGTCATAGCTCAACCCAAGTTTCCTCATCATCTTCTTCGCGTCATAGTACGACGGCGGTAGCTTTTCACTTTCGGGCAGTATTTCTTTGATTAAGGTAACAAACTCGTTAAAACCTTTCTCACTCAGCCCGTGGTCTGATTTCAACTGTAATAACCTACTAACCGCAGACAGCCGTGTGTGTTTCGGAGCTCCATCCCACAGCGGCTCTTCCGCAGCTCTCAACAACTCATAAAACTGATGAGCCCCCTCGTTCGGCGGTTGTGGACTGTCGTTACCCCAGTCAACATTAGCATGCCCAGCATCCATAATCATATCTCGGTAATCATATCGTGCCTCCTCCCTAACTTCAGTTTGACTAGCCAGGTTGGACGACAATACTATCGTTTCCCCGTGCTGCGTCCACCTTGTGTATCCACCCATAAAACCGTACCGACGAAGATGCCATTTTACTTCAATTCTTTTTCTCCAGTGCAACAACTCACATCTACCGCACGGACACCTTATCTTATCAAGGTCAACATGTGCAGGATGCGCATAAGCGAAGTCGAGAAATTCGTCAACGCGACACTCAAAATCTTCAGCATTCTTCCTTTTCATCCAACTTCGATCGACTGACATGACGACTGAATTATCGTACTGTATACCACCTTCAATAATGACCAGTGATTAGGCATTGCCGATGTAAATATCAATGCATGAATGTTACAACATGTCTACATATTTCCCCTCCACTCTTGAACAGGTAGTGGTCCTATCCCATTCAGAAAAGCACATGTTTATAAAACAGTGAATAACTCATGCTTAGTCCCATGTCTGTGGAAAATTCGGCAGCACCTCCCCGCATTTCTCCAAGTACACGACATCGATTAGGTGTTCTAACATTCATCTAACCTTGCTCAGGAAGGTTTGACGGATGTTAGAACACCAGATCTGTATGCACCCGGAGAAACACACGAGAACGTGTACCAAATATCCACGACATAGAACACAAAGCATGAGTCAAAACACTGTTTTATAAACAATTAGCTTTTCCAAACTGTCCAAACTGGACATCCAAAGGCTCATTACAAGGCATTACTTTGTAATGAGTACCTTTGAACGGGAACTAAGGGTTTCTATGCATGCATGCGTTCAGAAATTGATAAGATATGCAAGAATCTTTCCGAAATATCAAAACTGCAGAAAGATGGTTGCATATGTTACCAATTCCACATTAAATAGAATTCGTTGGCAACGAGTTGAACCATCTCGTTGCCAATGGACTTCTCAAAACAACAACTAATATAAAGAAGGCAGGGTTTGTAAACAACGAGTAATTGAACCATCTCTGGGCAACATGGAGTAATTATGGGATGTACAAGGGCTAATTAGGGCTAACTGGGTTATTAGGGTTAATTACGAGTATTAATTATAGCTGATTAGGGTTGATTAGGACTAATTAGGGTTATTTAGTCCTAATTAGGGTTTAATTGTGCCGAGTAGTGATGATTAGTCCTAATTAGGGCTAATTGGGCTTAATTGGGTTATGTTAGGGCTAATTAATGTTAATGAGGGCTAGTTTTGGATAATTATAGCTGATTAGGGTTGATTAGGACTAATTAGGGTTATTTAGTCCTAATTAGGGTTTAATTGTGCCGAGTAGTGCTGATTAGTCCTAATTAGGGCTAATTAGGCTTAATTGGGTTATGTTAGGGCTAATTAATGTTAATGAGGGCTAGTTTCGGATAATTATAGCTGATTAGGGTTGATTAGGACTAATTAGGGTTATTTAGTCCTAATTAGGGTTTAATTGTGCCGAGTAGTGATGATTAGTCCTAATTAGGGCTAATTAGGCTTAATTGGGTTATGTTAGGGCTAATTAATGTTAATGAGGGCTAGTTTCGGATAATTATAGCTGATTAGGGTTGATTAGGACTAATTAGGGTTATTTAGTCCTAATTAGGGTTTAATTGTGCCGAGTAGTGATGATTAGTCCTAATTAGGGCTAATTGGGTTATGTTAGGGCTAATTAATGTTAATGAGGGCTAGATTCGGATAATTATAGCTAATTAAGGTTGATTAGGACTAATTAGGGTTATTTAGTCTTAATTAGGGTTTAATTGTGCCGAGTAGTGACGATTAGTCCTAATTAGGCTTAATTGGGTTATGTTAGGGCTAATTAATGTTAATGAGGGCTAGTTTCGGATAATTATAGCTAATTAGGGTTGATTAGGACTAATTAGGGTTATTTAGTCCTAATTAGGGTTTAATTGTGCCGAGTAGTGTTGATTAGTCCTAACTAGCGCTAATTAGGCTTAATTGGGTTATGTTAGTGCAAATTACGACTAATTAGGCTAACTATAATCAATATGCGCATAATTGGGTTCATTTGGGCTAATTTGGGGTAATTACAGCTAATTTGATTTTCATTAGGTTCTTAGGGTTAATTAAAACTAATTAGGCTCGTTAGAGCTAATTAGGGTTAATTGATTTACTAAAATATTGTTAATCAGGACTAATTAGGGCTAATTATAGACAGGAGCCACGATGAGATTCCAGGGGGTGCATGCTAAAAATGTCGCATTAACCTAACTAACCTAAATTTAATGCACATTCAACAACCTCAATTCCGACACCTCATATAGGGTGTCGATATGGTGTCCGATACGTGTCTGACACCTCCGGACACGTGTCCGACACATATCGACACGTGTCCGACGCCTCCGGACACGTGTCTGTCGCCTCTGGACACGTGTCCGACGCCTCCGGACACGTGTCCGACGGCTCCAAACACGTGTCCGACGCCCATCGACACGCACCTCAAGACACATCAGCATACATTAATTTGTGTTTTAAATGTCGGACACCGTCGATCAGACGTGGTGTCCGTGTCTGCGCTAACTAACAGGTATCTCAATCCAATTGGGTCCCATCCTCCGTCAACAATCTCAATTCTCAATTCTAAAAGGCTCAATGCAATAAAAATTAACAAAAATCACACATTCAATCCAATTGGGTCCCATCCTCCGTCAATAATCTCAATATCTCAAATGCTCAATGCACAATTAACAATTTAAAATCATCAATTAACAACCTAAAATCATCAATTAATAATCACAATTACTTCAAATGCACAGCTAATAACCTAAAATCATCAATTAACAATCTAAAATCACAGATCAATAATCACAATTCTCAAATGCACAATTAACAACCTAAAATTATCAAACAAATTATCAAGGTTCAAATGGGAAAAAATTGTTCAAAATGCACATATCCGATGCGCTTGAATTATTTCAATTTAGGGTTCGATTGTATTAGGCATTCAATTTAGGGTTCAATTAGTTTAATTTAGGGTTCGGTTCGATTAGGGCGGTTAGGGCATTCAATTTAGGGTTTAATTAGAGTTCAATTACATCAATTTAGGGTTCAATTATGGGGTTCCATTGATTCAATTTAGGGTTCGATTGATTTGGGGCATTCAATATAGGGTTCAATTAGTTCAATTTAGGTTTCAGTTGGATTAGGGTATTCAATTTAGGGTTCAATTAGTTTAATTTAGGGTTCGGTTCGATTAGGACGGTTAGGGCATTCAATTTAGGGTTTCATTAGAGTTCAATTACATCAATTTAGGGTTCAATTAGGGGGTTCCATTGATTTAATTTAGGGTTCGGTTGATTTGGGTCATTCAATTTAGGGTTCAATTAGTTCAATTTAGGTTTCAGTTGGATTAGGGTATTCAATTTAGGGTTGAATTAGTTTAATTTAGGGTTCGGTTCGATTAGGGCGGTTAGGGCATTCAATTTAGGGTTTAATTAGAGTTCAATTACATCAATTTAGGGTTCAATTAGAGGGTTCCACTGATTCAATTTAGGGTTCGGTTGATTTGGGGCATTCAATTTATGGTTCAATTAGGTTTGGGTCTTAACAAAAGCCAATGATCATAACTTAGCCTGCCTCACTAAACTAGGGTGGAAAGTTGGAGTTAATGAGATTATGGGTTAATTTACTGAGACACAAGTATGTTAAGAGTGACAATCTTAGGGATTGGACCAAGACTAGTAAAAGCTCTCACATTTGGAGCAGTATTCTTAAAAGTAAACACATTTTGCAAAAAGGAATAAAATGGATTGTTAACACTGCTTGACAAAATTAATTTTGGCAAGACTGATCGTGTAGAGATGGCCCTATAACTACTGAGGAGGTCAGAGACGATCATAATTTTATGGTTAAAGGGTTTATCAGTAAAGATGGGTGGGACCATAACAAAATCCCTTCTGTAAATAACCATGACTCGTGTGTGAGTCACAAAAATAAAATAACAATCACCACAATCATAGCAATTTGTACATGTTATACAAAAACCAAAGGAAAACACAAAGGCCAAAAAAAAGCAATAAAACGTTTCAAGCCTAGCTCTCTTATTTTAGTCTCTAGCGAAGCAACCACTACAACAAACCGCCTCAAAAAATTCTTTGACCTTCGATAATCCTTTATTATATGAAATAAAGGAAAAATAAGAAGGAAAAAAAACCTTAAAAGACTGTAAAATACCCAACTAGGCTTTTAATCTACTGAAACTAAAAGAAGAGGACTAGGCTTGAAACGTTTTATAAAATACCCACCTCGAAGGGTAGTTTGTTGGGATATTCCTCCATGTGGAGGAGTGTGACTCATAATCTTTGGGTTATAAGTGTATTGGGCTTGATTATAATGGTCCAATTAATTAAATTAAAGTGCATTGGTCGTCTAGCCTTTTGTTGGGAGGTTATATACTTATTTCACCCTAATCTCGAATTATGTCTCATGTACTGGTCAACTTTTTGATCTTGGTTATGACTTACGATTTTCTCGTACTACATTTCGTGTGAAACAAGGCAAATCGTTGGGAGCTGTAAAGTTAGAAGACTATTTGAGCTCATCAATCTATCCATCCCTCGTCATCTTTTTGTTCCACTTCAGTCTGCTACCTCGGACGCTTCTAAAAATACTCTTGACTTGTGGCACTCTTGTTTAAGTTGTGTTTCTTTTTCTAGGTTACGTCATGTGGTATCTAGGGGTCAGTTAGGTCAAGTCAGTCCTAAACATGTGAATTATTCTACCATTTAGCTTTCTAAACAAGCTACACTGCCATTTTATCAAAGTACCTTAATTTCTTGAACTCCATTTGATCTTATTTAGTTATGCCATTTGATGTGTACTTGATCTGAATTATCCCAAATCTATCTTAATTATGTAAACAATGGTCGAAACTCAATTATCTTTCAATACTAAGATATCTTAATAATGACAACTTCATGGTTACAAACCAAAATAGTTTCTCTAACTTTTTCAAAAAGACAAAACCATTGCTTATAGATCACGTCCTAGCACTTCCCAAAAGGTCAGGCGTGGTGAATACAAACGTCGGCATCTTCTAGACACTATTCATGCTTCGAACATTTCTGCCTTTTGTCACAAAAAGATAGGTGGGGAGCAGCCTCTATGCCATTTTTACCATCAATTGTTCCATCTACAACTCAAACTCTCTATGACCGTTTATATGGTTCATCTCCCGATCGTAGTTTAATTACGGTCTAGGACCTAATGCGCATCTTTGTTGTTTCATACATATTGTATCGAACATAAGGGGTAAAGGTGTTGGAATCCCATCTCCAAATGTTGGTGCACCTCTTCGCATGTTGTTTTTTGGGAACAAGATGTACTTATTTATGTCTTCGTTTCATTTATGTACAATATTCGGTGTTCCATATTTTGCTGATTTGTCTATCCACTCTGATGATTCTGGTGAACGAGACATGCCACCACCAATGATCTTGCTACAACTAACCAAACGTCCACCTTCCTTTCATGCTCGTCCATAACAGGCACAAAAACCAGCAGTATATCTTTAGGACTTTCACTATCGATTATACTATTACTTCTTTACACGAGCATCAATCTTATCGAGAGGCTAGTTCTAACCTAACTTGGCAGTACACAATGTATAATAAGTTACAGGCTTTGTCTAAAACTTGTATAATGAGTTACAGACCCATAATCTTCATGTTTTTGTTTCGTCTTTTTAATTTATCTCCTAGTCTTTTCTCTCTTCTGCTTCCTTGCAGTCTGACACGATAACGGGGATACCAAAGCTGTGAATCAACAGAAATTTGGTGCAATGATAAACATAAACACCTCAAACTGATAGTGCTACCAGATCGATGGGGGCGTACAGATCATTGTACATACTTAACCCCCAATGTGCAAAGGGAAGCAAATGGTAACGACAAATATATCGTATGCAGGAGAATCGGGCCTGTGAAGTTGCAGAAATAAGTTACCTCAAGTGTAGTTTCTTTAAGTTAAGCCGCCGGGGTCGAGGGAAGTCACCGCCGGTGTCGAGGGAGGTCCCCGCCGGTGTCGAGGGAAGTCACCGCCGGTGTCGAGGGAGGTCCCCGCCGGTGTCGAGGCTTTCGGTGGCGCCGAAGGTGGGGCAGGATGTGAGAACGGCGGTGGCACAATGGCCGGAAATGGGTTTTGGGATTTTCGAAGAGAGAAGCAGTGACAGTTCAAACCAGATCTGAGAGTTAAATAGACTTTTAGAGATGGAATAACTCTGTCGCTAAAAGTCCGTCGGTGAAGACCTGTTTGTACCGACGGAGTTTTACTGATGGAGGTTTCCGTCGGTAAAATGCCTTTTCACCGACGGAGTGTTTTGCGACGGAATAAATCCGTCGCTTAAATAATATGTTACGACGGAGTTTTACTGACGGAGGTTTCCGTCGGTAAAACTACTTTTAGCGACGGAATCGATTCCGTCGCTAAAACTCCGTCGCAAAAGACGTCTTTTCTTGTAGTGAATCCACAAAGCTCACCCAAGACTTGACAAACCCAAGCCTTGATCACAATCCTTTTACAAAGATCAAATGTGTACAAAGAAACCCTCTTGAAAGGAAATGAGTACAAATGAAGCTCTAGTGCAATAGAGAGATGAGAGAATTGATGACTTGAAGGATGCTCACTCTCAATCAAAGAATTGCTCACAAAGATGCTCGCTATAATGATGTAAAATCATGAAGATGAAGAGAGATAAGTTTAATCTATGAGCCTTGATGTTTATCTAATGAATGGAGACTTAGAATGTGGTTTCCATAGTGTATGATGAACCCCAAATCATTTATATGGAGAAGAGATCAAATATAGCCGTTATAGGCATAAAGTGAGCAAAACTGCCAATGCAGTCGACTGGATTCCCTTGAAAATAGCCGTTGGAGTCTTGTCCTTGAAAATAGCCGTTGGAGCTGAATTTTGACCAATCCAGTCGACTGCATTCCAATGCAGTCGACGGGATTCAAATACAGTCGACTGTATTACCCTACTGCCTATCAGTTGCCTCACGGAACCCCCTTTCCTATTTTTGGCATAACTTTCTCTAGAAAAATCGGATTGAGATGCCGTTTTTTGCGTTGGAAAGCTAATAAAAAGTTTTATCAAGATATGAAAATATTAGCACCAAAATAGTTTTTGAGAAAATCTGAGTGAGCTCCAAAGTTCACTCATTTTCAAGAACCACACTTGTGTGAAAGGTTATGAACTCACATGCAATGCACAAGGTGTCCTAAGGTCTTTTTAGGTCATAGTAATCAATCCAAGCATCAAACCAAGACTAGTTACATAATAGGAAAGATCAATTATACTCGATAGTAACTTAGCCGATGCATTCTTTGTTACTCTTCGACATTGAACTTGATGAAACTTCTATAACATGTCCACTATAACTTTAAGCTTCTTTGGCTTTAATCCATCTATCCAACTTCTCAAATGTGTCTTCATGAGTGTGCATGTATATACCTACTAAGAATACACTCAAAGCACACATTAGAACATAATCAATGTGTAGTTATCATCAAAACAAGATGTAAGCCTAGGTTATCCAACCATAGGGCTAACAGAGTTATTACATCTTCTCCGTCATATTCGATTAAAAAAAACAACTTGTAGAGAAATATAGTTTCTAAGCTAAATTTAATATTTTGTCAGAAATTCAATCCTTTATAATTTTGTATTTCATATGTCTATGTTGATGTATATGCTACATATTTGAATTATTCTGCATGTATATAGATTTTATTACAAACATATTAGTACATTAAAATTGTCGTAAACCTGAAGTTTGATTCTAGATATTTAATACGAACATATTGATATAAGGAAGATATTATAAACTAGAGTTTTTTAGGATTTTCTAAATACATATGTAATCTTGACTGGGGCTAAATGGTAAAAAAAAAAAAAAAAATTATCTTTCTCCTTAAGATTCCCCTTTTAAACTGAAATCTTCTCTTCAAACTTTTTTTCCCATCAAATACTCATTTTGAATTAGAATATTGTGAAAAAATAAGAGTGTATTTGGTTTCTCTTAGGACATCAAGCATCTTTCTTTAGAATATCCTTATAGGAATATATGTTGTATTTAGAGTTAAGGGTTCTTTTGTCTTTTAGTAAAAAAAAGCTTACTTACGAAAACCTATAAAACTACCTTTGAACTCCTGCGTGTTTTTTGATTACCAAAAAAATTTCTATCAAAGCCTACTGCTTCCGTTCACATTAAAGCTAAACTACCTCAAGCTACTACATCTTCTCCATCAATTTTGATTAATGAAAACAACTTGGAGAGAACAGTGTTTTCTATAGCCTTCAAAAATATAAACATAATCTACGTCAACTAAATTGAATATTTTATTAGAAACTTAATACTTTTAAAATTTTGTATTTCAGATTTGTATGTTGATGTGTATTCTACAAATTTTAATTATTATGCATCTATGTATATTTCAATGTAAATATTTTTGTTCATTTAAACTATCATAAAACTAAAGTTTAATTCTAGATTTCAATCACAGACATATTGGTGTAAGAAAACTATAATAAAACTGTAGTTTCTTTAAAAAAAATTAAATGCATAAGAATTGATTTTATCATACAATTTTGTTCCTAATTATAATTTGAGTTTGTGGCAAGTACATAATCCTATATTTGTATTAGAGATATTGGAGTACCCTTATTTCATGACAACATATCATTCATATGGTTATTGTTTTTCTATGATGTATTGTACCCCGACGTAATATATATTTACATGATAACATCTTTTATATGGCTATTGTCTTCACATATTATACTCTTATAAAGTGATAGGATTAGATGAAACCCAATTAATAAAGACTCCAATTTATTTTGGCTCAAATGATTAATAAATACTCTCAAGTTTTTCTATGCAAAGGATTAAATAACTAAAAAAAAAATTCTGAAAATATTATTTTTAAGTTAAAAAGTTCTTTAAATATTTTGACTTTTTAGAAGGTGAGGCTAAATTACAACTGTTTTGGCTAACTTTAAATATTTTGATGCTAAAGAGGTTCGTTAAAATATGTTATTGGTTTGGAGTAGTTAAATGGTTTACTAAACTTAAGTGTATTTTAAATTTTAAGAAGGTGAGCCTAAATTACAATATTTTTGGTTAATCATAATCAATTTTTTGTTAAAGAGGTTAAAAGTTCACTAATGTATCTTTAAATGACAAAAATGTGGGAGTCGATCTAGCCCAATTGTATAAATATGATGATAAGTCTCTGTTCACCTTTAAAGAAAACCTTATCAAAACACAACCTTAAAACTTATCAATATCAAACTCGATAAAATGAGCATCTTAATTGTTCGTACTTCTTAGAGAACCGTTCCTAAGTCCAGGTATTATCATGTTTTTTTTTAATAAATTAAGGTGCACCAGCTATTGCCTCTATTAACTTTTGCATATAACTGTAAATTTAAATTTATTGAGATATGACAAAGCCAGAATATTTACAAGTTCGACTAGGCCTTTTTTTTTCAATTTTTATGATAATTTATGTGTTAATTTGTATTTGGTAAAACAATGGATTTTTATAATTTTGGGACTCATGTCCCCGAGGTTAGGGTAAAATTACAGTCAATGATATTAAATTTTAAAAGGTAAAGCCGTATTAATCTGTTAAGAAAAAATTCTTATGTCGATACGTACTTTTTAAATGTTGATACTCCCTTCATTTTTGTATCTACAAGGTATATACAATATAAAAATCTACAAATCCTAATTTTCCAAATTAGGATTTTTAACCCAAATTCTCCCCCCACCCCGTAACCGCGCCTTCCTCGACAAGCAATCAGCGTGAAAGTCGGCAAACTGGCTCAGCCTCACTAGCCACATCATCCCAGCACTGGCGAATGCCAGTGGTGGAAGGCTACTCTGGTGGTAGTTAATGGCGGCAACTGCTGTGGTGTTATGTAATAGTTTGACGCAAACAAAAAGTTTTATACATCTTTTTCCAAATTTTAAACCCCAAATTCAATTTTCATTTCTGTTCATTTGGTTTGTTGAATTGTGATGGTTTGTTACAAGTGAGTAGAATGAGAAAGCTTTGACAATTGACTAGGGTGATAAGGTTGAGGAAATGTGAAAAAGGTAAAGAACACAATGATGGTGGGATGTGATTGTGGGCCGGTTGGCAAGGTGGGGGTAGGTGGAAGGGGGGCATGTGTATGGGTGTGGGTGCGTGTGTATATTGTCTATATTTGTGTGTGTGTGTGTGCACATATTGTCTATGTGTGTGTGGATGGGTTCACGCACGTGTGTGGATGCATGTATATGTTGTCTTTGTGTGTGATGGAGCTCAAGAAGTCTAAATGGATGATGGTGGTGGTAGTGGTGGGGCTGTATGGGTGAGATGAAGGGATGAGGAATGACATTTGAAAATTTACATTCCTAAGTGACGAACATTTTGATCTTTACATGCTTTTAGTATTTTCGTTTGGTCAACGGACATAAGTGTTATTTGTTCCAATTAATGGGCATACTTGTAATTTTATCCTAACTTCAAGGTCATGGATGTAATTAACCCTATACTTTGCTTAACTCTGAAAACCTTATGCCATAGGTAATATGTTTTTTCCTTTTTATTTTGATGATACAGGTCTTTATATAATGAATGATTTGGGTTACAAATTATTCTTGATGAACTTTTGTTGAATTTGTATCTATATTAAAACTGTAATACGTATACATAAATATAGGATGAAAAACGTAGGTTTGTGAATATTATTGAAATTACTTAGTTCATTACCACTATCTGATATCAACTTCACGCATATATTTTGTAGTATGTATTTCAAAAGGACACACACAGACACATATGTATATATATTTTTTAGATGAGTAGGTCAACTTTATGTTAAAAGTAAAAATCTTAGGGCAAATATATGCTAAATTACATCTACAACTAAATTAATAGCCTTATTTTACTACTACGATGAACAAGGTCATGCTAGATAAATATAAAACAGAGCTTTAGAGTACACTATCAAGAGAAGACTACAATATAGATTTTTTAATTGAAAAGTAAAAAAAAAAGTATAATTAAGATTAAGCATCGTTTTAGACAAATTGTACTCAAACGTTGGAACTTAAAAATAGAAAAGGTTGAAAAAGACTTGCTTTGTACTTTAATCTTAAAATAAGAGATACATGAAATTTATACTCCCTTCATTCCATATTATTTGATCAAATTTGACGCACGTTTATTTAAGATATAAGTCTTATTTTATGAGTTTCTCATTTTATCCCAAGAGAGAGGGGCATGACGAAATTGATTCAGTAGAGAAAAATGGGTTGGTGAACGACTAAATGTGGAGAGAGAAGTAGAATAAAAAAATGTCTGCAAAGGGTAAGCATGTAAAAAGAGCTACAAAATCTTCTTTAATTTGAAAACTGATCAATTTTTTAGGACAGTCCAAAAAAAATATTACCAATTTTTTTTTAGACTAAGAGAGTTATAAATAGATCATTAACAAAGGCGAAAAATAAGCTGCAGGGGATATTTTTATCCTCAATAATCATCGCTACAAGAAATGGCTATAACTTGGTAGAAAGAAACACGATAGGTAATGAATGATAACTGAAAATCATAAGTGATGATATTTTGTTGCTTAAGCAGTTCAGTTTCTATGTGTCCGGATAGATCTCTTGAGCTTGATTGATTCTTGGTTTTAAAGATGCAACATTTAAGCTCCTAACCCAATTAAAGATTCTTTAATTTGAAAACTGATCAATTTTTTAAGACAGTCCAAAAAACAAAATTATCAATATTTGTTTTTAGACTAAGAGAGTTATAAATAGATCATTAACAAAGGAAAATAAACAGCAAGGGATATTTTGACCCTCAATAATCATCGCTACAAGAAATGGCTATAACTGGGTAGAAATAAACATGATAGGTAATGAATGATACTGAAAATCATAAGTGATGATATTTTGTTACTTAAGCAGTTCAGTTTCTATATGTGTCGTGATAGATCTCTTGAGCTTGATTGATTCTTGGTTTTAAAGATGCAACATTTAAGCTCCTAACCCATTTCATCTTAAAAATGTTGTTATATATTTATTAATAATAACTTCATGTTAGGCACTTTATTTTCGACAATCCTTTTCCGGTTGATTATTGAACTTTCGTAATACAACTTAATTATAATTCAGACTTCTTCTCAATTTCACTTTCTAGACATATATTTGCCATCAAAACATAAAACTTGACAATAGACAACTTCAATATAAACACTTGATATTAATTATCTCTAAAAAGTTTCTTCACTTTTATCGTTGTATAGTTAAACTTGTAGTGTTTACTGACAATTAGATATTTGTGGGAGATGTTTGAGACTAATTGTAATGTCAGTGTACCTTGGATAACAACATATAATATGGAACAATCAGAATTCTGTTTAGCGGCAACTTAATATGAGGAAAGAATTAAGTATGATAAATAGTAAAAAATATTTGTGATAATTGGCGTGAA
Source organism: Escallonia rubra (assembly GCA_033065855.1). Classification (NCBI taxonomy): domain Eukaryota; kingdom Viridiplantae; phylum Streptophyta; class Magnoliopsida; order Escalloniales; family Escalloniaceae; genus Escallonia; species Escallonia rubra. The sequence goes on along the minus strand of JAVXUO010000888.1, from coordinate 315,166 downwards.
AATTTTGGGCTTGAAAGTAAGACCATGTTTTGGGTAATGAACTTTTCATATTTTGAGTATTTGATTAGCAGTTAACAACTGATTTGTTATTACAGTTTAATTATAATAGTCGTATTGATTAAAATTTAATTAGTTTTTAACCAAAATTTATAATATTCTTATTTTAAGTTACTATATAACGTGCAAAGCACGTGATCCTTACTAGTATATATATATATATATATATATATATATATATATATATACTCCCAGAACTCCTAAGGTTTACCATAACTGCAGTCATGACCTACTAACTATTTTTATTACACTGAATTACACTTTTTTTCTTTTTCAGTTGACAAACTTAATAGAAGATAAGAAAAGACGATAATATCCCTCATAAGAAAATAAATTTACATAATTCCCACTGCCAATATCTAACCAGTCCATCGCCTCTACACCAGCCAGATCACACCACAACAACCATTGCCCTTCCATCACTATGAAAAACAAAGTCAATGCCGCAGATCTACACCACTGCCTCGCCACCACTGCCTAAAACAAACTGACCACTGCCGATTTTTACCACAACCACCATGATATGGGTGGTTGTCTTCAGATTGACACCAAAAACTCATATCTAAACAGGTAGGTATGGTTGTTATGGGTAGAGTTTTCATCGGGGGAGTAATCTTGGTCAACGATAGCGGTGGGTAGTAGTGGATAATGTCAGCAGTGGTTAGCGAGACGACGGTGGTACCAACGGCAGCTTGACTTAACATTGGTGCTTGGTGGAGAGAGAAAACTGGTGGTCCAGGATTTGGATCTGGGTAGATCACGATGGGTGGGGGAATGGTGGTGTGACCGCAGCTTGACTCAAAGGTGGCGCTTGCTGGATAGAGGGATCGGTATGGTGATGACTTTACTCAAGAGTGCTGCATGTTGGATAGTTATAGTGGTGGTGGGCAGGGGATAGATGGTGTTACAGTGATGATGAGGAGGGAGGGGGGAGGGAGGGAGAGAGAGAGGGGGGAGGGGGGAGAACGAGAAAGGAGAGGAGAGGATATATATAGTGGTGGTGGGTGGGGGTCAGAGGGTCGGGGGTTGAATCACCACAAGGTGGTGGCTGGGTATTGGCCTGTAAGGAAGAAGAGAAGACCTAAAGGACATTTTGGGTATGTCATATAAATATATGGTGTCCTAGATTTTTTTGACATTTCCCTAACAGAAGTGTGTGCTATGTGAAACAATGACAAAGGCACAGGGAGTAGAGTGTAATAAAAATAGTTAATAGGCACTAAGTGTAATTATAGTAAACCTCAGTAGTTCTGGGTGTAATTTTCCCTACACATACATACATATATGTATTGAACCAAAAAACAAATACATACATATATGTAATATATATGTGTGTGTGTGTGTGTGAAGTTTACATTTAAACAAAATATATCTAACCCGTTCATCCGGGATTGATGAACGGCCAGATGGCGCTATGCACGTGCATGTGTGTGTATGTGTGTGTCTCTCTCTCTCTCTCTCTCTATATATATATATATATATATATATATTTGTTTGGGGGGGTGGGGGGGGGGGGGGGGCAAATTTACGACGCGCACTTTTCATCCACGATTATGGACTGTCCTGACCTTCTCTTTTGACTTTTTTTAAGTCCTCCCATCCATGTGCTGATTTACTTTGTTGCCCTTCTGTTTACAGTAAATCAAAATCTTCTTCCCTCGTTTTGTAGCAAACGGTGATATCGTGAAAAGTTCTACCAAAAAACACATTACAATTTATCGAATCGACCATCCTCCAAATTCTCACCATTCATCATCCAAAGAGGTTTGTGTCCAACATTACTCAAAACCATCGTGATAAACCTCCACCATCCTAATTGCTGTCACTACCAACAACCCCCATTTGACCCACCGCTGCACACTGCATAGTTAATGAATAGAGCTTCTTAGATGGAACCACTACGAACAATAAAATAACATCAACACTTTTTTTATATATAGAATTTTAGGTTAATGCCCCTTGAAGCCTTTCAACCTCTCAACCTCTCTCTCTCTCTCTCTCTCTCTCGTGCGCCTGATCTAGATCTTCATCAACCACCCAAACACCACCACTTAAAGCCCCGCTCCCCCCGACCACCTAAAGATCCCGATGCTGTCGCCATTTAAATCCATGATTGGATCCCTTGGATTAGCTTAAGGGTTCAAATCGAGGTCAACATACCAAAAAAAAAAGGAAAAAAAGAAAAAAGCAAGAAATATAGAACTGGGTGCAATTAGATTGCTACATGATATGTGAGTGTTTGTGCGTGTCAGCGTGTGAGTGTGACGGGGAGTGTGTGGTGGGCAATGGGGTGGCGCTCTGGGGGTGGGGGTAGTTGACTGGACAAGAGGTGAAGGAGGGACAAAGTTGTCATTTTAAAAAGATCCTTTAGCACGCTTGTTTTTCACGCGTAGTTAACTTGGATGGATTTCGTCTTCTAAGGAATGGTATTATCTTAACTATGAGGGTTTCGGTACACCATTTGTAAGTAAAGAGAGTAAAAGAGTCATTACTACTTTTCCCTGAAAAGATAGATCAAGAGAAAGAGGTAATGTTGTAAACAGCACAATAATAAAGTGGCTTGTTTAAAAATGAGAAGAAGAAACACCGATATATTGGACATTTAGAGATCGCATCTAACTAGCCAGATCAGCGCTTTAAGTAACCGACGCTTCTTGTGTGTGTGTGTGTGTGTGTGTGTGTGTGTGTGTGTGTGTGTGTTTTGAAACAAGAAATACATAATTCGTATCAAAGCAAACACATTGTCGATCATGTATGTATCATTAGACCATGCTATATAATGAAGAGGAACAGGAAATAACTACCCAGCCGAGACATAAATTTCTAGAAGAAGAAAAAAATAAACTAAGCTTGTTACTCATGGCAAAATTAGAATGAAAATGGCCACCAGAGTCTAAATTTCATTCATTAGTACAGAAGGAACTTCCGCCTTGCTACTCGAACTTCTCAGCGTTCACTCTCCGTGAAAACAAAAGCTCACAATAGCGAGGAACCAAGCTAACTGTGCCAAGAAAACACAAATTAGTTAGTCTTAAGAGATGCAATTCTAATTCAGGCTATCAACTTCAACAACGATCTCATGTATATTTACAATGTTTGTCCAGCTCATTGTTAGTTAAAGTTTGACATATGAAGCAAAAACAAGAGTAAATGAACTCTCATCACGTGTAAATTTATTTAGGGTGCGTATGTGGTATAATGCTGGTATGAGTTGTGCCCTATATTACATGGACTCCTGACACTCAAAGTGGCCGATGCCCTCATATCGTTATTGCTATAAGATAATAGAGACTGTCGAGGCGCTCTGCATCTCTGCTGCTCCGGTACCAGTCACGACTTAAATTGTGGCTATCACAGAATGTTGAATAGAATTTCCTTTCCCTGTCCAACTTGAGGACTTTTTCATTCAACTCTAAAACATGTGAAACTAACACTAAATCATCCATAGACCATAGACCTTTGTTGCAGGAAACACCCTGATACGGTAATGTTTCTCTACAAGAAAGGCGCTATGGGAGCTCCGTGGGATCCGAGTCCTAAGATAACACGAAAACTCGATCCTATCTGCTGGATGAAAACGCATGGAACCAAACAGCGCTATTGACGTTTACCAGTCCGGTAGAAGGAACCAACCTACGTTCTGTTTGCCTCTCCCTCTCTTTCAAATATGGCCCCATGTAAATCTAGTTTTTCAACTTTTAGTCCCGTGTGCAAACCTATTCAGCAGCAGATTCAGCAACTATAAAAACACTAAAGCTCCCCTCCTTCCCCTCACGCTCCCTTGGATTAAAATTTCTTCCCCCGCAAATACTGCTATGTACAAGTAGCCTTGTAAAGACCTCCCTAAACTTTCACTTGAATTATTAAGAAAAATCTAAAAAACTCATCTCAATCATATACTAAGGAACTCTTCCCACTAAAGTGGACCGTGCCTGCTACCAGAATAAACTTATAAAAAGATGTGGACTACGCCGGATCAGCAATTGCAGAAAAGATACTTTTTGCACCGCATCAAAGGTGCCTAGTGCAAGGATTTGGTTCTTTTTCCTGGCAGGAGAGGGGAGGGGCGGGGGTGGGGTGGGGTTGGTTGGGTTGGTAAACAAAATATTATTAACGATGGTTGAAAACCATAAAGGAACATAGTGCTATGATAGTTTCACCTTCTCATCTTTTAGCTAACGAACAAACACATTTACCATGACAAAGTACTGTTTTTCTCTACTATCCTCTCTGATTTATTTCTGCCTATTGAGGGCCGGCCAAGTGCACGACGCTCCTGCAGCTGCAGGGTCTGGGAAAGGCTAATTTAAGTAGCCCTTCCTCGTTTCAAGCCCGTGACCGCTAGGTCACAGCGGAACAAACTTATTACCTCAAAAAGAACAAAGCAAGGATCTAGATTCGATAGCAAGCACATTCAGAAACAGTAGAACTGAAGGACATTAACACGAGACTAAAAAGAGCAACTGTTCTTAATTCGAGTTCACAACATTTCTACAAGAAAATATCTAACAAAAACACAAACATAGCTCAGATACGGCAAAGTCAACGGATCTGGACTGCAAAGGCAGCGATGGAGAAGGCATCCAGGAAAATTGGTAATGGTGGTGAGGAGAGGGCCTTCAAGGAGGCTAGAATTAGGATTATGACTTGGGGGCGATTTCCTGTGTGATGATGGAGGTGGACCTGCAGATGTGTTTGGCGTTTTTTATGATACAAACATGCAAATTGAGGGGGTCAGACAGAAAACGCTGCAAACTCTAAAGCAAACAAGTTAGAAGGGCAAAATTGGTATACCTCCCCTCTCAGGGTCGGTTGGGCCTGAAGTCAAAAAAAATAAGGGATCTCAGCTGTCCAAGTGATGATGTGCACGGTTAAATCTAAGCCGGAAAAATAAGGACTTCCCAGAACTAGCTGTGGTTCAGCTTCCATATACGAGCAAGCCTCAATGAGAATATAAAGGCTGTAATTGTTCGAACAAATGGCATGGTCAACAAGCGTGTCGAATTCTACACACGTATTACCATCGCAAAAACAATCTTCAGAGATTGTTCACACCATAAACTTTAGGATTAATTACATCTACGTCCCTTTAGGGTTAGGGTGTAATCACAGGGAAGTCCATAAGTTAGGGAAAACATCATTGAGATCCTTTGACCAGACAGAATGCTCGAACGACATATCGGTTGGAAATAATGACCTAACTGCCCTTATGACTCCCATCAAACCACTTAAACGTCTAATTACAGTCCTTTGAACTTAGTCATGAACACTTCATGAATGCCAAAATGACCGACGGATCTGTAGGAATCTTCATCTTCAACTCCTCAATTCATTAAAACAAACCTCACAGCCCAGTAGGTGTGGTAGGTAGTGTTGGAAAATGTTGTATTTTTAGTGTCTTTCTCCTGAATCTAGATTTTGCATGTGCAATTTCAGCCGCCGCAGACATCTACATCATGGCGGCGCAATGCTTCTGTGACAGCGATGTTAGGTATGGGTATGGAAGAGAGAGAGCTTGACTGAATCTGTTACACCAACGCCACTTTACTGCCAGATGCGCCCACCCAAACCTTCTAACTGCCATGGGAATCGCCGATGATCATCCTCAGAATTTCTCTCCTTCCCTAAAGCCATCTACTAAGAGGTGGCAATAGTGGCATGGACTCAATCGAATGGCCAACCACTTGCAATTTTCGTAGGCGATGAAATCTATATCCTGAACCTGAATCGGTCTCATGCCAATGTGAAGAGAATTTTTCACGCCCGGCAAATGGAGAAGGAAAGAAGGCTTACATAAGATCAACCCTACTAAGAACCTACAGTTCAGATGTTTTTTTCCTCTCTTCCAAGTGAAGGGTTAATTTGTAGCGCGTGAAGTTGCACGTGTTTCCTCCAAAACTAATGAGTTGCTCCCAAATTTCTGTCCAAATTAACGCTAGATTTGACTTTCCAAAATTGCCCACAAGCTTTTAATTCGAATTTATTGGATGGAAGGAGTAACGGTGCTAAGTATGCCATATGAGGAGAGGGGATTTGGATATCTAACTTTCAGGGGCGTGGTTTTGCTAACATGCCAGATGTGGGAGGCTATTTTTGCAGTAAATCCTACCTTGGAGGAACGAATTCTTATATTTTGAATTTGCCCATTAATGCAGTTTTGCACTTATAAATTGGTTGTATTGTTCTTAAGAATGAAGGTGGTGAACGTGATAGCGGGTAGTTGTTAATCCCGTAGTGATGCCGCCACTCAAGGAGTGACACAGACGGGCAATTTTGTCAATTCAAATATTGACAAAATTGTTGCTTTGCAAAAGCCACTCTTGCTTTGGCAATAGTGCTTGCCTTGCAAGAAGGTGGCAACTGCGAGATTTAGAGGAGAATTTCAGGAGAAAAGTATTGCCAAAGGATAATTTCGTCAAGTGACACCAATTTGATGAAAAACCAGTTGCAGAAATTGTGAACTCGGTGTGCAACAAAGATAGGGCACTCTAGTTCGAAAACTGATAAACATGCCATATTCTGGATAATTCAAATCCTCAAAGAAGTTTCGAATATGCAAAATCTTTGAGTACGGGGTCAACTAATGGCAACCTACGGGAACAACAAAGACTAAGACAATCGACCAAGATTATATCTTCACATTATAACCGAGATATAGAGAGGAGAAAATCAATGACCAGAAAGAAAAAGCAACAAGATATAGCTTCTTGAATGCAAAGACATGTCAAAACAAATAGGGGCGGCCCATTTTCTCTTCAAAATTGATTATCCTCAGTAATTCTTATTGTTCTGCTCAGATAAATGTTGGATGGTGCTAAAAAACTTGTACAATAGGGTTTTAACTTCAGCAATGGTATATCCTCTGACTACATCGGACTTCATTATTTTCTTCCCTCTAACACGTCAAAAATGATACTATTGAATTGTAATTCTGCAAACAGCTTTGCTAAACTCCGCAAAATTGGCAAAAATAGAGGAGCAGAGTACGGACAAAGAGAACCATTTTTTGTCGATTATACTTATCTCCTCTCTTTGTGGGGTGTGTGTGTTGGAGGGGGGGCAGTGTAGTGCATATAAAACATTTAGAGAAGAGTGGAGATCAGGAATACAAGTAGACATCACAAAGAGATGGTGTGTTGCCCAAAAAACAATAAGCAAAAATCTAAAGAATATGCACCGCTTTCTGCGTACATTTTTCCATGATTCATCATCATCATCATCCAAGCCGTTGTCCCAAACTAGTTAGGGCCGGGCAGGTGAATCATTTTTTCCATTGCCACCCTAAAAGCACATGGTCTCTTATAAATTCCTAGCAATAAGTCTTTACCCACAACTTCTCCCTAAGTTATCCTCGATCTACCCCTACCTCGCCTTACCCCATCAACTTGGAAAAAATCTTTCTTCTTGAGCATCATGAGGTCTAAGTTGGATAAACCAAACCATCTCAAGCGATGTTCCGTCGTCTTATCCTTGATCGGCGCCTCCCGACCTTGTTGCGGGCATCCACATTTCTTATCTTATCCGTCCTATTGCAGTGTTTCAACTTGAGAGGAATGTTGCGATCACAGAACACCCATGCAGACCTCCACTTTAGCCTACCTGCTCTTGTCCTACAGCGACATCCTTATCATGTGGCACTTGTTAACCAGTTATACATATCTCCTCCCCGGACCTCCTAGTTTTACTGAAATTGCATTCCTCCTAACTCCAAGTACTTTGTCTTAGTCATGCTTAACCTAAAGCCCTTGAATCCTAGAGTACTTCTCCGCAACTCTAACTTAATGTTTAGTCCTATTCTGGTCTCATCGATTACAACTAAGTCACGCAAAGATCATATACGCCTAATCCCAAATATCATTATTAAGCTCACCCATAACCAGAGTAGGAAATAATAGGCTTAAATCTGAACTTACTAGTCATTCCTACTGGTCGCTCTGACATAGTAATCGCTCTGTCACTTCATCACATCAAAGTTCTTGATAGGCACTCCTTTCTTCTATATAGCCCACGACATAACTTTCCTTGGAACCTAAGCCCATGTACGAATCTATGAAGAGTATGCAGATTCTTACTGTTCTCGTCGAATCTCTTCATCAATCGCTTAATCAAGATAATAGCTTCAAGAGTGATCTCCCGAACATGAAACCAAAGAGATTCTCAAATAATTTAGTCTCTTCTTAGTCTATGTTCAATTACCCGTTCCAATCATAGTGTAATGCACGAGCTTGATCCATAGCTCCCTAATTCTTATATATATGTATCGAAGTGCTTTTCCTCGACTTTTCCACTCCCGAGGACATTTTCTTACTATTTAAGATCTTATTAAACAACTTCGTCAACCAATATGCCCTCGTCTCCCTAGGTTCCCAAACCTTGGTAAGAGTCCGCCTTAGTCCAATAGCCTTCCCTATCCTAATCCTTTGCAAGGCTTTCTTCTCCTCAGATGTTCTAACTCTAAAAACAAAGCCTCCGATTAGTATCATACAAGGAGTCATCAAGTTTTTTTGAGTTACCTTCGGTTTATGTGTTAAACAACTTTTCAAAGTCACCTCTCCGTGTCTCCTTAACCTCATCTTCTTTGACTAATACCCTCTGACTATCGTCCTTGATAACTTTACATGATAACTTTATAACCTTATCTAATTTCTCCTTTCTCTTACCTTCGCTAGCTTGTAGATCTTTTTTCACCTTCTTTGATACCTTATCTTTCGTATGAACTTTCATAAGCCTTACCTTTAGCTTCTCTTACTGCCTTCTTTGCTTCGACTCTAACCACCTCCTACTTCTTACCATTCTCTTCAATACAGCCTCAAGCAATCGCAAGTAACATTCCTCTTTCAACTTTTTTACTTTTCTTACCTGTATGTCCACTTACTTTAGACGCTCCAAGAACCTCCCTGGGAGATCTCCTAAATTAAGTAGCCATCGCGGTGCATATTACATTAAGCGCCTTGTCTAGATTCCATGGTCCTTCTTAATTCCACTTATCCTTAAAAGCGGTTTATCTTTCTCATTCAAATTCCGCCAACTAATCCGTGGATGTCTCTCGCCTTCAACCTTCATATTCCAACTCTTATTACATGTCCAACACCACCAAAGTATGTTTTGTAGCAAGCCGCTCCCGAGGAATGACCTTACAATCTTCACAGAATGCTTAGTCCTCCCTCCTAGCGTGGAGGAATTCTATCTGGCTAAAATGACACATACTACTAATGCAATTAAGGATATGTCTACTTTTGCATATAGAATGATAGCAAATCCAATAGCCAACAACTACCTTCGCCAAGTCTAGACAAGAACAACCCACCCTAAGCTCGAAACACTCATCAAAAAGTACATTCCACGTTACCTTCACATTAGTTTGCCTCGTAACATTATCATGCTCCACCCTAACGCTTTGAATTCAATTTTTTTCGTGCAACAACTTTGCGCAAGGAAGCCATAAAACAACCTTTATCCACGTGAGAAGCAATATGAGGAAAACACAACTTTGGAAATGCATAAGCAACTAATGAATGCTTGCCATCCAGCAACAGACATACATACATACATATACATACATATATACATATATATATATGTGTGTGTGTGTGTGTGTGTGTGATTATAGTGTATTTATATGTGTACAGATGTATATATATAAACACACACGCACGCAAGCACACGCACCTTAGTTGCACAAAGCGGGGGCGGGGACGGGAGCGGGAGCGGGAACGGGGGGGGGGACGGGAGCGGGAGCGGGAACGGGGGCGGGGGAGCGTAAGAACCCGGAAGAATTTAAGGTTGGGAGCGGCTTGAATAAATAAATGCGTTAAAGTCAAAGAGTATTACCATTTCTTGAATATAGTTTGAGAGAGAGAGGGAGGGAGGGCAACAACAAACAAGGACTTGAAGGAAGAGAGAAACAAGGAATTGAGTTGAAAAGGGCTTGATTTTTAGGTACTCTCTCACTTGTTCCATGCATCTCTGTCCAGCTAACGGGATGGAGTTCCCATATGAGCTTGGGACGAGATCCCATGGAGCTCCTAACTTGGGATCGCAAAAGCGAGTTTCCGAGAGAAGCGTCACCCTATGAGGAGTTTCCTGCAACTAAGACACGCACACACACACACACACGCACGCATAGAGAAGAGACCAATTTTCTTACCCCAAAATTTAATTTGAAGGCTTATCCTTGCCTTCATTTGCAACAGCATCAGTCACCAGAGCCATCGGCCTCTGATCTATAACCTCGTCAATTATCCCAAACTCCTTTGCCTCTGCTGGAGTCATGAAATAGTCCCGATCCATATACTTCTGTATATTCTCCACAGGCTGTCCTGTATGCTTTGAGTACAACTCATTCAGAGCATCCCAAACTCGAACAATCTGCTTGGTATGAATTGTCATATCTTTAGCCTGCCCACTATACCCACCAGAAGGTTGGTGAACCATAACGGTCGCATTAGGGAGAGACCGCCTTTCACCCTTTGCACCACTAGCTAAAAGGAGAGAAGCCATAGATGCAGCTTGGCCCATACATATAGTATTTATTGGAGATCGAATGTACTGCATTGTATCGTATATAGCAAGACCTGCTCAAAACAATTCAAACATAAGATTCTGCTGAGGATAGATATCCAAATCTTAATCGCGTGTCACACTAAAACTACCTTGATAAAACCAAAAGATAAGGACCAAACTAAGTATGTTGGCTTAGTGGGCAACATAGTCAGTTCGGTAAATTAGATCAGGGGCTTGAGTTCCCAATGTCTCTCTGAAGCACTGCCAAGTTGATAGTCGAAAATCCAAGTAGGTGTAGACCAAGGAATAAAGCAAATAGAAGACCAAGAACATTGTGGTACTATAAATATGCAACAGACATCTTTTGATAGGACAGTGTGGAGGAAAAAGGCTGCAGTTAAGGTAGTTGTGTAGTTCATGCTGGGAGTTTATAGCATTATCACAGATTGTAAAATGGAAAGGAAAAACAAGATATAGTAATTGTACCAGTACAGTTGGAATTTTCCAGTTACCAGCAAGAATCATCAAGTGCATCTTTAGTAAATAACTGCACATGATAGACAGTTTCGAACTTAAATTATAAATAGCCCGGCGGCCCAGAGCACAAGGCTTCCCAACTGTGCAGCCTTAGCCTCACTATCGTGAAGAGGCTGCTCTGAATATTTCAAATTTAAATTAAACATTGAAAATTGTTCTTTTACAAGACGCCCTAACAAAAATCTCCATACTAAACAGGGATAGAGCCCAAGCGCAAGGCCATAAGTAAATTTGAGCAAAATTAAAAACGTCAACTTACGTCTTTCTTAGACTATCCAAGTTTTTCAGACCCTTCGACCAGCGTTCTCATTGCAATAGAAACTACCTCTTATTTGCCAAAGAAAAAAAAAGGTAAAGATGATTCAGCTTAATCACCTCTATGTAACATGGGAACACTAGAATCCACATCCTATTCAACAGCCATATGTCTATTTCCAGCTTTTCTACAACTTCTATGCTTGCTGCCCAACCATCACCAAGAAATGCAATAATGACGACAACAAAAAAAAAATTCACCTATCACATACAAAAATTGGGTTTGGGAGCATAATAGGGCGTTGAAGTAAATTTTCTCAATTTAGAAGAACAAAATATGCATTATACGCCACAAAGTGCTAACCTTTCAGCCACAAATGAAGCTGCCGCAAGATTTTAACAACAGAAAAGAAAACTGAAAAACAGAGATCGAAACGGAGATTAGGGTTAAGTTACCAGCAGTTACGGCGCCGCCGGGGGAGTTGAGGTACATGTGGATGGGTTTGGAGGGGTTCTCGGACTCGAGGAAGAGGAGCTGGGCCACGACCACATGGGCAGTGTCATCGGAGATGGGCCCGTTGATGCACACGATCCGCTCCTTGAGCAAGCGAGAGAAGATGTCGTAGGCCCTCTCACCCCGAGATGAGTGCTCAATTACCATAGGTATCAGGCTGTACGCCCTCCGGCCCGACGGCATTGGTGAGCTCAGAGCTCCAATTCCACCACCGACCATGAGCCTGCTCAGCCCGCTCCGCAGAATTAGGCTCCGCATGGTTAGAGATGCAAGTGCTCCGGAGAGGGAGGTTGTGGGTTGAGAACGTCGAGGTGTGTAGTTGGGTTTTACGGCCAAAAGGAAAGAACCTCGGCTAAATTACAAACATTTGCCCTTTATGTTTTGACATATATTAGTTTTCAAAAGTTTCTTTCTTGGTATGACTTGTTTTTCTCCGTTGTAGATGTTTCTTGCTTAATAATTACACTCATGGTTATGCAAGCGTGTCTATAGTTTTCGACAAATAGCAAATATGTCCGTTCACCAAACGTAATATTAAAATATAGGGTTAATTATACATATATCCCTGAGGTTATGATATAATTACAGTTAAGGACATTAAGTTTCAAAATATAACATATCGTGACCGAAAACTTTAAAAATGTATCAGCTGTATCCATCCGTCAGGGTTCCGTTAAAAAATTGTACTTTTTGACTGATGTCATCACTGCGTATTTTTAAAATGACAATAATGCCCTTATACTGTATATACCGAATAATTTTTAAAGTCCTTTTTCTTTTTCTTTTAAAGAAAATTCGGAATAACCCCACGTTATATGGACAAATCACTTGCTTTGCAGGTAAATGAAATTCACTTTCCCCGACCACTAGCCGGAATCACTTACAAGCCGGTAAAGGAGCTGGTTGTGAGAGAGATAAAGGTCTGGTATACTCTCTGTCCATTTCCCGAATTCTTCAGGGATTTCTCCGGTGAATCTGTTGCGGTCTAACCGGATCTCACTGAGGTTGGTGAGCTGAACGAGCTGGGGAAGGATTGAGCCAATGAGTTGGTTGTAGTTCAGCTCGAGGAACGTCAAGTTTTTGAGGTTGCTTAGCAGGCACCGGCCCCGTCAAGTTGGTCTAGCTAAGCCTGAGCATTTTGAGTCGGACTAGCTTTGAGATGGCCTCAGGGATTGTTCCGGTGAGGTTGCTGATGTGGCAGAACACAAGGGTCTCTAGATAAGGCAGGTCGGCGACGGCGGCCGGAATCTGGCTGGAGATGTTGGCTTGGAAGACTGTGAGGGCATTGATACGGGAGGAGGGGGGAAGAGTTAAACAGTAAAGTCTTTCTTCTTTTTTTTTTTTAAAGACGAAGTAATGGCATTAGAAAAAAAAATTAAGGTTCCAACTTAAGGGCAATAAAGTCTTTTCATTAAAACTGTTAGGGTTTTTACGGTTCTGTTTGGTCAACGGATACAAGTGTAATTTGTCCAAACTATTGTCCTTAGATTGACCATGACTTAAGAATGCAATTCTTCAAATGTCATGTTCTTTGTAGCCTCGTTCACGTCACTTCGCCGCAACCAACCAAACCCTAATTTTCTTCTTCCCTCTCAAAGTCTTAATTTTTTCCCCACTCCTACCAACCAAAACCTAACCCAGGCACATCCACCACCAGCACCCCCCCCCCCACCCCCTCTGCCACTCTGACCAGCCCTATGCAGCATCCCCGCCATAAGCCCCACCCACAACTGTCACCCCAACGGCCCCACCGACAAGCGTCGTCGTCACCTGCCTCACCCACAATTGTCATCGCCAACTGCTCTACCTTATCGCCTCGTCGCCATCATATCCACCAACTTCAAAGAGCATTCTAAAGTCCCCCTTGTAATCCCACAAGCCGTTAACCCAACCCAATCATGTCGCCGCCATTAGCCCACCCAATCCGTTGTCTACATCATCCCTTACCAATTGCACTCATAACCACTGGTGTCTGCTGTCACGATCACCACCAATGCCTGCTGCAGTGATCTGCCGCAGCCCCTCTCTCTCGTCACCAACCTTGCATGATGGAACACAAATCCAAAATGTCTCCACGGCTCGTGGCAATCGATTAGGTTTTGAGGTGGTGCCCTAAGTCTGGGTGTCGAGGTGGAAAGAGAGGATTAGGGCTTGAAACCCTAATTTGGAAAATTATAAGTTTAAATTTTTATTTGTGTATACTTTATGTATACTATATAATGATAGCATTGGCATTTAAAAAAGGCTTATTTATAGCATAATTAAAAAGTACATTTTCTAACGGGTCAACGACAGAAGGATACGACTGATACCTTTTCGAAATAATTGGTCATGATCTGTTAGATTTTAAAACTTTGTGTTTTAATTGCAACTTTACGCCAAGTTGGTGTTATTAACCCTACTTATTTTATCCTTTTGCCGTTCAAATGCTAGACGCCATTAATTTTGGAGGAAGATTAAAAGGTCTCACAAAAATGATTTTGCTTATTTCTTTTTTCTTTTCTTTGTACACATATGGACATAGACGCCATCACCTCTGCGAACGCTATCCACGCCAAATTCTGAATTTGATTTTCATATAATATGTTCACCCCAAACATTGGTATTCCAATTTCGTCCCTATTGAAATTGACGAAGCCTTAAACTTTAGTGACTTAAGGACCAGCTAGAAAATGGATGCTTTAGTAAAGGATCAAAATAAAATAAATAAAACTTGAAGGACCTTTTAAAAATTAGGCCCAAACATGAAGGACCGCTTCTTAAATTAGCCAAATACTTTTTCCCTTGTGATGATTTTCGCAACTTCTTTTTTTATTTTGGCAAATAATATATTCAAACAGCATGGAATTGCGAATGACTATTTAATCAACAATATCTACTTTTATATATTTGCACATGCGAGTTATGTTAAGCTTTTTGTAGGAAAGTTGATTTATGGACCACTTTGCTAGTCAAAATTGAAGTACGGGGCTTATTCAATGAGCAACTATGTACACTAAGAGAAGGATGACATGGTTAGTTAATGTGGATGAGTAGCTATATTTGTGGGGTAACCTCGACTGATGTGGTTGTGCAGCTAGGCATATATTATTGAATAAAAGTTGACTCATATATAAGCCTTCATTACATTTATGCAAGTGGGCCGCATACTTTTCTAGCTAGATGGTATGATAAACCTTCAATCCACAAGGATGAATGGTGTTGTTGTTAAAAGTTGAATTGGAACCGAGGCTTACAGAGTGTGGCGTGCAAAAGACAAACAGAGCGAATCGTTGGTTAGGTTGTGCAGTTGTTGTATGAAAGAATGAGAAAGGATATGCCACTAATTGTCATTTGGCACCACAAGACTTGCCCATTTTCACAGGCTTAGGCTGTGTTTGCCGCGTCGAATAGGATTTCTTTTCTAGTGTAATTGAGAAGGATCAAAGTAAAGTTGGATAGCTCTACAGTTCAACCAAATCACCACCCACAATCACCAAAACACTATCTATCGCGACCCACAATCACCAAAACACTATCTATCGCGACCCACAACCACCACAACACCAACCAGCAACCCATAACCACCATAACATTGCTTAGCAACCCATAATTACCACCCATCGTAACCTACAACCACCACAAATCAGATCCCACCAACAAATCGCACCAAAAACCACCAAAAATTTGCTTTAATATAAGCCACAATAGTGTGTAAGGGATAGCTGAATGGCCACTAGAAAGTGGTGGTCAGTAGTTCCTATGCAAATGGCGATTATGGTAGGAAACTTAAGGTAGAACTAAAAACAAAAAGCTAGCCCTCACTCCTCAATGGATTCATGAGGTGTGGTGGTGGTGGTTCCTACAATGTGCGACAGTGTGTTGGTATGGTGAGGTGGTGGTTTGTGCAATGGTGCAGTATTGTGGTCTTTCCGGCATTATTAAAGTGTGGTTAGGTGTTGTGTTGGTGGGTGATGCACTTGTTATGCAGCAGTCTTGGCCTATTTGCCAAATGCCTGGAAAACAATAATAACCTTCCCCCCTCCTCCCCCCCCGGCCCCCGGTATAGTATGATCCCAATGAAGTCGGATAAAACCAGTTTGGCGAATAGTTTATCCGCCAATTGTATTCGTAGGCAAACACCGGATATGATTAATTTTATCCTATTCAGAGCCCTTATCCCATGCGTCAAATACAGCCTTAAGGTTTGAATTGTAGGACTCAATATTTGATGGGCTTTCGACTGTCTTGTTTGAAGGCTGGCTCCTTAGAATTAGGATAAATGTGTCTTCAGTCGAAGGACGTGCTAATAGGTTTTAGACGTGTGGTCATGTTATATATTTGTCTAACTTATCCACCCCTCCCCCTTGGACACCCCCCCTCCTCAATATCCATATGTCGTCTGGCAATTGATTAACAAACTTTATCCTCATTATAATGTTCCATGTTTTGGGAGAGATCTCCGAATCCACATTGAAAACTCAACGAAAGCCGATCATCCATATAAGGATAAAACCACCACTATTTTCGTATGGTCCCTTATATAAGGCCAAAGTAGGAATGCCAATAGGGCCGGTCAGATGCAAATCTTATGAAATCCGTACCCGACCCCGTAGTACTTATACACGACTCTGCCCCACCCCACCCCACTACCGGGTTCAGAAATAGAAATAATATCCCCGACCTAGAGGACGATTAGAAAACCCCAGCCCGTCTCGACCTCACTCAAGAATCAAACACATGATTTGTTCATAAGTCAAGCTCTAACTTCCCCTAATACAGGTTGATCCGTCATGTATATACTCTTCTTTTCTGGCATTCCTTGGTGCAAACAATAGGGTGAAAAAGTTATAAAGACAATGGAATCAATAAAGGCAACATAATATGCATTGCGAACATACAGATAAGGAAAAGAATGGAACTACTTGGAGAAATAACTTGTGACTATGTCAGTTAAGATTCAAAGCACCCCAAATAAGAGAGAAAAAGGAAAAAAAAAAGAAAGAAAGAAAAGCACAGCGCATGAGGAGTCTGCTGAAGGAAATTATGCAAAAATTAACATAGGAAAAAAGGTCAAGAATCAAACACACCCATTAATTTGAAGTATCTTTGATACTCGAATTCAATCCTTTGTGATATAGTTAAATAGTTATACAATTATCATCTCTCATAAACACACTCATCAATCACTTGCAATTCTTTTTCCTTCCCACAAACTAGATGTTTGTATTACAGGGGTTGAGAAGGAAAAAGATAAGGTTATGGTAACACTTTACAGAATACATAGTAAGAGACCCATCCCAAATCGATTATGCCAATCTATGCCAGTACAAGGTTGGCGTGGCTTGAATTGGTTGTCGGGCTGTAACCATTGACGATGAATTGGTCCATGGCCTTGCAATCACAATTATGGATGGTGACCGAAAAGGAGTGGGCTGCCGGCTATAACCGTTGCTAGTGGTGAGTTGGTTCGTGTAGGGGATGACAATGTGGCATAGATAGAGCTGAAAGCCTGAGCAGCGGGTGGAACACACACACATAGATGAGGAGGAAGAAGAAGAAGAAGAAGAAGAAGAAGAAGATATAATAGTTTGCTTAGGGTATTTCTGACTATATATTTATATCTATCAAGATGGACAGCTGAGATGATAGTATCAGATTTAGTGTCAGGATATATTATATATATGGGGCGGGAATAGGTCAAGGGGCAGGACGGATACCAGCACAGATTAGACAAAATACCATATTCGACCCATACTCGCTGAGGGTTTAGATTTTAGCTACCATACCCACCCCATAACCCAGTCAAAGTTAAAAAAACATGCTCCTGTCGCATCGGGGTGAGTCGGATATCTGTCGGGAGCGGATCAAATTGGCATCCCTAGGCCAAAAGAGATAATACTGTGTGCGCATGATAGCCAAAAAATCTATTGAGAAATATGCCGTCATCCATACGACCTGGTCAAGAATCATGGCATGACATTCTGATCAAGGAAATCAATCCCATCACACTTCTGTCTCTAATGGATCTCACACACACATCACATCACGGTGGTGACAAAGATCGAGCACTCAGACGAGAAGCACCACCACCATGATGTTGCTTCTTGCCACTGATGAGAGGATGTATGCTATCGTACGAATCTGTCTCTATGACGCCTCTTATGACGACTAGCATCTGAGAAATTCTGGTTAATTTCATGTCGCCACCTAATTCTTACAGTTAACTAAAGTAAAGTGAAAGTGATAAACAAGAAAACCCTAAAGTTAACTCTTGCTTACCAATTAAGCCATCTAACGTATGGAACCCTTTATTAACTTTTGGACTAATCTATATGACGAGAAGGTGTTACATACCAGGTACCCCAAATAAGGCTCTAGTTATCTTTACTGATTTCAGATTCTTTTCAGTATGAACAAAAAAATGAAACTAGCATTGCTCATAATTATTCATTTGAACTCAACATTGGAGGTTGAGGGCATACGCATCCAATCGGACTAACTGGGATAGAAACATCATAGTTCCAATCCTAAGGGAGGCGACATAAACTATGGTCTGTACTTTTATGAAAATAATCATTCCACAAAAATACATATTCTGACTGCTTGAAGAAAACTAGTTTTACTATCCAACGTTTCCAATAAAAAAAAAAGGTTTTTGGCAACACTAATAAAAGTCTCATCACTAACAACAAAAGTTTCACAAAGAGGTTTCTCGACAATTTTTCAATGCTTTTCTCAGATGTCGCAAATATGTCCGTTGGGGATTTCCCAATTGTTCCTATCCACGTCGGCCTCTTTGTTACGACGTTTATATGCAAGACTTATAAGTGCCTCTTATGTGGTTAATAGTAAACATGGGTATGTAAAAATTTGGGGAAAATGTCACTAAATTAAAGACACTTCGGTTAAGTGCCAGATATGTTTGGTAGCATTATCTTCAATAGTCCCTCCTATTTATGGAACTTTAATGCAATTGTCACTAATTCTTGCCTGTCATATTTTCACAACGTCGAAAATCATTTTGACATTTGTCGAAACAACATTAGCCTAACCACTAGTAATATCTCCATTTTTCAAAAAATACGTAAAAGTGAAATAATTGTGTAATCTCTACTTCAACATGAGTAGTTAACAACCAAATGGATTTAACTAGCTTATGACCTTATATCATTAAAAATGCAACCAAAATCTAATTTCATTCGATAGCACATGCCCAACATTCATATCCTAACATTACCATCAAGAGATTTTTATTTTCAAAAACACACAAATGAAGTATTATTGGGCGGCAAAACCTGAAGATACATCTCATCCAAAATGTCGAACATATAAACCTAAAAAAAAGGCCAAGAAAAGGTTATAAACTTAAGTGGTATAATACAAGTCGATTTAAACCAAGAAACTAGTTTACCAGAACAACTTATTGCGAAAGGTAAGATTCAATTACTTACCCCATTTCATTCTAGCATCTTATTTTGCAAATGCATCAAAGTGAAGACAATCTTCTTTGCTTTTTTATGTTGAAAAACCTGAATAATCAGATGATGTCCAATCGTTCTACACAAAAAAAAGATGCAATGATATCACAAAGAGCCAAATTCCCAATTATATCTCATTTCCCAATATTTTTCTTTATTCTCTTTGATTTACATGTTTATGACACAATATGTCCTTTGGATGTATTTTTTCTTAACCTTTTTATCCAGGTTAGTTGTCCACTCTTCAATAGTAGTCTTGAGTAAGCCTGGAGATAGGGCGTTTATCATGTACAATGAAGAGAGAGATTTCACATCTTTGCTAAGAAACCAACCCTATCTTTTTTCTCTCATACAAGAGGTAGGGCAAAGAGAGTGAGTGATTGAATCGCCCAATGTGAGGTGAGCTATATCTGTTCTAGTTAGAGTTATTCAACTCGTTTGATGGATCTAAAACTAACGATGTTGCTGGAGCGGCTTCTAGGACAAGGGGTGAGTTAGGTCTTTCTTGAATTGTAAATATTTCTCACAACATGGAGTGTATCAGACCCATGTTTGAATTGAAAAGGAAAGCTATTTAGAGAACATGAAGAATGGGCTTTGTCCTTAAGATGCTCTGAGATAGGCATCCTAATGATTACTTTAAAGCATGAAAATGGAAGAACCCTTTTATGTATAACTAGATTTTTTGATCCAATTATCATACTAAATTTTTTTTTGTAATGAGTTGGGACTTCTTTCAGTGAACCATCCGTATAAGCAGGATGCCTATAAGCAAGAAGGAAGGGAAATGTACATATAATAATAATGAAATAATAGAAGAAATCCCCACAAATTTTTTTTTGGGTCAAGTCATTTCATTGAAAGGGAAATTACGCAGTTATCACGCCGGTCCTTTTTTCATCCATAGACAAAGATGGTGTATGGATGAGTTGGGGACCAAGCCAAAAAAATTACATTCATTTGCCAATTTTGCAAGATTATGTGCTAGTCTATTTACTATCCTCCTCACTTTCATGAACTTCCAACAGGTAAGAGTCTTCAAGTTGGCCCTTGCTTCTTCTATAATCATATGGCTTCTCCAGTTTGTGATGGTTTCATGATTCTTCATCCACCTAATCATCTCTTGGGCATCATTTTTAAAAATTACATGTGTGCCCTTGTTCTTCTTTGCCAGTTCAATTGCCAAGAGTACAGCTTGTGCCTCCGTTTCTTTCTTCCAACGCCTGATTGCATTGAGTTTGTGCAGTAATGATAATACCTCTACGATCCCATATAATTGCAAGTCGAATGGATCTTTGTTCGCGCACGGTCGCATCAAACTGCACTTTATACTAGTTGATTGGAGTTGGGTAACCTTATGTGTTAAGTTCATTTGGTGGGGCTGGGCGTAACATGGCGTCTTTGTAGTGGTTATAGCTGTGTAGGATATGGTTTGCAATTTCAGATGGCTTTACTTTGAGGTTTAGGAAGACCTTTTGATTTCTGATCATCCAAATTTGGTCCACGATTCCTACAAAAAGGGTGTATCATAGCTGCATGTGAGGGTCGTTGTTGCTTTTGAAAGGGGGGATATTATATCTTCGAACCATTGCATTTGGTTTGGGTATGTGTGGGCTTCGGTTTATGCTTGCAGGGGTCAAAATTTTTCCTAGGATGTCATCCATAATGCTTGTGTAAGTGGGCAGGTTATGAAGACATGAGTTATGGTTTCTACTTCTCCATCGCACAAAGGGTATTGGGTTTAAAAATTAGGGAATTCTCTTTGAGGTAAGTTGCTCTAGTCGAGAAGACTCCAGATTTTGATGGCATCCAGGCTAAGAAATCCTGGGGCTTTCTTGGGGATATTCTAATTTTTAGAACTTCCCTGATGTTTTTTCTGAGTAAAGACTATGCAGCATGCTTAAATTCCAAGAGCATGTATCATTATTTATTAAATAAAAAACCTTGGAAGTACATGGAGTGAGTAATGTTGTAGTGACATGTCTAAAATTTTGGATGGTGGGGATCCATGGTTCTCTTGTTATATCAATATTAGCCCCATTTCCAACAATGTAGCACGCCCTTTGTCTTAGGATTTTTCTGATGGAATAGATTCTTTTTCAAAGCCATGAGGCTTTTTTTGCTGGGTGATGACCGAGGAAGGTAGAATCCTTAAGATATTTAGCTTTTCCCAGTTGAACCCAAGATTTTTTAGGCTTTGTTAAGATAGTCCATCCCAGTTTTGCTATGAGAGCTCTACCGAATGCTTTCATCAGCTTGAAATATAGTCCTCCATATTGATTTGGCATGCACATTGAGTCTCATGCTTTTGGGCTATAGAATTGTTTCTTTGTCTCATTGTGGCCCAACTAGAATCCACGAAACGCTCCATCGAGATTGGTGCAAGTTGAACTTGGGAGAGCAAAGGTGGACATCATGTATGTGGGGATTGCCATTGCTACTGTCTTGATGAGTGTTCGTCTTCCCGCTTGTGAAAGAAATTTTGCTTTCCATCTACACAATCTTTGTTGGATTCTTTTAATGATCACCAAGAATAGGCTTTTTTGCTCTGATTTATGAAGAGTGGTAGCCCCATGTATCTATCATTTAGGGGCCTCTTTTAATTTCCATTTGTCAGCATATGTCCCTTGACATTGTTTTCGTTATGTTCTTGCCAAAAAAAAATTCTAGATTTGGCTCGATTAATCTTTTGCCTAGACCATTTCTCATATTTGTTGCGATAATTAACTGTCTGCTTCTTTTGTGTTTGCCCTGCAAAAGAAAATTAAATTGTCAGCAAAAAACAGGTGCGATATCGGTGGGCTGGTGTTGCTTGCTTTTATTCCATGAAGATTTCCTTGAGTCTCCTCTTTCAAAATCAATCTGGTGAGAATTTTAGAGCTCAATATGAGGAGCAACGAAGAAAGGGGATCTCCATGCCGAAGGCCCCTGCTAGGATGAAATATGTCATGGGGACCCCCATTTATTAGGATAAAAAAAGATGTTGTTGTTATGCAACGTTCTGCCCCTTGTATCCATTTGATGTCAATTTCAAAATTCTTTAGGGTTACATTTGGTTGGAACTGGGTTTTGGCTTGTGTTAGTATGGTTTGTTTGTTTTGTTAGGTTGTTGCGTTTGGTTAGGAGTTTCTGATTCTGTTCATTTTGCTATCAGGCTATTTTTTGGAAGGATTTGGTTTGTGATGGGTAGGGATGGCAATTTGACCCGCACCCGGCAGATTTCCGCCCCGCCCCGGTCCGTTAGGAGCGTATTTTTTTTACTTTGACCGGATTACGGGGCGGGTACAATATTTAATTTTTTAACCCGTAGCGGGTACGGGTCGGGTTTGGTATTTAGTTTAAACCGCCCCGTATCCGACCCGCACCCGCCCTGTGTATAATTATATCCCAAAATCTAATGATAGCCGTCCATCTCGCTAATATATATAGCATCACAAAAAACCCTACTGCCAGCCTCCCATTCTTTCTGTTCTCTCTTCTGCGGTGCCGTAGCCGTTCACCCCTTCTCTTAGTCTCCCACCGCTCGTCATCCCCTCCACAAACGTCCTCATCACTCGCCACCGTCCACCGTGATGCCTTCAACGGCACCTTTACTCATGGAGGGCTTTAATCGCCATGGCCATGACTGTGAATCGATGAATTGCCGGATCTGAAGTACCGGCACCAAGACTGAAACGATACCATAAAATAAAGTCAAGACAATGGGGATGACTTCCTAGTCTGAGATTTTTAACTTCAATTAGTCTAGATGGGTCTGCAGATCTGATAGATATGTAGAATTTGATAAATTTCTTTTGTTTTAATTTTTCTTGGTTTTATATTTTTCACTGAAGTGTCTGATGTGCTCTGGTCAATCCAGACACTTAAACTGAAGTTTCTGATGTAGCTGGAGTTTTGGCTACATTCCACACTCAATTCTTGGCCATTGTTTCTATCTGGTCTTTGGCAGTTTGACAATAGATTCCAATTGTTATAACTTGTATTTTCGTCCTTCATCTTTAACTAGAATCTGGTAATGTAATATCCCACATCGGTTGTGGGAGAATTTGCGATTGGCCTTATAAGACCCTGCCTATGAACTCATAAGTACCTACTTGGCTAGCCCTTTTGAGGGAGGCAATGCCCTGTGGTGGGGCCGTGGACCGGGTCATTACAGGTAAACTCTGTATTCTTATGGGTCAGTCTTGCTTGCTCCCCATGTTCCTATGTGGCCCAACTTATTATTGGCAGAGCATTTATGAAAGTTCACTCTAGATTTTCTTCTGCTTCTGGTTCTTTGTTAAGACTTGTGCTGAACTAACACAATCCTGTTTTTGCTGGTTTACATCCCAAGCCATGTAAGAGAAAATATTGCCATTATTTGAACCTTTCATAACTATGAAAAGATGATATTTACGATGGTAGAAACTGCATATTGATAGAGAAGAATCTCATGCTCACACTTGAGATAAAATTCAAATTTTTGGAGGTCGGGTCAGGGGCAGATTTCTAATAATCCATCGGATCGGGGATGGTATTCCCATCCCTTGACCCGATGGCGGGGCAGAGCGGGATGGTGTATAATGACTACCGGGGCGGGTGCGGATTTCATAAAATCCGCATCCGACTCGCCCTATTGCCATCCCTAGTGATGGGGACTTGTGGGTAGTATTTCGGCTGAGTGGGACCCTGTATTGGATGTATGCTCAAAGATAAGGGAGTAGGAGAAATGATTACCTCTGGTTTTGTAGGGGGTTCTCAGAGAAGTCTGCTGTGTTAGATTTTGTGCTTCATCTACCTTCGATGTTGCTTGAGAATTCTAGTTTGCTGGAGTGGCCTTCCGGGAAGGATTTTGGTGCAGAGTTGTGGGGTTTTGTTCTTGAGTGTGGTCACCTTTCAAAGGATGCTCTAATCCACGGTGAGTATGGTGTCATTGATCTAGCTTGTATCCAGTTTGGAGTAGGGTCACTGTACGATGGCACTATTTCTTCAACGGCCTAGGTGTCCACAATCAACGCATAGGTCTGGGAGTCTCCCATACCTAAAATCTATCCATAGATCCTCAGCTCTTTTCCTCTTCAATAGAAATCCCTTTGGTAATGCTTTTCCAATTTTGAGTCTCATAAATCCCTTATCCCCTATTTTTCATTCCTTTGAGGTTTCTATTTGAAGAAGATTGCCAATTATTTCTCCAATTTTGGAGGCATCGATCCTTGTCACTCTATTTGGAGGTAAGCCACAAATTCTTACCCAGAATGGTGAGGTTAACAAAGGGATTTCGTGGATTGCCATGTCCGGTGGCCATTCCCGAATCACCAAGTGAGAGCCCATTATTGATCATGGCCTTTTTTCAAGAACTCTTTGCATGTCTTTTGCACTGTTGAAGGTAAAGACGAGTTTCCCATCCCCTGATCTTAATACCATTTGGAAGATTCCAAGCTTTGAGAAAGGTATTTCTGATTCCATTTCTATTGAGATGTTTATCACTTATGATTTTTCCCACTAAGATGAAGGTATGGTTGGGACTTGTGAGATGATTCCCGCTTCTAATTCGAACGATTCAAATGAGCAATTAAGACGCTTTAGCTATGAGGTCACTTATTGATGAAGGCTCATGGTGGCTGGCTGCTTTCTTCTTTTTCTTGTTGGCCAAGTCCTTCCAAATACGCCTGTCATTCCACTGCTTATTCCTTCAATTTGTAAAATAGATCTCCTAACAAATTTTTTATTTTTTGGGTAATGCGTACCAAGGGTGGTATCCTGTTTTCAAGGGTAGTGGGTAAAACTATTACCAAGGGTGGTATCCTGTTTTCAAGGCTAGTGGGTAAAACTATTACCTATTTACAATTGTTGACATGGCTATATGAGAATATACGATAATCAGAAGAAAAAAAAAAAGCATAACCTAATCTAAGGACCTACAATTCCATAGCTACACTAATATTATTTTTTCATAATTCTATTCTCAAAAAAATCTCTTTGAGAATTGTGTACAATCCCTATTCTAAAGAACATTACCTATACATTATGCAGAACCCCAACTATCCTTTTGCAAACAAGGTACAATTTCTTCATCCGATGAACAAACTCAAAGTGTTTGTTATTTGGAAATTTTGGCGCTTTGTCTGAAACAAGATATGGCATAAAAAAGTATTGACCAAATTCAAGGAGAATGCATAAAATGCAGTGAGCATTTTGTACAAACTTAACACTAATTGAAGCTAAAACAATCTTAAGACACCTTTATCTATGGAATCAATTTAGTATGAAAGGATTTTCTTTGTGAAACACGAGGCCTTTGTGGCATATTCCTTTATTTAGAGGCAACTGCATCTGGGGAGTATATGCTACTAAAGATCGGTCTAAACCATTTGAAACATTCCTTCGCGTTCTCGCCACCCCAAAAGTGGACAAGAATAGGCCACTGATTCTCTTACACCCCATAAGGGTGATGTGCAAAGCACTCATCATCATCACATGATCATAATCCTTGGTGTTCACAGAGTGCTTCCAGTCCTTCCATTTCTTCACAACATACATTATTAGAATTCTTTTCATTTCTATTGTTGCATTTGCATCCTTCTACGGTCATGGCACATAAAGAGATGTAAGTATCGATCTTATACCAATTTAAAAATATCATATACCAATTTGAAAAATTATGAAACTTACTAGCTTTTGATTTCAAAATAATTGTCAATATGATATGAAAATGGAGAGCAACTCATGTCATAATGCAGCAAAAGGTAATAATAAGAAAGCCAATCTTGCACTCTGATATGTTGTAGCCCTGTGTACACCACGGGGCTTTTGACAGGCCGAATAAGCAGCATGGGTTGTCCAAGGACATTAATTAGCCTCTGTGTACTAGCTTAATAGTATATGATAATTCTCTGAAATCTAAAAGGTTCTTGAGGGTTTGATAACAATTTTACTTCTTGCAAATAGAACATATAAAAAAACCGAAGCATGATATGTGAACGAAAGTACATATAGTGAGTATGGAAACAATTAAATTCAGCTATTAAACACTCTGCATAAATCTATACCTTTATATGATTATTACATATAGCATCCTTGTTAAACTTTGACACCTTCCTCCACTCGATATAATTTAGTGGTACCAATATTCCGATGCAAGAACCCCTAAATTTGATGCAGTCCATGGTTTCAAAATTAGTTAGCCAAGCTCATTAGTCAGAATCTTTAAAATGCTTCCATTTTTACCCCACCCATTATGCATCGTTGTGGGGCCTTGGGTTATGTCTGTGATCTGGTTGTTTCATGCTTACATCTATTAATTAAAGTCATGCTCAAATCATTCTCCTTTAGATTAAATATAAGCATAATCCCAAATGAACATTGTAGCCCTTTGGGTGTTTATATATTGACATATATTGGACTGCTCTTAACAAACTGGACACCATAAAATCAATAAGACCTTTTACTTCGAGTATAGCTTCTGCACAGTTTAGTGCTTTAACCAGGCCACAAAAAAAAGCAAAATCCGACCCGAATGCATGGAGACCAAGGAAATTATATTGTTAGGCCATATCAATTGTCTTATGGGGTTTTGCACATGCATGACTAACTTGGTTTTCTAAATTCAACATTTTTTCTTCCCAAGAGCCCTAGCATATTTAAGTGAAAGGAGACGGGCCAAAACTATACACATTTCTTCTTATCAAAACCTGCCACATAATCATGATCTTCTTGATAGTTCTTTGCATGTTCAATGTCCGTTGGTTAGGTGTCATCCGCAAAGTGGCTGCCCGACTTTGTGGTGGCTGAGGCATGGTGGTATTAACTCTAGTAACCCAAATTCAATTAGTGTAACTTAAAGCAAATAAACCACTTTGTACACAAATATAAATAGTGGTAGCTAGGGGTGGTGTAATAACCTAACAAAGTTTGAGGTCTTAATAGACAGTAATAAATATTTTAGGCAAATCCTTTTCTGGAGGGGCTGTTTTATTATCAACAAGTTACTAGATTACTGTAAACAAAACAAAAGAAAAGGAATTTATGGAGGTGCTGTAAGAGAGCAGGGAGGAGGGAAGTTTGGGCTTGAAAACAAGGCTTGGTTGAGAGAAAGTAGAGAGGGGATAGAGATGGAGTATGAAGCCTAAAGCTTTCACCAAAGAGGGGGAGATGAATATGCTGAAGGAAAAAAGCAAGCAAAAGGAAATGTGAGTCTTCTAATCCTTATCTGCTTGTTGTGAGACTGTTGTTTGATGTCTTAGGGCTAATGGATAGACAATACATGATGTGCACGTGCTTCTTGAGCAGAGAAACATATTCGCTTGTGTAATTACCCTTTGCTTTGGTTACTATACATTAACAATATTTTGTCGCTGTTTATTTTTGTGATATCTTATGGCTCTGGACTCTGTATGCCGCTCTTAAGTGGTCAAGACACTGAACTCTGACACACATTAGTTTTGGCATTGTTTTGGGACTTTGAAAGGTGAGTCTGAAGTTGTTTAGACGAAAATAATGTTACTATTCATTTATGTTTGTACTCTCTCGACACGTACGTGACCATCTATCATTTATATGAATTGGAATGACATTTCTCATAATCCACTTGTACAATAGATTATGTAGTTCTTATCCTGGGTTGGTTGACAAAGCGTTGGAGATAACATTTATCTTTTTGTGCCTAACATTAGCCTAAAAGAAAGATGGGAAATTGCTAGGCTTAAGGCTCATGTTTGTTGTTTTGTGTTTAAATGGGGAATTGCTGGGCTTAAGACTCATGTTTGTTGTTTTGTGTTTTAGATGAACATCGAGAAGGCGTCGACATTGATTCGGGGCTCATTAGGCGGTTTTTGGAAATTAGAGTCTTGAACATTGTCATTCTAGGTTTCTTATTTTCTTGATCAAGACTTATGTAATTTGTATTGTGGGCATGGATTCAATAGAAGTTGATGGGGTTAATTAGGTTTACAAACATTGAAGGAGTACTTTAAATTTTCTGGTAATTATGTTTGACGTATATAGCTGTGAGTTTGCCAATGTTTTAAACCTTTCTGCTGGTGTGTTGTGATTTGTGGTGCTCTTTGTATTGGTTTATTGCATAGGAATAAGTAGGTGTGAGACATAGGAGGTTGCATGAAGCTCGACTTCATGGACTTGCGGTCGTGTAACATCCCAAAATCTTAGGCTGGTTTTACGGTAAAAAAACAAAAACAAAAACCCAATTAATTATTTATTTGACCTTTAGCGATAATTTGGTGAGCAATATTTTTGTTAACTCTAGCGACATTTTTTTTAAACAAAATATTGTAGATAAGTGGAGCTGAGCGTTATAGTTTATGACCCTTAGCGACAAGTCTATTCTTGGAAACCATAATTTAAAACATAATGATAGCAGTTATAGGTGTTGATTGTGGTATTTAGCAACGATTAGCGTTAACGATATTTAAGAAAACTATTTTTAATTAAAAATATTCAAATATTCATAAAATTCATATTGTAACTTTTTATGTTGTTTTAAGCTATAAAACTATTTATGAGAAATTCATTTTTCAATTGGCCTAGCTCCGCGTCCAACCTTGTTTTTTCAACAGCATCAAAAGAAGGACGTGGATTTTCCTTCATATGAGTGGATTTTTATGAATTTTGGAGTGTCTTAATGCTTTACGGGGCGTGTGGAGTTTTTGGTTAAGTGGACCGCATGTGGGATGCGTTTGATCTAGGCTGTGTGAGATTGTCGGAATGAGTAATTAGCATAGAATTTATAGTGTTATGAGGCTATAGTTTGTTCTAATAAGTAAATTGTCAATTTAGGTTAAACCGAGGAATTTGAACAAGTTGAATAGCAGTGCATAGCATGGACTGAGGTAAGAGATTTCTATCCGAAACCCAATTTCATTTATTTGTCCTCATAAATATTTTTCTGAATTGTTATCGAGTTTCATTTGGACTCTGTTATAATTGTTATATGCGTCGTTTGTCTTTAGTACCCTATTTTGAGCCTTACACGTTTACTGAAAATCTTTATCGATGCCCAGTATTCATTACTCGTTGATTATTGATTTATTCATGTATTATCGATTGTTGCAGTCTGCATATTTACATGACTTAGTGTATTGAGGAGTTATGAGGATGGTCTATATTGGGGATGATATAATAATGGTATGTTATTGCAGGAAACGCCTTAATGGTCTAGCAAGTGTTAATATGCATATGTAGTTATCAGTGTATTAAGAATCGCATTTGTGGCTTTGCTAAGTGTTACCCTTCGCTACCTGTGTAGCTTTACAAATTTACTCATGTTCAATATCATCTGCATCGTTTACAGTGTAATTGAAATTACTTCCATTGATATTTGATTTAAAGGACAGAGTCAAATCGCTTCCCTTATTGCCTTTGAAATAAATCTGTAAATCGTTTGTATCCCTTTATTGAAATTTAAGCGACCTTACTGAGCTCTCAAAAGCTCACCATTTTTTTTTGTTCCCTTCTGCAGGTAATAATCACTAGTAGATTACTTGCAAAAGTTAGAGCTTGGATTTGGAGTGATTAGAGCCTGAATAAGAAGTCAGCTAGAAATTTTATTATTTCATTCAGTTAAGCCCCTGTAAGGGAAAGTAATCTTTAACTTAGTTTCATGAGTATTTAATTTTAGTCTTTTCATTTAGAATAATTTAATTAAAATTTTGAGTTATTGTAGAAGCTCTGATATATATTGGGGCTTTTTTTTATCGAATTAAGGTGATTGAATGAATAAATGATTGAACGAACGATTGTCTAACGCTCCAAAAATTTCGGGGTGTTACAGGCCGTGTCATATCTAGGACTTATATCTTGGGTTGGGGTGTGACATTAACCTCTTGATGCTCCTTACTAAGGCTTGGCATAGCTCCTGCACTCTTTTATGCCTCATTTCTACCACATCCCACTGTGCCTAAGTTGTACAACAACAGAGCTATAAAAATAAAACACAAGACAATGAGGACACACTTAGGGTATGCTTGAAACCCATTTCAGTTTTTGTTTTTTGGAAAACCAAAGCCAAAACCTCTTTGAGTTCTTTTTTTTTACAAAATTGATGGGTTATTTGATACAGTTGTGCATAATTGGTTTTTACTTTTGTTTTTTGTTTTCTATTTTTCCTCTCTTCTCTTTTCTTTCATTTTTCAATACTTAAAAGCTTCTTCTAAGCTCCTATGTTTAACATCCAAAAGTGACCCCCATCATGACCAATACATTTTCTCTGCCCATTGTCCAACTACTGCTATGGTAGTAACACATTAGCTCACAAATTATGGCTTCATTTGTTTGATTTGGAGTTTGATTGGGTGAATGATTTGATTGGTTTGGAATTTACCTGCACAAATCGAAGATACTAGGGCTAATCGATAGATGAAATCTTTTGGTAATGTCTGTTGTAAAAATAAGTGTTGTCAGTATGATAATGATTTGGATTTAGAGGAGTGGTGGTATCGTGGTGGTGACCGATGTTAGAGTGTTTAGTGTTACGCAGTATCGATTAGTGGTGTTGGTAGTGGTTATGGTTATCACTGGCCATGTTGGTTGGCGGTGTTCATGAGTGTTGGTCATTAGTGGTGGTGGTTGCGACGATCAGTGGCTATGGTGGTTGGCGCAGTTGGCAAGTTTGGCATTTTGGTGTGTTGATCAGGGGTGGTGGTAGATCGATGGTCAATGCCTGTGGTGGTTGGCAGTGTTTGTAGTTTGATATTTTGAGGTATTGGTCATTAGTGGTGATTATGATGGCGGTGGTGGCGTCAAAGGGTATGGTGGTGTGTATGTTAGTGGTTTGGTGTTCTTGGGTGATAGGTGTAACAACCCAGTCCACAACCTCACCACAGGACATTGCCTCCCTCAAAAGAGCTAGCCAAGTAGGTACTCTTGTGTCACGCTCCCGGAAGGGGCGCAACGCTAAACAGGCTAGTTAACACATATACCTCAAGGATAAACAGAGCTTTACTACAACCTCAAATAGAAACAGCGGAAGTATGCTTAAACATTACAGTCGTCCATAAGTGGAAAGACTGAACATAACATTATATTACAGACCACCTCTCTTCTATACAAGTACTACACTCCAAAATAAACGAAGAACAAAGAAAACGTTGCTCACCCAGCGTAATACTCTTGAGTCTCCCCGAGGTAATCCTCTTCGTCCCTTGGCAGATACTCCGACTCAAGACCTAGGAAAAAAAGATATCGGGAATGGGTCAGCTTAATGGCTCAGTAGGGTATCCGGTGTTTTTAAGTCCAAACATGACTTGATCATATTATGTATAGTTAGTATGAACATGCAAGTCACTTGAACAGATGATACCTACGTACTTAAGAATAATTTAACATATCGAGTAACACATGCAAGCATTTGCTCACACTTGCCTTCAAAAGAAACGAGAATAACATATCGAGCAAGATTTGAAATCTTGTAGAACATACACGAGAATGACAAGCAAGACCTAAATATTAACTTGATCTCGCCAAGAATAACCAAACAGTACAAAAGTTCAAGGCAAATATAAGCCAAGTACGAGAATATCAATATGCAAATATGCCCCTCATGCACGAGCCAACCTTCCCTGAGTGCGAGAGACTTTTCGTATCGCGACCAACTGATGTAGCGGGTTCGATAGAAGAAGTCCAACGTCATCACAGGCACGCCAATAATTCCTTTCGAGAATTAGTACGCATAGCTAGTGCGCACTATCAAGACATGAACGAGAACGAGAACCCTGTCTGGATAACTTCCAACCCCGGCAAATAACACCCTCAACTCACTTTTTTCCTCCTCCTTCACGTGATATGCATAATCATGTACATACGTCAACATGAATGTCATCAAGTTACCGTATTATCAACAATACATGCCAAACATGTAACCTAATCTGCCCAGTATTTCAAATGGCAGCAGGAGTAGTCTGTACTCCAAAAATCATAACAATTTAATTACACGGCTTCGACAGTCAAACTATATATTTATGAAAACTAGACTTAAGGATATACATCCCAGTATTTTACTTTACACGAAAATATTGTTTTAAGATCATATTAAGCCCTTTAAAAGACAAACTTCAGAATCTGCCTAGCAACAGTTTCACAAGATAGGTTCCAAGCCACGAATTGTAAACCATAGCAATAGTACTTGAAATAATCTGCAATTTGGCATGTATACGCTATACATGTACTAGTGTAACACATAAAATAACCAAGTCCATATCTTAACTAAAAGTATACATTTCTAAGCATCAAAAGTACTCTAATTCCATGACTGTACAGTTTCACAGAATAGGTTTCAATCCACGAATTTTAAACCATAGTAATACTACTTGAAATAATCTGGAATTTGGTATGTATACTCTATACATGTACTAGTATAACATATAAAATAACCAGGTCCATATCTTAACTAAAAGTATACATTTCTAAGCACCAAAAAGTACCCTAATTCCATGACTGTTTTTGCAGATTTCAGTATACATGAACCCCCTTCTCCTTGAATCATTTCGAAAATATATATAAGTGTTTTACTACCATCATAATACTTCTCATGCATGTTCTGAAACAAAAAAAACACACACAAGATAACCTACCTCCAAGCAAATCAAACTCAAGTGAATTCAAGAAACTTTGATGCTCTGCTTGTTCTTTCTTCTCTTCTTTTCCTCCTCCATTTTCTCTCTTTTCTTTCCTTTCTTCTTCTTTCTCCCTTTTCTTTTCCTTCGTCCTCCCTTTCTCTCTTTGTTTTTAATCTTCCTTCATGCCCGAATGGTTAAGAGAGTCTTTCACATGTTCATCTTGTTTCTAATTTATCCACTTATTCCTTTGATTACTCACCACCAACAATTAATCCTAAGGCAACACATGGCATGCCACTAATACCAACTTTTCATATTTGCATATTGGCCCCCCAAGGTTTTGCACAATTACTTTTTAACCCCCAAGGTTTTACATAATTATATTTTGGGCCCACAATTAATTTCGATATTTATTTTATGTATACAAATATTATAACACGATTACATTATTTCAACCAAATTTAAATATGTTTAAACTTAATAAAAGGATTAGTAGCTAATTAAGATCGGGGCCTCACACTCTTCCCTCCTTAAAAGAATTTAGTCCCTAAATTCATACCTGATCATGTGAACAAGTGCGGGTACTTAGACCTAATCTCATCTTCACGCTCCCAGGTAGCTTCTTCAATATCATGGTATTGCCATTTGACCTTAACCAATGGAATCACCTTATTCCTCAATACCTGATCCCGACGATCCAAAATCTCCACCGGCTGCTCAACGTAAGACATATCTGCTTCTACGTGAACCGGCTGATCGTGCAACACATGTGAAGGATCTGGCTGATATTTACGCAACATAGATACATGAAAGACATTGTGTACTCCAGATAATGAAGGCGGCAAAGCAACCCGATACGCTAGATCACCAACCCGTTCCAAAATCTCATAAGGCCCAACAAACCTCGGAGATAGCTTACCTTTCTTACCAAATCTCATGACTCCTTTCGTTGGAGAAATCTTAATAAAAACAAAGTTGCCCACCGAAAATTCCAAACCGCGTCGATGAGTGTCGGCGTAGCTTTTTTGTCGACTCTGTGCTGTACGGATACGTTGTTGAGTTACTTGTATCTTATCAGTGGTTTCACGAATAATATCAGATTTGATAAGCTTACCTTCCCCAACCTCTGACCAACAAAGTGGAGATCTACATTTTCTTCCATATAACGCCTCATAAGGAGCCATATCGATACTAGAATGGTAGCTGTTATTATAAGAGAATTCAACAAGTGGTAAATGTGAATCCCAACTACCTTTCAAGTCTATCACACAAGCTCGTAACATATCCTCCAAGGTCTGAATAGTACGCTCACTCTAACCATCTGTCTGAGGGTGAAAGGCTGTACTCAAGGCCAACTGTGTACCCATAGCTTTCTGAAAAGCTTGCCAAAATCGAGAAGTAAAATGTGGATCCCTGTCGGAAACAATACTAACAGGAACTCCATGCAAACGAACTATCTCATCGATATATAGCTTAGCTAGTTTTTCCATGGAATATTTCATATTCAGAGTAAGAAAATGTGCAGACTTAGTAAGACGGTCTACTATTACCCAAATGGCATCATTTCCGTCTCGAGTCCGCGGTAAACCTGTCACAAAATCCATAGTTATGTGCTCCCATTTCCACTCAGGAATAGATAGAGGCTGTAAATAACCACCCGGCTTTTGATGTTCTGCCTTTACCAGCTGACATGTTAGGCACTTGGAAACAAATTTGGCTATATCACCTTTCATACCATTCCACCAATAATGTGATTTCAAATCTCTGTACATTTTAGTGCCACCCGGATGAATACTGTACTTACTCTGATGTGCTTCTTTCAAAATCTCATGTTTAACATCAGCATCATTTGGTACACAAACACGATTTCTAAATCTCAATATATCTTCCGAAGATAATGAAAATTCAGGTTGCAACCCTTGCTCCACCTCCGTTCTAATTTTTAGCAACTCTGGGTCCTTTCCCTGAGTTTCCCGTATCAATTGCATTAATGCTGGCCAAACTTTAATATTAGCAAATAGAAATCCCGTCCTAGTGGCGCGTGGCCTCCAATCACACACATTAGTTAACATATGCCATTCCTTAAGCATTAAACTAGCAATCATATTCCTTCGGCTTAAGGCATCAGCAACCACATTAGCCTTACCTGGGTGATATGAAATAGAACAACTGTAATCGTTTAATAATTCCATCCATCTACGTTGTCTCATATTCAATTCCTTCTGTGAAAATAAATATTTCAAACTCTTATGATCGGTGTAGACCTCAAATACTGTTCCATACAGATAATGTCTCCACTTATGTAAGGCAAAAACAATAGCTGCTAATTCTAGATCATGAGTAGGATAATTCTCTTCATTCGGCTTCAGTTTACGTGATGCATAAGCAATTACCTTACCTTTTTTCATAAGCACACACCCCAAACCTTTGTGAGATGCATCACTGTATATTACAAAATCATCATTCCCGTTAGGCAGAACC
This sequence comes from Escallonia rubra, assembly GCA_033065855.1. Lineage (NCBI taxonomy): Eukaryota > Viridiplantae > Streptophyta > Magnoliopsida > Escalloniales > Escalloniaceae > Escallonia > Escallonia rubra. Next base: position 279,812 of record JAVXUO010000888.1, on the reverse strand, counting down.
AAGATAGGTGCACTGACCAATCTATGTTTTAACTCCTGAAAACTATTCTCACATTTATCATCCCAAATAAAAGTTACTTTTTTCTGAGTCAAACGGGATAATGGACCAGCAATTTTAGAAAATCCCTCAACAAATCTACGGTAATATCCGGCTAACCCCAAAAAACTACGTACCTCCGATACTGTTGAAGGCGTTTTCCAACTTTGTATAGCATCAATCTTAGCCGGATCCACTGATATTCCTGCACCTGATATTATATGCCCCAGAAAAACAACTTGTTCCAACCAAAACATACACTTTTCAAATTTGGCATACAACTTTTTATTCCGTAAGGTTTGCAAGACAAGTCTGAGATGCTAAGCATGTTGTTGGGTATCCCGAGAATAAACCAAAATATCATCAATAAAGACTACCACAAAACTATCCAAGTATGGTTTGAATATGCGATTCATCAAATCCATAAACGCTGCGGGTGCATTAGTAACCCCAAATGGCATAACTAAAAATTCGTAATGACCATACCTAGTCCTGAAAGCAGTCTTAGGGACATCCTCTTCCCTCACCTTTAACTGATGATAACCTGACCTCAAATCCAATTTGGAAAATATCTTAGCTCCTAGTAATTGATCAAACAAATCCTCGATATGGGGTAATGGATATTTATTCTTTATGGTTACCTGATTTAACTGTCTGTAGTCGATACATAAACGTAAGGTACCATCCTTTTTCTTAACAAATAAGACAGGTGAACCCCAAGGTGAAGTACTTGGTCTAATAAAGCCCTTATCAAGTAAATCTTGTAGTTGCACCTTTAACTCTTTCAACTCAGCAGGAGCCATTCTGTAGGGAGCTTTAGATATAGGTGCAGTGCCTGGAACAAGTTCAATAACGAATTCTATCTCCCTATCAGGTGGTAGAGTAATCAAGTCCTGAGAAAATACATCTGAATATTCTTGAACAATAGGGATGTTCTACAGCCTAGTCACTGTCTTTGAACAGTCAATAACATACACAATATATCCCACACAACCCTTATCAAGTAACTTTTGAGCACGTAAGGCAGAAATAATAGGGACAACAGTTGGACTTTTATCACCCATGTACATGAATACCGACTGATCAGGCAAAGTAAACGTAACAGTCTTGGCAAAACAGTCAACACTAGCATGATTGTGGGATAACCAATCCATACCCAAAATAACATCCAACTCCCGCATAGGCAATGCAATCAAATTAGCATGCAGTACATGGTTATTCATGTTAATCTCACAGGCTTTGTACACTCTATCTGTATATAAAGAATCACCCACAGGGGTACTGACTTTGACCACAAAAGGTAAAGACTCTGACATCATAGGCAAATAATGTAAGAAATGTGATGCGACATATGAATGTGTAGAGCCAGGATCAATCAATACTCTAGCCAAAGTACCAGAAATTAGAACAGTACCTCCAACAACTGCAGGCGATCCCTGTACTTCATCTTGTCCCAGTGCAAATGCTCTAGCCTTTATCGTCGGTTTATTCACCCTTCTACCGGTACCAATACCAGTACCAGATGCTTCCCCAGCAGTAATAGCCACATATCCTTTATTCTTAGGACAATCCCTCATATGATGCCCCTGTGTCCCACATGCAAAACATGTTCCATTTCTCTTCCTACAAACCTCTTCTGTATGCCCAGTCATACCACAAAATGTGCAATATCGACTAACTGCTTGTACAGGCTGCTGTTGAGGTGGTATGTACTGAGTAGGCCTCACTCCAGGCCTAGGCTGAGGTCGTGGTCCAGTTATAAATGGTCGGGGCATAAATCCCTGTGTCTGGGGTCTAGGTGTATACGCCATACTCCTCATATCCGTTCTAAAAAATTTCCTATCACCAGATGTTGAAGGAAATCTTCCTGCCTGCCACTGTGGCACCGGGGCCCTAGATAAACTCATATGTGCCCTCTTTGCCCGTGTAAACTTCAAAGTCCTCTCAATATTAAGTGCCCGATCTACAATCTCGTGATAATCAGAGATATTAAGAGGTGCTATAGCTTCCTGTACGTCAGGATTCAAGCCAGTTTCAAACTTTCTGGCTTTCCTATCACCACCCTCAACCAGATAGGAAGCATGTCGAGCTAAAGCAGTAAATTCCTTTTCATATTCTTGTACAGTCTTGTTTTTCTGTTCAAGTTGTAGGAAAGCCAATTCTGTATCTCTTCTAACACTTGCCAGAATATACTTGTTATTAAACTCAGTAATAAACAAATCCCAAGTTCTTATCACATTACCGGCTGTCCACTTCGCATCAATCGTCTTCCACCAAAACCCCGCATCCTCACTCAAATAAAAAGTAGCCAAAGAAACTTTTTCTGAAGGAGTTAATTTCATTCTCTCAAATAGTTTCTCATTATTGCTTATCCATTCCTCTGCCTCATCTGAATTAGGGCCACCCGCGAATACAGTAGGCTTAAGCTTAACAAATCTTTCAAGTAAGGTCAGATCATCAGTAGCTATAGCGTACCTCACCTGAGAACTCTCGCCAACCTGACTGTGTTGCTGATTATTTTGTGAAGATTCTAAGGCATTAGCTATACGTCCAACTAATCCAATTATCTCCCGCAAATTAGGATCAGTTTCTTGTGTACCCTGGCCCACATTACTTTTATCTCTCTGGCCCGCCATCTATAACACCTGAACAGGTGAAAAAATATGTTTAGGCCATACCGAATTTCAAATTAAAGAAACTAATCAATTCCGAAGATCTTAGCCTGGCTTCCAAGCAACTACAGCTCTGATACCATTAAATGTCACGCCCCCGGAAGGGGCGCAACACTAAACAGGCTAGTTAACACATATACCTCAAGGATAAACAAAGCTTTACTACAACCTCAAATAGAAACAGCGGAAGTATGCTTAAACATTACAGTCGTCCATAAGTGGAAAGACTGAACATAACATTATATTACAGACCACCTCTCTTCTATACAAGTTCTACACTCCAAAATAAACGAAGAACAACGAAAACGTTGCTCACCTAGCGTAATACTCTTGAGTCTCCCCGAGGTAATCCTCTTCGTCCCTTGGCAGATACTCCGACTCCGAACCTAGGAAAAAAAGGTATCGGGAATGGGTCAGCCTAATGGCTCAGTAGGGTATCCGGTGTTTTTAAGTCCAAACATGACTTGATCATATTATGTATAGTTAGTATGAACATGCAAGTCACTTGAACAGATGATACCTACGTACTTAAGAATAATTTAACATGTCGAGTAACACATGCAAGCATCTGCTCACACTTGCCTTCAAAAGAAACGAGAATAACATATCGAGCAAGATTTGAAATCTTGTAGAACATACACGAGAATGACAAGCAAGACCTAAATATTAACTTGATCTCGCCAAGAATAACCAAACAGTACAAAAGTTCAAGGCAAATATAAGCCAAGTACGAGAATATCAATATGCAAATATGCCCCTCATGCACGAGCCAACCTTCCCTGAGTGCGAGAGACTTTTCGTATCGCGACCAACTGATGTAGCGGGTTCGATAGAAGAAGTCCAACGTCATCACATGCACGCCAATAATTCCTTTCGAGAATTAGTACACATAGCTAGTGCGAACTATCAAGACAAGAACGAGAACGAGAACCCTGTCCGGATAACTTCCAACCCCGGCAAATAACACCCTCAACTCACTTTTTTCCTCCTCCTTCACGTGATATGCATAATCATGTACATACGTCAACATGAATGTCATCAAGTTACCGTATTATCAACAATACATGCCAAACATGTAACCTAATCTGCCCAGTATTTCAAATGGCAGCAGGAGTAGTCTGTACTCCAAAAATCATAACAATTTAATTACACGGCTTCGACAGTCAAACTATATATTTATGAAAACTAGACTTAAAGATATACATCCCAGTATTTTACTTGACACGAAAATATTGTTTTAAGATCATATTAAGCCCTTTAAAAGACAAACTTCAGAATCTGCCTAGCAACAGTTTCACAAGATAGGTTCCAAGCCACGAATTTTAAACCATAGAAATAGTACTTGAAATAATCTGAAATTTGGCATGTATACTCTATACATGTACTAGTGTAACACATAAAATAACCAAGTCCATATCTTAACTAAAAGTATACATTTCTAAGCATCAAAAGTACTCTAATTCCATGACTGTACAGTTTCACAGAATAGGTTTCAATCCACGAATTTTAAACCATAGTAATACTACTTGAAATAATCTGGAATTTGGTATGTATACTCTATACATGTACTGGTATAACATATAAAATAACCAGGTCCATATCTTAACTAAAAGTATACATTTCTAAGCACCAAAAAGTACCCTAATTCCATGACTGTTTTTGCAGATTTCAGTATACATGAACCCCCTTCTCCTTGAATCATTTCGAAAATATATATAAGTGTTTTACTACCATCATAATACTTCTCATGCATGTTCTGAAACAAAAAAAAAAAAAAAACACACAAGATAACCTACCTCCAAGCAAATCAAACTCAAGTGAATTCAAGAAACTTTGATGCTCTCCTTGTTCTTTCTTCTCTTCTTTTCCTCCTCCCTTTTCTCTCTTTTCTTTCCTTTCTTCTTCTTTCTCCCTTTTCTTTTCCTTCCTCCTCCCTTTCTCTCTTTGTTTTTAATCTTCCTTCATGCCCGAATGGTTAAGAGAGTCTTTCACATGTTCATCTTGTTTCTAATTTATCCACTTATTCCTTTGATTACTCACCACCAACAATTAATCCTAAGGCAACACATGGCATGCCACTAATACCAACTTTTCATATTTGCATATTGGCCCCCCAAGGTTTTGCACAATTACTTTTTAACCCCCAAGGTTTTACATAATTATATTTTGGGCCCACAATTAATTTCGATATTTATTTTATGTATACAAATATTATAACACGATTACATTATTTCAACCAAATTTAAATATGTTTAAACTTAATAAAATGATTAGTAGCTAATTAAGATCGGGGCCTCACATCTTGAGTTCATGGGCAGGGTCTTATAAGGCTAATTACAAATCATCCCACATTCGATGTGGGATATCATAATCTCCCACCTTATGCCTTAGCATCCTCGCTAACGCTCGCTCACACATATCCTAGAATCTTCCTCTCTAGACAACACGGGATGTACCCAGCTCAACCTTCGTTGCCCTAACCATCCTCTTGATGTGAAATATACCCGGTTTGTCTTCATTTCCCCCAACCATCGGTAACCTGACTGGATAGCGCAGCCCGAGCTTTCGAGAGTCGGCCCTAATACCATCTGTAACGACCCAGTTCACGGCCCCACCACAGGGTGAAGCCTCCCTCAAAAGGGCCAGGCAAGTAAGTACTTATGAGTTCCTTAGCAGGATCTTATAAGGCTAATCACAAACTATCTCACAGCCGACGTGGGATATCATAATCTCCCCACCTTACGCCTTAGCATCCTTGATAAGGCTTGATCATGCATAGCCCAAAGTCTTCCTCTCTACTCGATGTGGAATATACCTGGCTCACCCTTTATTGCCCCAACCATCCTCTTGATGTGGGATATACCCGGGCTTGCCTTCGTTTCCCCCAACCATCGGTAACCCGACTAAATAGCCCAGAGCTGACTCTTGAAAGCTTGGGCTGGGCTATCTAGTTGGGTTGCCGATGGTTGGGGGAAACGAAGGCAAGTCCGGGTATACCCCATATTAAGAGGATGGTTGGGGCAACAAAAGATAAGCCAGGTATATCCCACATCGAATAGAGAGGAAGACTTTGGGCTATGTGTGATTGAGCCTTAGCAGAACGTTAAGGCATAAGGTGAGGAGATTGTGATGTCCCACATCAGCTGTGGGATAGTTTGTGATTAGCCTTATTAGACCCTGTCAATGAACTCAAAAGTACCTACCTACTTGGCTAGCCCTTCTAAGGGAGGTATTGCCCTGTGGTGGGGCCATGAACAGGGTCGTTACAATAAGTGTTGGTGATAAAGATTGAAAGGAAAAAGGGCCATTAAGTGCTTCCAACAAAAGTTGAAAGATGGATCTTAATAAAATTATAACAAAAAACAAAATTGAAAACTCCAAAATGGAGTTTTCAAAAACAGCCAAACTTTGAAAACTGGTTCATAAAACTGAAGGGAAAGAAAAAAAACTAAAATTGTCCGTCAAACGGCAATATTTTTTCAGTTTTCAGAACTGAACAAAAAATTAGTTGTGAAAAGAGAAAGTGAACCATTATGATCATGCATATAAAAATCTAGTCTCAATGCCTTGTTAAGGAAATCCCAAACAAAATAGTATCTAAGAACTCTCACTAGATGCCAAATACACAAAGAAGATGAAAGCAAATTATCAAGATCATTAATAGAGTATCAAAAAAAAGTAAAGCCAATTTAATTCTGAAGTTAATTAACATTTATCCACTAAACATCCATTATTGTGCTTTTTCCTTCTTTTTCCTTTTCCTCTTTGTTTAGTATCATTGACCACTGTTCAAAATAGATCTTTGGAACTTCACACAAGGTTGCATCGCGAAGAGAGTAAAAGAAAGTAGCAAATAAACTAAAGAAGATGAAAGACAAAATATCAAAATAATTAATAGACTATAAAAAGGTAAAAGAAAGTCATTTAAAGTTCCAATGTCAATCAACATTTATCCACCGAGCATCCCTAATCATGCTTGCCCTCTTTTTCCTTTCCTATTTTTAGAATCGTTGGTCACTGTGAGGGAGACTTTAGTTTGAACCAAACCTCGCCTAACCTTGGTAACATCTCCATCACATATGAACGTCAAGCCATCCAAAGTTCGATCGTTTCAAAAGTTTGTATGATATTGAGTACGAGCTTCCTCTAGAGATTATTCTTGAAGAAGATAAAAAATTTGATAGCCTTAACAACGATGGGCCAATCTTCTTCCAGGCATCTTGCACGTAAAAAACTTGTTCGGACTAACACGCAAATGTAAACAGGTCACTTGATATGTGATGCCAACGCGCCAAATAGTTGAAACTTACAAGCATAAATCCCAAGACATCTCGGTCATTATCTACCCAGTCTCACTTAAATAGCACAAACTTAAAATTTCTTAAGTAATGTAGAATGATGATTTACAATGGTTTACATCTATGGCTATAGATTTCTTGTCTCTCGCACTTGCATAACTATCCTTATTTGCCTTAACCATGACTTCAATATGCTAAGTTGTTCAATTACTCTTACAAGCCTTCATGCTAACGTATCAAGTATATCTCTCTACCTTCTTTGAAGGATCAATTTGCTAATTCTATAACTTCTTCAGGCAATACCTTATCACTTCCCTCGTATAGCCTTTGGACCTATTTTTGAGAGCTAGAAATAGTTATAGGTTGAACATTGCACTCACATTGGATTTTACTCGAAATGAAGCAACAAAAACTAAACTACTCGTGTTATTACATGAGTTGTAAACCATATGTGGAAACTCTCGTTAGACATCTTATTGATAACGCTTAGCAACAAAATCGAAAGTAGTTGTTGAATTAGGATAGGGTTGTCATGACTTTTGAGTCCCAAAGTACTTCGTTTTTTAAGATTGACATGTAGTGATATATTCGAAGTATAACTGTTTGGGACTTTAACCCGCTTCAACACTTTTGGCATATCATACTTGTTTTTATTAACCAAGGCAAACAATGATGGTGGTAAATAAATTTGTTACCAGCCCATTGTTGAGGTTGCGATGCCTTTCTGTAATACCTCAATATTTATTTATGATATGTTATACTTTAAAATAAATAAATAAACTAAATAAATAAGTTGTGGCCTTTTCGTAATATTAGAAAAGTTTTGGTGCATTTTGAATAAGTGGATTAAGTTCAGGGGGTATAGGTAATTTGCCAGTTAGGGCTTTGATATAAATAGGTTTCTTCTTCTTCCAGCCTCTCTTTCGTCCCTCTTTGGCTGCCCCTGCTGATTTTCCTCCTCACTTCAGCGCAAAGCTCATTTTTTTGGGAGAATTTTAGTGTCAATCGAGTAGCGTAGCTTGGAAGGATTAAACTTCCGCCGATTTGCTTCTATAAGGTAAGGGTATCTAATTTCAACATAGTCATCGTATATTTTGTTGTGTAGCGTTCCCGGCATATTATATATATGTTTAGGGTTAATGCTTAATCACGTTTGTTTTGGTATTTGATATAAGAATTTTGTCGTCCGACTCTGTTATTTTTTGCTTTGATATCTTGTCATTTTTTTACCTTACTGAGCTATTTGAGCTCACCCTTTCACTTTACCTTGCCCCTTGCCACAGGTCATGAAAGTGATTAAGGATCCATGTGACGGCGTTGGAGTTTTGAGAGTCCTTTATAGTTAGTTAAACCTTGTACTTTTAGTTTGAGAACTTTACCCGGATATGGGTAATTTGATTGAATTGACTCGGTGTAATTTGTTTTAGCCTCTGAGTTTTGCAGATTGTTTTGTAAGGGATTATTAAGAGAATGAGTCGTATTAGATTGGTATTACATGGAGATAATTTATTTTAAGGAATTTTAGTTGCTCTGTTTATACCGATATTACCAGAATTAAAAGCGATATTTCAAGAACTTTGATTATAGTCACGGCTTCTGTTCTGGGGGCGTCACACTTTCGGATACCCATTTTCTTTATATTATTGCGAGCATTCAAAGTGCCCTTCCATTTTCCATCAATATTCAACAACGTCCATTATATGTTATCAAATACATTTTTCTCAATATGCATCATGTCAAGGTTGTGACCCAGCAAATTGTTCTTCTAATTAGAAAGCTCAAAGAATATACTTTTTTTTTCTTCCAATTATATGCCTCATTGTCGTCCTTGTCGTCATCACTTTCCCCTTCTTGCTTTCTAAAGCTGTACACTTCTTCAACTACGCATTACAAGAAACTTAACCAATTCAGAACCTAGGCCCAAATGCACGGAGACCAAGGAAATTATATTTTTAGCATTGTCTTATGGGGCTTTCTACATGAATGACTAACTTGGTTTTCTAAATTCAAAATTTTTTCTTCCAAGAGACCAGCATATTTAAGTGAGAGGAGACATGCCAAAACTATACACATTTCTTCTTATCAAAACCTACCACATAATCATGATCTTCTTGATAGTTCTTTGCTTCTTCAATGTCCGTTGGTTAGGTGCCACCCACAATAGTGGCTGCCCGACTTTTTGGTGGCTGAGGCATGGTGGTATTAATTGTAATAACCCAAATTCAATTAGTTTAACTTAAAACATATAAACCACTTTTTACGCAAATGTAAATAGTGGTACTTAGGGGTGGTTGGATAACCTTACAAAGTTTGAGGTTTTAATAGAAAGTAATAGATATTTTAGGCAAATCAGTTTTTTTGGAGGGGCTGTCTTATTATTAACAAATCAGTAGATTAATGTAACCAAAAGAAAAGAAAAGGGATTTAGGGAGGTGCCGTAAGAGGACACAATGGTGGGGAGAGTTAGGGCTTGAAAACAAGGCTTGGTTGAGAGAAAGCAGAGAGAGGAGATAGAGAAGAAGATTGGAGACTAATTTCACCAAAGGGGAGGAGAAGAATCTGCTGAAGGAATAAAGGAAGCAAAAGGAAAGGCGAGTCTTCTAATTTTTGGGTTTTCTCATGATATTTCGCACCTACAATAACAATGAAGAGAGTTGAAGGAAAAAAGGATTGCTTGATATTAGGAATTATAGATTAATTATAGGGTTGAAATTCATTTTGCATGAGCTCTTTTATTTTGCTTTAGTACTTGGGCAGACTTGTTGTAATAAGTCATTGGGCAAGGACAACTTTATAAGAAGTTACTGTGCAAATTAAGAATAATTGGATATACTGAATTTACATTCATATCATCTCATGTAATTTAGCAATACAAGCATAAAAAAGGAAAGTGAGAAAAAATTTAGAATAATAGGTTAGGAGGCAAATCCTTATCAACGTGTTTAGAGACTTTTGTTAGATGTTTTAGGACCGATGGATGGACAATAGATGATGCGCACATGCTTCTTGAGCAGAGAAACATATTCGCCTATGTAAATACTATTTGCTTTGGTTACTGTACATTAACAATATTTCAACGTTGTTTATGTTTGTAATATTTGATGCCTCCAGACTTTGTACGCTACTCTTAAGTGGTCAAGACACTAAACTCTGACATACATAAGTAGATACACTGTTTTGGGACTTTGAAAGATGAGTCTGAAATTGTCTATATGAAAATAATGCTACTATTCATTTATGTATGTACTCTCTCGATGCTTATGTGACCATCTGGCGTTTCTATGACTTTGAATGACATTTCTTGGAATCTAATTGTATATTAGTTACATTATGTAGTTATTATCATTGGTTGGTTGACAAAGCGTTGGAGTTAACATCCATCTTCTTTTGCCCAGCATTAGCCTAAAAGAAAGATGGGTAATTGCTGGGCTTAAGGCTCATGTTTGTTGTTTTGTGTCTCAGATGAACATCGAGCAGGCTTCAAGGAATAAAAATTTTTGCATTCGTTCAGGGCTCATTAGGTGTTGTTTGGAAATTAGAGTCTTGAACATTGTTACTCTAGATTTCTTATTTTCTTGATAAAGCCTTATATAATTTGGATTGTGGATATGGATTCAATAGAAGTTGGTGAAGTTAATTAGGTTTTTAAACATTGAAGGGGTATGTTAATGTTTTTGGTAATTTTGTTTGACACAAATAGTTGAGAGTTTGCTAATGTTAAACTTTGTCTACTGCTGTGTTGTGATTTATCGTGCTCTTTGTACTTGTTTGTTGTATAGGAATAAGTAGGTGTGAGACCTAGCAGGTTGCATGAAGCTCGGCTTGATAGACTTGCGGTTGTGTCGTATCTGCGACTCGTGTTTTGTGTCAGGGTGTGACATTAACCTCTTGATGCTCCTCACTAAGGCTTGGCGTAGCTTTTGCACTCCTTTAGGCCCCATGTCTACCACATCCCACTGTGCCTAAGTTGTATAAAAACAGAGCTTAATATATCAAACACAAGACAACGAAGACACACTTAGTTGTGAAAGGAGATGTGAACCATTATGGTCATGGATAATCTAGTCTCAATGCCTTTGAAACTAGTAAAACAATCCTAGAGGGTGAGTGAATAGGATTTTAAAAAATTAATTGTGAATCTAAACTAAACACAATCATGAACCTTAATCAAACCAAGCAATATTTCAATAAAGATGCTAACTATGCAATCTCAAGCAATTATAAAGCAATACGTAGAGAGATTGAGTTGTAGATACTTGACAATGAGATTTAAATGGTTCGGCTTGAACTACCCTGACGCCTACATTCACCTCTTCATAGAAGTCCCTTCCAAGAGCACTAGAATCCACTAGCAACAATCTTCTTACAATACTTGATGATATTCCCACACCAAGCACAACCTTGAATCCACAAAGCTCACCCAAGACTTGATAAACCCAAGCCTTGATCACAATCCTTTTACAAAGATCAAATGTGTACAAATAAACGCTCTTGAAAGGAAATGAGTACAAATTAAACTCTAGTATACTAAAACGATGAGAGAGTTGATGACTTGACGAATACTCATTCTCAATCAAAGAATTGCTCACAAATATTTTCTCTTTAATGATGTAAAGTCATGAAGATGAAGAGAGGAAAGTTTAATATATGAGCTTTGATGTTTCTCTAATGAATGGAGGTTTAAAGTGTGGTTTCCATGGTGTATGATGACGCCCCAAAATATTTATATAGGGTGGATATCAAATAAAGCCGTTATTAGAAGATTTGACATGATTGTGGGCAAAGCTAGCCGTTATTTTTCATCCAACATCAATAAAGTCTACTACATTGGGAATGCAGTCCACTGCATTGCCTTAGTGCCCATTACTCGACTGCCTCACAAAATCGTTTTTCTTATTTTAGGCATAACTTTCTCTAGAAAAATCAGATTGAGGTGCTATTTTTTGCACCGGAAAACTAATGAAAAGTTCATAAAATATGACAAGTTTAGCACCAAATGTTTTTTTGAGAAAATTTGAGTAAGCACCAAAATTCACTCATCTTCAAGAAACACACTTGTTTGAAAGATTATGAACTCATATGCAATGCACAAGGTGTCCTAGGATCATTTTAGGCCATAGTCATCAATCCAGGCATCAAATCAAGGCTAGTTACATAATAGTAAAAATCAATAATAATTCATAGTAACTTAGCCTATGCATTATGTGTTGCTCTTTGACATTGGACTTGATGAAGCTTGCATTGCATGTCCACTATAGCTTTAAGCTTTTTGGCTTTAATCTGTCTATCCAAATTCTCTAATGTCTCTTTAAGTGTGTATGTATATACCTACTAAGAATTCATTCAAACCACACACTAAGACATAATCAATGTATAATTATCATCAAAACAATATGTAAGCCTAGGTTGTCCAACCATATGATTAACAATGTCCCCCCTTTTGATGATGACAAACATTGATTCTATATAAGGTAAGATTTATCAAATGATAGTCAATTAAGCACAACAATCTCACTGAGAACATACAATCATCTCTAGTATACTCAAGATGTGTCAATTTATCTCATATAATAATTAAGTTCATAGCTAGCTCTCTCTAGCTTATACAATATATGCCGTTTTCTAATGTTCTCTCAAACACACAATCACATAGCATATAGAATTAAGATTATTTCTTCCCCTTTGTCATCAACAAAGAGACAAGGGTATGCGTGTGCAAAGAGATAGTTATAAGTAAGATAATGGTGTGAGGTGCATATAACTCATGAATTCATGCGAATGACATCAAGAGTTCCTTCCTCTCTAAGAAAAGCTATGCAATGTAGCTTAATAATCTCATCCACTTCATGCATTTTTAAGAGTAACACGATAGTATGTAATTCAAGAATATCCCCTATCAAGTTATTGTATGCATATTACATCCTAATGTATGCTCCCCCTCAATCAATGCCAACAATATCCAACAAAAAAAACTAAATGCCTAACCGAGTCATGCTCTCTTTTTAGCATTACCAAAAGGTTCATGTGTGTAGGAATGTCGATGTGAAGCATTAAGATGACATAAGTTCAACATGGAATTAAAAAGCGAATGATGATCATCAACAATTAATGTTTCCAATATAGGTGCAAGAGAACCTTTCATCGTCGTCTAAACCTATAAGTATTCAACATTTTAATATAGAGAAGTAAACAATCAAGGACTCCCAACTTTGATCATAGTTCGTATTCGTGCATAATAAGCACGTTATTTATATCATTAGAGATAAATATAGAAATTTAAGCATGCTTTATAGTGTATAAGTTTAGCATACAATACAATGTTGAATAAAGCATTAGGTTTTACGCTCTTGGTGAATTACCAAATATTTTGGCTTCCGAGAGATTTTCTTAAATTTTCATGTTCTTTGATAAGCTTTGAGAGTATCCTTATTTGAAGTAGCATCTCTAATCTTGGAATGCTTACTCCCCCTTAAGATTAGCTTGTTGCTCATCCCTTTCAATCTTTTCTTGGAGCCTTATTCTTGTTGCCATTTGCGTTTACTTTGAACAACCTACAATCATAACTTAGGTCTAGCTTTTGGTACCCACATTTTCTTGGGACCATAGGTGTTAGTCTTAAGTTTGAAATCTTGACCTTTCACAACCACATCTTCTTTACACTTCTAACATAAATAATTCTACATGGACAAAAATTAGTTGTATGCCCTTTCTTGTTGGACCAACCACAATGTGTAGAGAATGAGCAACAGGTCTTTGGTTGTCTTGGAGGAACATTCTTTTGAGATTGATTTTGAGAAATCTTTCTTGGAAAGCTCAAAGGATTAATGCCTAATCCATATTGGTCTAGACAAACATTTTGGTTGCCAACCGAGATGTCCAAATTGTCTTCACCTTCTATAAATTCGGCAAGACACTTTTTCAAATCATCAACCTGAACTTTCAATATCTCATTTTGTTTTTCTAAGTTGAACATATGTTGTGAGGTCTCATTTGAAGGGGTATTTCTAACTAAGCCAATCAAACTATCTTCCACATGCTTTACTTAAAGATGGCTAGATAGGCATTCATTTTTGGCATTCAACTTATGATTTTTCTTTTTGTAAGACATCAAGCTCTTTTGAAATTGCATGCATTCATTTTGTCAAAGAAAAATTTGTCTTGGATAATTTCATTGATTTTTTACATAAAAGATCATAAGTATCATAAATATCATCGTTAGAGCAATTATTATCACTATCACTGTTTGAAAAATTTACCCCATCATCCTTTTGAGCCATGAAGCATATATTTGCATCTCTATCATGTAAGTCACCACCTTCATCTCCACTTGAGTCATTATCATTATAAATGATGGATTCAATTTATATCTTTATGGAGTGCTTCTTTCTGACCTTTTCTTCGCACGAGGTAGTCTCCATACTTGAATCATTCTTGCTCTTGTGTGAGTTTCCAACTTTCTTCATTTTGAGAAACTCATTGAATTCTTTTTCAAGTATGTCCATCTTGTTGTTATTCAAGTCTTCCTCCTCTTCACTTGAAGATTGATCCTTTATTGATGAAACTTTAAGACCAATGCACTTCTTCTTCTTCTTTGGACCTTTTTGCCCGAATGATTCAAGTTGCATCTTATAGGTCATCAAGGAGCACATTAATTCATCTAACGGGAAGGTATTGAGATCTTTTTATTTTGAAGTGAGGTGATTTTTGCATCTCATTCCCCAGTTAATGACCTAATTACCTTTGTCACAAGATCACCATAGGAGAAATCTATTCCTAATTGTTTCATAGTATTAACAATTTCAGTGAAAACGAAAATTCATTTCCGTAATGTATTAATCGGAAAACATTTAAAACAATTCATATTCTATATGCAATAGATTCATTTTCGAATCTTTTAGAAGATAAGTCCCTTCATGAGCAACTTGAAGTTTATTTGTGTTTAGAGCACAAACTTAATCGACTTGACAAACTCAAGCCTTGATCACAATGGTTTTACAAAGATCAAATATGTTGAAAGAAACCCTCTTGAAAGGAAATGAGTACAAATTGAACTCTTGTACAATAGAGAGATGAAATAATTGATGACTTGAATAATGCTTACTTTCTATCAAAGAATTGTTCACAAAGATGCCTCGACCACCCTTCTTCCCACCGGCGGGTGGTAATGGATCTCGCCCACGTTCCATAACGACATTCTCCTCAGCCTCTCCGGATGCTCCAATGCTAGTATCCTTGCCTGCCATAGTTGCTCCTTGCTTGGCACGACCCCTCGTAACCAAGCTTTGATACCACCTATCACGGAACAAACTTTCTTAAGTTGAAACCTTGCGGCACTTAGCTAGATCAAGCCCCCGCTTGCTCGCTAAGTCAGCCTAACTGTAGAGCTGGCGAAGGTGGAAACAAATATGCAGCGGTACACAAGAGGTTGGGGAAAGGATTCCCAATATACTACTTGGAGAAAGCCTATAATACTCAAATACAATGATGTCTTGGCCAAGTGAGGCCTTGGCTTTATATACTACTCCACCTCCTCAATGGACGGTGGAGATTACATGCAATCCTACGGTATGCATTATCCCTCTAGAACTCTCTAGAGTATTTACAAGGCTCTCTAGTATTCTAGACTACTTCTAGAATACTCTTCTACCTTTCTAGAGCTACCATCACTGCTCTAGAATATTCACACATGTACAAGAAAGAATAGTGTAGAGAAGTCTTGAACCTTCCGGAAGCCTTGCCCTCAAATTGCCAAGTAAGCATCCACTAAGCGTCTTGTAAGCGCCTAATGAGCGCCCGCATGGCGTAATCTCTAAAAATCATCCTCCTTAGCAAACGGTCTGTGACACTATGCATTCTTGTTGCTCTTTGACATTAGACTTTTAAGATTCTTTGGCTTTAATCCATCTATCCAAATTATCCAATGTGCTTTTAGGTATGTATGTATATACCTACTAAGAATCTACTGAAAACACACATTATGACATAATCAATATGCAGTTATCATGAAAATAGATGTAAGCTTAGGTTATCCAACCATAGGGCTAATAGCCTTGTTAAGGAAATCCTAAACAAAATAGTATCTAAGAACTCTCACTAGATGCCAAATATACAAAGAAGATGAAAGAAAATTATCAAAATCATTGATAGAGTATCAGCAGAAAAAAAAAAAAAAAAAAGTAAAGCCACTTAAGATACTGAGCATCCCTTGTCATGTTTTTTCCTTCTTTTTCCTTTCCCTCTTTAGGGTCATTGGCCACTACTCAAAATAGATCTCTAGAACTTCAGACAAGGTCACATCGTGAACAAAGTATAAGAAAGTAGGTATGAAACTAAAGAAGATGAAAGACAAAGTATCAAAATAGTTAATAGACTATACAAAAAAAAGCAAAAGAAAACCACTTAAAGTTCTAAGGTCAATCAACATTTATCCACTGAGCATCCCTTATCATGCTTGCCATCTTTTTCCTTTCCTACAGTTTAGGATCATTCATCACCATGAGGACAACTTCAGTTCGCGCAAAACCTTGCCTAACCCAGGTAACACCCTCATCACATATGAATCTTAAGTCATCCAAAGTTTGTTCATTCCAAAAGTTAGAATGATATTGGGCACAAGCTTGGTCTGGAGATTATTCTTCAAGAAGATCAAAAAATCAATAGTTTTGCCTTAACGACGATGTGCCAATCTTTTTTCACTGCATCTTGCACGTAAAAAACTTGTTCCGCCTAACCCGCAAATGTAAACGGGTCAGTTGATATGTGATGCGAACGCGCCAAATGGTTGAAGTTTACAAGCGTAAAGCCTGAGACATCTCGGTCATTATCTACCTTCGTCTCACTTAAATAACAAAAACCTAAAATTTCTTGGAGTATTGTAGAATGATGATTTACACTACTTTACATCTCCGACTATAGAATTTGTGTTTCTCACACTTGCATAGGTATCCTTATTTGCCTTAACCATGACTTGACTATGCTAAGTTGTTCAATTACTCTCGCGAGCCTTCATGTGATATTTGAAGCCATTTATAACATATCCTGTATATCTATCAGCATTTTTTAAAGGACCAATTTGCTAATGCTATAACTTTTTCAAACAAGGCCATATCACCTTATAGATTTTGGACCTATTTTTTAGGGTGGAAACAGTTTCAGGTTAAACATTGCACTCACACTGGCTTTTACTTGAAATGAAGCAACATATACTAAACTTCTCATGTTATTACATGAGTTGTAAACCATATGTCGAAACTCTCATTAGGCACCTTATTGTTAGACGCTTAGCAAGGAAATATGAAGTAGTTGCTGAATTAGGATACGGTTGTCATGACTTTTGAGTCACAAAACACTTCGTTTTTGAAGATTAACATGTGATGATGTATTCGAAACATAGTCATTTGGGACTTTAAGCTGCTTCAACACTTTTCCAATATCATATTTGTTTTTTTTAACGATGCAAACGGTGATGGTAATATATAAAATTTGCTACCAGCCCGTTGTCGAGATTGGGATGTCTTTTCGATACCCATATTCTTTAGATTATTGCGAGCATTTAGATTGCCCTTCACTTTTCCATCAATATTCAACAACGTCAATGGTATGATATCAAATATATTTTTCTCAATATGTATCACGTGGAGACTGTGGCTTAGCAAATTGTCCTTCTAACGAGAAAGCTCATAGAGTACACTTTTTTCCTTCTAATTATGTGCCTCATTATCGTCCTTGTCGTCATCCATTTGCCCCTTCTTTCTTTCTCAAGCTTTACATTTCCTAAATGCATTTTTATGTCCTTTACTTGCTCATAAACTTCAAATCCAAATAATGGAATGAGCTTTGGATCTACTTCAACTATGCATCAAAAGAAACTTAGCCTATCAGAAACTTATGCCCGTGATCCAAAATGTATGATGTGTCACATCGCACTCCTCTCCATGACGTAGACGACGAGACTCCGTGTGCTGGTGACATGATGGATAAGCCAATTTCTCTTTCGTGATCTTGACAAGATTGCATATCCTGGAAAATCACTTATTGTCCACATCAGTGAAGCGCGCATGTTAAACATTTGTGAAACCAATAAAATAACCCTAGAGGGGGGGTGAATAGGGTTTTAAGACTACTTTAAAAATTAACAACCAACAAACCTCAAACTCAATAACTCAAATAAATAAACAACCAATCTTAACACAAATGTAAAACGATAAAGTAAAGATAGAAGAGTTTAGAGATACTTGACAAGGAGAATTAAATGGTTCGGCTTGATATACCCACAAGCCTACGTCCACCCCTTCAAGGAAGTCCCTTGAAAGGCCCTAGAATCCACTAGTATGATCTTCCTTACGGGTCAAGATCGAACCTCTTACAATCCCTTGATGCTATGCCCACATCAAGAACACGCTTTGACAAACCCAAAGCTCCAAAGCTTGACAACCCCAAGCTTTGATACAAGAACCTTTCAATGAAGAAATGTGTACAAGATTTCACTCTTAAGAAGTAGATGAGTACAAGTTGAAGTACTAGAACAAGAGAGATGAGTGTATGATGACTTATGAAAGTGTATCTCTCTCTAATGTAAACTCACAATAAATGCTCTCTTGAAAAGGATGAGAAATCAATGAAAACAAGAGAGATTTGAACAATTGCTTTTGATCTTTGAGAATATGAAAGATAAGAGAGCTTTGAATGCAATTGATGAATGAAAACTATGCCCAAGATGAGTATTTATAAAGGTGGGAATAAATATGACCGTTTGGGGTTAGGTGGGGCATTAAATGCGCCAAACGATAAATACAGTCGATTGCAATGCACCATTGCAATCGACTGTAACCCAAATGTAGCCGTTGGAAATTCAAATTTCCAACCTTCAGTCGGCTGCAATGCAATGCAGTCGACTGTAATAGGCTACTGGAAGTATTGCAGTTGACTGCATTCCAATGCAGTCGACTGTAATACCTCACTGCCCAACATGCAGTCGACCGCATTCCAATGCAGTCGACTGCATTCCTGAAAATGCAGTTTCCTTGTTTTTAAAGCATGAAAAACTTTTATGCATGCAAGGGAAACCTATGGGCAAGTTCTAGGTATACAGTCATCGTAACGATCATCTCTTTATGTCTAGTTTACAAAGACGGAAATAAAAGCATGAAAACTTCAATCGACGAATTCCCTCTTTGATGCGTTCCGTTAAGAGTTTTTGACCGTGTTGCTCGTCTGATAATCCGTTTGCATGAGTATGATATTGTTCCTATTGCTTCATCAACTCAATGCATGTTAGACAACATAATCATCAATGTTAGTTATCATCAAAATCAAATATAATCCTAGGTTAAATAACCGTAGGGTTAACAATCTCCCTTTTTTTTATGATGGCAAACATTGATTCCAATAATATGAGATATATAAGATAATAAAGCCAAAGAAGCATAACAATCTCAATTATGAACCATAAGGGGTCATGAGAATAAATCATGACAAAAAGCTCCCCCTATCTTAAGCAATATAGGGCTCCCCTTAACTTAAGCAATATATGCTCATATCAAGTCCACACAAATATGAATCAACAATATTTTCTCCCCCTTTTGACATCATTGAAAAAGGTCAAGGGTGTGTGTGAAAGTGATCAACTTATGTATCCATCCATGGATAATCAATATTGCCAACAAGGGCATTCAAAATCAAGAAGGCATAAGTACTTGAATAACCATCAAAAGGTGTACCAAGCACTTGTTACAAAGATAGCACAAATAGGAAGTGTAAAGGATTTAGAAATATGAGTGTGTGCAAATCAAATGAGATTGAATGAATATCAACAAAAGCAATATATTTGAAAAGAGAAACATCAACCAAAGGATGCTTTAAGCATATTAAATAATGTTCAAGCATGAGAAGTGCAACTTGCATGATTAGCACAAGAGATATAACATATAGTCACATAGGTGATGACATTCCAAGTTCTCTTCTAAGAGCGGTAAACCTCTTCGAATCTAAAGGTTTCGTGAAGATATCCTCTAATTGGTAATTTGTGTCCATGAAATCTAGAACAATATCACCTTTTTGCACATGATCACGGATAAAATGGTGTTTGATTTCTATGTGCTTTGTGCGTGAATGTTGGAAGGGATTTTTGGTCAAGTCAATGACACTAGTATTATCGCATAAGATAGGTATGTGATCATACTTGAGTCCAAAATCCAAAAGGGTTTGTTTCATCCAAAGAATTTGTGCACAACAAGCACTAACCGCCATATATTTGACTTCGGTGATAGAGAGTGCAACCGAATTTTGCTTTTTGGAACTCCAAGAAACAAGAGAGTGACCTAGGAATTGGCAACCTCCACTAGTACTTTTCCGCTCGATTTTACAACCAGCATAGTCGGCGTCGGAGTAACCAATTAGGTCAAAAAATGAAGTGTTTCTAGGAAACCATAACCCTAAATCGTGAGTGCCCTTAAGATATCTAAGGATTCTCTTAACGGCAATCAAATAAGATTCCTTAGGACAAGCTTAAAATCTAGCACATAAACACACACTAAACATTATATCGGGTCTACTTGCGGTAAGGTAAAGGAGTGATCCGATCATACCTCGATAGCGTTTAATATCAACATCCTTACCCTTTTCATTTTTATCAAGCTTTAATGAAGAGCTCATTGGAGTGTCAAAAGCATTTGATGCTTCCATGTCAAATCTCTTGAGTAGCTCTTTGGTGTATTTGGCTTGGTTGATAAAGATTTCATCCTTGCTTTGTTTGATTTGCAATCCAAGGAAGAAGGTGAGTTCTCCCATCATGCTCATTTCAAACTCCTTACTCATACAAGAAGCAAACTCTTCGCACAAGGATCCATTAGTAGCACCAAATATAATATCATCAACATAAATTTGAACTAACAATAAGTCATTGCCCTTAGATTTTATAAAAAGAGTGGTGTCAAGTTTTCCTCTTGAAAAACCATATTCTAAAAGAAAATTACTTAGCCTTTCATACCAAGCTCTAGGAGCTTGTTTTAAACCATAAAAAGCTTTGCTAAGACGGAAAACATGGTTTGGAAATTTTTCATGTTCAAAGCCGGGAGGTTGAGCCACATAGAGCTCCTTCGAAATAAAACCATTTAGAAAGGCACTCTTGACATCCATTTGAAAGAGTTGAAAATCTCTATAGCAAGCAAAAGCTAATAACATTCTAATAGATTCAAGTCTAGCTACCGGTGCATAAGTTTCATCAAAATCAATTCCTTCCTCTTGGTTATAACCTTGGGCCACTAATCTAGCCTTGTTTCTAACCACGACTCCGGATTCATCAAGTTTGTTTCTAAAAATCCATTTTGTGCCTATAATCCTAAAGTTTTGAGGTTTAGGCACAAGGGTCCAAACTTGATTTCTTTCAAATTGAACTAGCTCTTCTTGCATAGCAAGCATCCAAGATTCATGATGTAGAGCTTCGGAAAATTTATTTGGTTCAATTTGGGAAAGAAACACTATATTAACATGTTGTTGAAGAGAGCGTCGAGTCCTTACCCCACTCGAAGGATTACCTAAGATTTGATCGCTTGGATGATCCTTTTTGTAAGTCCAATCTTTTTGGTAATTCTTGAGAGTTGTCCAAATTTAAAGCATCATTGATTGCTTCCTCATTTCCCCCTTGAGAACTTGATTGTTGCTCTCCTAGATCAATTTATTTGGGGTTGCCTTGTAGTGTTGCACTTATGTCCAACGTTCTCAAGTCATTGTCCATGTCATCTACATTAACAATGTTAGTCCTCCGAAGAAAAGGATTAGTCTCATCAAAAGTAACATTAATGGATTCTTCAACAACCAAAGTACTTTTATTATAAACTCTATATGCCATACTATTATTAGAGTAACAAGAAAAATACCCTCAAAGGTTTTGGAATCAAATTTGCTAAGGTGATCCTTGGTATTTAAGACAAAGCATTTGCAACCAAAGACTCGAAAAAAGCTCACCTTAGGTTTCTTATCATTAAAAAGCTCATAAGGGGTTTTTAACAAAATCTTTCGCAAGATAACTCTATTAAGAACAAAGCATGCACAATTGACCGCCTCCGCCCAAAAGTATTTAGATAAACCATATTCGTTAAGCATTGTTCTTGCCGCTTCTTGCAAAGACCTATTCTTTCTTTCGGCAACACCATTTTGTTGAGGAGTTCTAGGAGCCGAAAAGTTATGTGATATCCCAAAGTCATCACACAAGGCTCCTATTTTTGAATTTTCAAATTCTCTACCATGATCACTTCGAATATTTGTAATCAAATAACCTTTTTGATTTTGAACACGTTTTGCAAATGAAGTGAACACATTTAGAGATTCATCTTTGGTAGCCAAAAAGAAAGTCCAAGTATAGCGAGAATAGTCATCAACAACAACAAAATAATATGATTTACCACCAAGACTAGTAGTAGGGATTGGTCCAAACAAATCCATATGAAGTAATTGCAAGGGTCTAGAAGTAGATACCATTTTCTTCGGTTTGTGAGAGACTTTCTTTTGCTTACCCATTTGACAAGCATCACATGCTTTATCTTTCTCAAACTTGATCTTCGGGAGACCCCTCACAAGTTCTTTGCTTGAAATATCCTTCAAATGCTCCATGTGCATTTGACCAAGTCTTCGATGCCAAAGCCAAGATGTTTCACTAATAGCACTAAGACACTTGACATCTTGGTTAGCTAAATCATTTAATTGAATGGAGTAAACATTATTATCTCTACTACCAACCAAAATAGTTTCATTGTTCTTCAAGGATAGTATAGTGTAGAGTTGTCAATGGGCCGGGCCGGCCCAAGCCCGGCCCAGGCCCAGCGAGCCTCCAATGAAATCGGGCCGGGGCCGGTCCAAGCCCAGGCCCTAAGCCCAATATTTAGGGCCGGGCCCGGGCCCAATCCAAATTTTTTTTTCCTTTCTTCCCAACTTTTTATTATAAAGACTTCTTCTTCAACAAAGGGCAAAGTTTTTGTAACG
Organism: Escallonia rubra; assembly: GCA_033065855.1. Lineage (NCBI taxonomy): Eukaryota > Viridiplantae > Streptophyta > Magnoliopsida > Escalloniales > Escalloniaceae > Escallonia > Escallonia rubra. The sequence continues at coordinate 256,828 of JAVXUO010000888.1, read as the reverse complement.
GACCATTGAGTATACAATCACTTTTTCACGAATTAACCCCCTTTCGAAAAGGCAAATTGATGTTGATTGACCATTAACCATGGATTAAGTACAAAAACTAGTTGTTCTAACTTCTAACCCACACATACTGATTTTAAGTGCAAAATTCAATCTCTTTCGTAATATGGTGTAAAACCTGTAAATGTCAAAGAAAAATAGAGTAGATCAAACAAAAACAATAACGAGATCGATGAAGATAAAATAACATCTTTTCTTGTTACATTCAAATTCTTTGGTCATTTAAAGAAACATGAGATTATTCTTCAAGGCTCTTTAACACGTCACCCACTTCATGAAATTAAATTTAGAATTCAATTCACCTCTTTTGGTTTGAAACAAAAAGAATACATAATTTTTATTTATGTTTAGAATACATGATAATTGTTTTTATAATTATTCCCTTAGCTTGTGATGTAGAACACAAAGAAAATTCTATAAAATACATTAAATGAAAGCCCACTCAGAAATCATCAAAAACACGTCACAGTTACCACACACCCATACTTCTCTGCGTATGTTAAAGAAAATACTGATCATATGAATTCAATAACACCTCAAAAACTATTAATTTAACTAAAAAGATCCAAAATATCAAAAAAATAATAATGTAATAAAATAGTCTATTTTATTACATTATTATCTTTTTGATATTCTATTTTAAATAGACTTAAAAAAAATAGAAAAGAAAAAAAATTTAGGGGGGGGCCTAACTGGGCCGGGCCGGGCCAGGCCAAACCCGGGCCATTTTAGGGCCGGGCAAAAAATGGGCCATTTTAGGGCCGGGCCGGGCCCGGGCCTGTTTCTCAAATAATTCGGCCTGGCCCTGGCCCAAGCCCTAAGGGTTAGGGCCAGTCCGGGCCCAAAAACGGGCCGGGCCAACCCGCGGGCCACCCGGCCCTTTTGAAATCTCTAGTATAGTGCATTGAGAAGCCTCAAAGATAACTTTAAAACCTTTATCACTAAATTGACTAATACTAAGCAAGTTATGCTTCAATCCTTCAACATATAACACATTCTCAATTGAATGTGATTCATTACCAATAGTTCCTTTACCTTTGATTTTTCCTTGAGAATTGTCACCAAAGGTCACATTTCATCATTCCTTAAGATCAATCGATGTGAAAAGAGATATGTTGCCGGTCATATGTCTTGAGCATCCACTATCAAGAATCCACTTCTTGCTACTAGATTTTGCTTTGAGACATACCTATAAACACAAATCAAGTTATGACTTTTGGTACCCAAATTTTCTTGGGTCCTTGGGTGTTAGTCTTGCATTTGTATTCTTGACCTTTCACAATCCACATTTTCTTTCTACCTCTAACAAACACAATTCTACAAGGACAATGATTAGTCGTATGCCCTTTCTTGTTGCACCAACTGCAATGTGTAAAAGGTGTGCAATAATTCTTTGGTCATTTTGTATGAATATTCAACCTAGCTTGTTGTTGCAAAACTTTAGGAGGCATGGCCTTGGGATCTAATCCAAGATCACCTTTGTTTAGGCCAATTCTTTGGCGGCCAAGCATGACATCCAAATTGTTTTGACCATCAACAAAATTTTCAAGACATTTTCTTAAATCACAAATCTCAACTTTTAAATCTTCATTTTGTTTTTCTAAAGCCAAAGTTTTGGAAGAGATTTGTTTTGAGCTAGGAGTGTTAACAAGTAATTCAACCAAATCGTTATTCACATGCTCTACATATAAATGGCTAGACATGCATTCATTCTTGGCATGCAACTTATCATTTTCCATTATCAACTTCTCAATTTGCTTATTAGCTTCAAGGAATTTCTTAGACAAAATAATATTTTTCTTGAAAATTTTCTTGGATTCCTCATATAAGCTATCATAAGCATCTTCAAAACTTTCATTATCACTATCACTACCGGAAGAAGAGCTTACCTCATCATTTGCCATGAAGCACACATTTACTTGATCATTCTCTTCATCACTTGAATCAAAATCACTCCATGTTGAAGTGTGCTTGGCATTCATTGCTCTTTCCTTTTCCTTGTTCTCTTTCTTAGAGAATTGTCTTATTTTAGTTTTTTCCCATACATCTCTTCTTTCCTTCTTCTCCTTTTTGTAGATAGGACAATCTATCTTCATGTGTCCCGGCTTGTGGCATTTATAGCAAAGCCTCTCTTTGTTGATAGCATTTTGTTGCCTTCTCCCATCATTTCTTCTAAATCTTAAGAACTTCTTGAAGTTCTTTGCAACCAATGCCATATCCTCTTCATCAAATTCTTCATCATCATCACTTGACTCAAGGTTTGAATATGAAGCTTTAAGAGCAATAGATGTAGGCTTCTTCTTGACGTCCTCTTCATCAAAGGTCTTGAGTTGCATTTCGTACGTCATGAGTGAGCACATCAATTCATCAAGAAGAAAGATGTTGAGATTCTTTGATTCTTGGATGGCGGTGATCTTTGCATCCCAAGCTCTTGGTAAGGACCTAATCACTTTTCTCACTAGATCACAATTAGTAAATTCCTTACCCAATTGCTTCAAAGGGTTCACAATGTTAGTAAAACGAGTATTCATATCCGTAATGGATTCATTTGAAAGCATATGGAATAACTCATAATCTCTAAACAATAAGTTCATCTTGGAATCTCTAAGAAGAGAAGTCCCTTCATGAGTGACTTGAAGAGTATCCCAAATACTCTTAGCGGAATTACACATAATGACTCTATAGAGTTCATTAGTGTCTAAAGCACATAGAAGACAATTTTTTGCTCTAGCATTCATACAAATCATCTTCTTGTCATGATCACTATATTCCGATTTTGATTTAGGCTCTTCAACCTTGTCAACCACCTTTATCGGAACGAATGGGCCATTCTCAAGAATATCCCACATCTCATAGTCTTGAGATTCTAAGTAGATTTTCATCTTAACTTTTCACACACTATAATTGGTCCCATTAAACAATGGAGGCCTAGTGGTAGAACTACCCTCCATACCCCCAACATAAGCCATGATCGATTAACTCTCTTGGCATTACCCAATATAACAAGAGCCGAGGCTCTGATACCACTTGAAACCAATAAAATAACCCTAGAGGAGGGGAGGGGGTGAGTAGGGTTTTAAGACTACTTTAAAAATTAACAACCAACAAACCTCAAACTCAATAACTCAAATAAATAAACAACCAATCTCAACACAAATGTAAAACGATAAAGTAAAGAGAGGAGAGTTTAGAGATACTTGACAAGGAGAATTAAATGGTTCGGCTTGATATACCCACAAGCTTACGTCCACCCCTTCAAGGAAGTCCATTGAAAGGCCCTAGAATCCACTAGTATGATCTTCCTTACGGGTCAAGATCGAACCTCTTACAATCCCTTGATGCTATGCCCACATCAAGAACAAGCTTTGACAAACCCAAAGCTCCAAAGCTTGACAACCCCAAGCTTTGATACAAGAACCTTTCAATGAAGAAATGTGTACAAGATTTCACTCTTAAGAAGTAGATGAGTAAAATTTGAAGTACTAGAACAAGATAGATGAGTGCATGATGACTTATGAAAGTGTATCTCTCTCTAATGTAAGCTCACAATAAATGCTCTCTTGAAAATGATGAGAAATCAATGAAAACAAGAGAGATTTGAAAAATTACTTTTGATCTTTGAGAATATGAAAGATAAGAGAGCTTTGAATGCAATTGATGAATGAAAACTATGCCCAAGATAAGTATTTATAGAGGTGGGAATAAATATGATCGTTTGAGGTTAGGTGGGGCATTAAATGCGCCAAACGATAAATACAGTCGACTGCAATGCACCATTGCAGTCGACTGTAACCCAAAAGTAGCCGTTGGAAATTCAAATTTCCAACTTGCAGTCGACTGCAATGCAATGTAGTCGACTGTAATAGGCTACTGGAAGTATTGCAGTCGACTGCATTCCAATGCAGTCGACTGTAATACCTCACTGCCCAACATGCAGTCGACTGCATTCCTGAAAATGTAGTTTCCTTGTTTTTAAAGCATGAAAAACTTTTATGCATGCAAGGGAAACCTATGGGCAAGTTCTAGGTATACAGTCATCGTAACGATCATCTCTCTATGTCTAGTTTACAAAGACGGAAATAAAAGCATGAAAACTTCAATCGACGAATTCCCTCTTTGATGCGTTCCGTTGAGAGTTTTTGACCGTGTTGCTCGTCTGATAATTCGTTTGCATGAGTATGAGATTGTTCCTATTGCTTCATCAACTTAATGCATGTTAGACAGCATAATCATCAATGTTAGTTATCATCAAAATCAAATATAATCCTAGGTTAAATAACCGTAAGGTTAACAATTTGATTAGTAGCTTGATCTCTTTAATCAAAGGATGCAATTAGACATCCATGTCATTACCTGGTCACTGAGGACTATCTATTAGAAGGGACAATATCATGTATTATTGCTTCATGCACTTTCAATGAGACAAGTTACATGGAATCAAAATAACTAGCTATGTGCCATGAACTATATTGATATATACTTGGGTACGGGTTGAAGCCATTTGAACTCAATCCATGTCTAGCATTGTGCACTTGACTCAAAATCTAGATGAAGTTTATTAAAATATTTTCAAGCACGAGAATCAGCAGGATGCCTTACAACCCTATCATTAGCACGCTCGGGCATGATATCACATAAGAGATGTTGTCTTTGGTACCATGAAGGAACTCTGAAGTTTTGATATTTAAAGGAAGTGCCTCAATACCTTAGCTACTATCTTTGTTTCCTTAAGTTCTTCATCATGGTATAACATTTGACTGTTTGTATCTAGGCCTGTGAAGATATATTTTGGCATGTATATATCTTCTTATTATCAAGCCCTAATTTTGCAATTACCTTTCAAGATTCATAGAATGACTTCCGTAATGTTTGGCTTATAGGGTGTGCATCTTTTAATAACATAAGCAACATTATAAGTACCTTGTCACTGGTTGTACCAAGGCACTTTATACTTAACAACAACAAGAGTTTTTCTTTTTTTTTTAATTGAATACTTCTCACAAACTGAATATCTCTCTTTTAGCTTCCTTTACGAGATCTCTTAGTTGCATCATCGAGGCCATCACTACCTTCATTTCTTTTCACACTACCTGTCTCATCTAGCCAATTGAACATAGGGACACCAAAAGCATCCCATACCATTTCTTATGCTCTATCACCCACGGTTGGTCCAGGAATAGACATTGAAGTCAACTATATTTCGCCATGGAAAAATCCAATTTGTGTAGCTACCAAGGAAACCGTTGACCCCAATATCTTTAGCTACATCAACTTTGAATATCATGTTTTGACATATCGTGCATGGACGTAATATCGTCATAACATTAGGTTTACCTTTGGATTTACACTCAACAAAATCATTGGCCTCCTCCCATAAAAGAATCCAAAATGTTTCGTATAGTAATCCATTTTGACTTTGAGCCTAAGGGTGTACACAAAAACAAAGAATTCTATTTTAATGAATTCCTTTTTACTATTTTGATCATCATGGAAGGATAAGTAGTTTTCGAGGTAGACTAACGTATGAGTGCTCTTTGAATATGAAAAAGCATTTATTTCAACTTTTACATATCAATACACGTAAAATCTAGTGAAAATACTTATGGCAAATCCATCTTAGTACACTATCACACGACCAAGGTTCGGCTTAAGCAAAGGGGGAAATGACAAATGACCCCCTCATGTATTTAGAGTTTGCGGAGTCACCTTTAGGGAATTAATTTTAATAATTGACCCCCTCATCTATCAACAATTACACCCTACTAAAATTCGATATGAAACTCTAAAAATACTCCTAACATTCACCAAAATGCCAAAGTATATATGCGAAATGATTTTTTTTATATTTTATAAAATCCAACAGAACCACCCTTGGTGCTGCTCTCAATAGCCCGATGCCCCAATCCCCCCTCCCCCACAGCACCGCTACTGAAATTAACAATTAACATCTTTTCCCTTTGTCCCCAAACACCAAGCCGCCAAAATCAACGACTGACGTGGTGATTTGTGGTGATAGTATGCAGTGGTGGGTTTGGCAGATTACTAAGTTATGGGCATTGTGGTGGTGTTGTTGAGGATATTTATGGCTATGATGGTGCTGGTTGGGTGGCAGTGGCAATATGGTGGTGATTTGGTAATTGTGGCTGGTGGTGGTGCTGATAGGTTTGTGGTGCAGTTTGAGTTGTGGTGGCTCGATGGTTGGGGTTGGTGGTGGGTTTGGTAATTGTTGGTGGTGGTACTAATGGATTTTGTGGCGTCAGTTCCAATATGGTGGTGGTTGTGCATGTGTTGGGGGTGGTTTAGTGTAATTGTTATGGGTCCAATGGTAGTTGGCCGTGGTCATGCTTGAATTAAGGGTAGTTGTAGTTGGTGGTGGTGGTGCTTTAGTTAATAATGAAAATTTGAGCAAGGCAGATAAAGAATAGGTATTATTGGATGAAGGGGATTTTCTATCATTTTTCCATGTCAATTCAATAATTAATTATCCAAAATTGATCAATTGTACTCAGTTGCACCAAAATAGATAAGAGATATCAATTGTCAAAATTGATATGCGAGGGGCTCGACTTGCAAACTCGAAATACATGATGGGGTCATTAGTCATTAGTCATTTTTCTTAAGCAAAGTAGACATACACATAGAAGTACATCCATCATAGAGTAGTGAGATTGACAAGGAAACAAAGAGCGTTAAGTACTAATAAACTTTAAATACGACCACCCAAGGAAAAAATGAACAACGAAAACTTACATTTAGAAATTACTGCATCAAATGGTTTCGTGCCTAGCTTCGCGAAAAACACACTTTGCATTCAAGTAGTTAGACTCCTTATAAGTTATTTGAAGACCAAAAATATAATTAGACTTTTAAAGTATAGGCGATGATCCATTCAGAGAATCCATCAATTCTGTGACATCTATGAAAAAGGAGATAGGGTGGATGTAACTTTAAAATGACATAAAAGGCATCTTTAACAACTCATCGACATCTTTGATGAAAATTCATAGCGTGTTCAAACTGAGAGTCGATGAATTCTACCGCTTTTACTGTTGCAAGTTAAATCCTTTCTTCTGAACATCCACTTATAAACTTGTTTGACATATTACTACCAAAGAAAATTATAAAAAATGTTAATACTGGAGATGTGTATCGATACAAGATTACGTAGATTTGAAAATTTGAAAATTTTGAAATATATAAGATAAATAAGTGATGTAGACTAGTGAAGTGGGAATCTCTTATCCAGTCCATTTTCTTTCTTCCAAGAATTAGACTATCTTGTTTAGGACACAACTAGTGCAAGTGATCTTAAACATGGGAGCTTTTGAACGACACCTCAAGACACGAAAAATCCAAGCAAGAAAGCACTATAAAAAGGCCAATCATCCTAGTGTATTTTTTTAGCATTATTTTATTTATTATTATTTTATTATTGGGCTTTATTGATAATTGACTTTATTATTTATTGTGGGTTTAAACCTAGTAACATAATAAGCATCAATTTTTTTTTCTATAATGTCTAATCGCATGAGTAGTCCAATCTAATCATGGCCTTCCTGTAGTATGGTCTAGTCTACTTAGAGTACAGTCCAGTTAAGGTCCAATGCGGTCTAGTCAGAGTCTAATCCAGTTGGTTAAACCGGTCCAATTAGTAAGATTTAGCGTCAGTTAAGGAGTTTTGACGTTCTTCAGATGACTCAGGATTCATTTGTGATTGATCATATCCCCAAATATGGTACATCTCATCTGTCTATTCAAAGAATTTTACAAATTTTAGGGCAATTAATTTCTCCAAAATGTGGGAAAAAATCTTGTTTAATTAAATGGTGAACTGGCTGGTTTTCTGAAAATTGGCCGGTAATGGCTGATAAGTTGACTTTTTAATTGACTTTTTTTTTTTATCTTTGATTTAAATCATATGTTCTACTCTCTCAGGGATATAAAACTCGGAAAAGTTGTTCTTTCATTCAGCCCCAAACCGCTATAAGTTGAACCTTATGCTATAGAGTTAGAGGACTTCTCTGTTGACTTATCTCTAGAAATCTTGGACATTTTTTCCTTAGGCTTGGTGCATTATTTGTAGTGAGAACCCTGAAATAATGCAGAATATAATTCCCAACTCATTATCACTTAGTCTACTAAGATTGTGGATCCGTCTCGACGTCATCCCGAGTTATTTAAGCAAGTATCATCTCAAGGTAACTATTATCATGCTTTCTAGACTTGGAGAGTCTAGAATGTCTCCCTTCCCTCGGCCATTTCTAGGTCAAACATTCAGAAAACTACAAAAAGAGTTTCAAGTTCGATTTTGTTTCATTAGAAAAAGTCATGTCAAAGACCGAGATCTAGGTCGCCTCCCGTTGGGTCCAGTCAGAATCACGTACTTTTGCTTTTGATTTGCCGATCGGATACATAGACCACTCGACCCTCGATGTTAGGTTGTACCATACTGTCCGGTTGGTCAGCAGATACCTCAAGTACTTTTTCAATGATTAAGCGGACCATAAACCCGATTAGGATGTACCATACGGTCCTCCCGTGGTCACCCCGAAAGTCCTAAGAAATAAAGTTCTAGTCAACCGACTAGTAAACCATGGCCGTTACCCATGTCTTTTGCTAGTATAAACTAACCGGTTTATGTATGTATGCTATTTAACTCTTGTGTTTATTCACTGCACAGTTAAGGGTGAAAAATTCTGGTGTCGAGATATGTTCGAAAAAACTCAAGCTATTGCCAATGGCTGAAGAATTCCTTCAGCTTAATGACCTCGTCCGAATCTTGGGTGACATGGAAAAAGATTCCCAAAGCAGCTTCAACACCCTAGCAGCTCATCATGCAAAAAATCACCATGGATTCGGAACCACTTAAGGAGAACATGAATATGAAAGAACTGAAAGAAGAACCTCATGGGGAGGAAAAGAAAAAAAAATCCTAAACTTGAAGCCATTGGTAGTATGAATCTAATGATGAAAGGAAGTTGGTCATCTCCGGAATGAAAGGAGAAATTAACAACACTTGAGGCCCAAATTCTAGAATGAGAAGGGCCGATGATCTAATGGACCTCTGTACCTTAAATTTGGATGCATAAGATAGACTCTCACCAAAGTTTAAGATGCCCGATGTGTATAAGTTTGAAGGGAAACAGATTCTCGAATTCATCTGAAGATGTATGTACACGTGTTAGCTTCTAATGGAGTTAACCAAAATCAGTTGATTCAGCTTTTTCATCAATCTTTGACATTAGCCACCACTCGATTGTCTCTTACTATTGATGATGCGAGAGTGCGAACAATGGGATGAAGGGTTCAACATAATAAAATATTATTTATTTCCCAATTCAACTTGAATATTTGAATAAGGCAAACGTTCAATGTTGTAAGGTTTGCTGCCTATATTGTATTCAATTATGAAGGGAAAATACAAAGGATGAATTCTACGGTCCAATTTATAAAATTTATTATCTTGATGGGAATCAGAGGAGTTGGGTTTTAATTGAGTCTGGTTTGTGTTGCGATTGGAAGGGTTCTTGTATGATATTCTCGTGCTCAACTGTTCTTGAAAAAACATCTAGAAATTGATGAAAGTAACCAGCCAAGAACTTGTTAATCAAAATCAGTTTAACATCGATTTGGACATCACTCGATGAGACTTAGAGACAACCAAACAGGAAACTAAAGTGTCAGTCTCAGCTTTCATAATGCGATGAAGGAATAACACTGCTCAGATGGTTAACCGTCCCTCAGAAGATGAGCAGGTTAATATAGTAAATAATAATCAGCTACCAGTATACCATGAATGTATCTTCGTGTACGTACTATCACACTTCCTTCAAAGCACTAATGGGATCTTTAATACGAATTGAAGATGTTATCATAAGGGGATCATACCTCGAGAGACTAAGTTGGGAGGATACAGATTTGGTGATAGGAATGCTCAGTCAAAGCCAACCAGTGTGAACAACGTCAACAATGTGAGGTCACAACAAGTACTATCATGGGAAGCTAGTGCCAAGCCACGTGGGCAAATTCACCCGACTGAATACACTAGTGGCTAGAGTTTTTGAACAATTGTTAAGAAGGGGTATGATTACCAAGTTCCGACCAACCCTTACACCAGCTATTTTACACAATGGATGCGATCCCCAAGCTCATTGTGATTATCATTAATGGGCGGTCATCACATGGAAAGGTGCATGACCTTCTGACATGCCATCCAAGACTTGATTGGAACATGTAAAGTGTTTCCTCCTGCCAAGCCTAATATAAGGAAAGAACCCTTGCCCATAGATAAGGTAAATATGGTTGATAATGCTCATTGGGTGCTACATCCTTCTATTACTAATTGTGTTTGTATACCAATTGGAAAGAATGCAAGAGAAAGGTGTTCAGACCAGCTCATAAGATTGTTCTGGTGTGATCTCTTGGGAAGAATTGGTGGAAGAGGAGCCTGTTTTATGGTAGAAGAAGACCGTGTCAAGGATACGGGGCTTGTCTTTAGGCCGAACGCTGCTATTTCCCATTTAGCTAGATTTGGCCGAGCTTATCAATCAGCTCTAGTTCTCGAGGCAGCAGACCCTTTGTACTTGCAAAACCCTCCGGATGATGAGGTACTCCAACAGTTGCAGAAGCCCAGACTAACTTTTCCATTTAGGGGTTGATGTCTGCCTCTCCACCAACAGGCACTAATCAAGTTACTCAATAAGGATCAGGTTCCCATTCAAACCAAGCCCAAAAATTGTCTAATGGGCTCGAAGCCATTAACTACAAAAATGTCATTATATTTACCACGAAATTGATTTGCCCGAGACTAGACCGACCCATAACAACCAACTCCATATCACTGTCGAGACTTTAGACAAAAAGGTTCCTTTGGTCACGTTCATGCCTCCGGATTGATCCTTCTGAGTTCACCCCCTCAACCAAGCATTGAGAGCTCATGACGACAGAAGGCGTGAGGTTATCGCATACTTAAGCCTTCCCATGTCTGTCGGAATAGCCATTTTAGAAGTGGACTTTTGGGTGTTAGATATTCATGCTTCCTTTAGCCTTTTGCTTCGGAGGCCATGCATACACTATGTGGGAGCAGTGCCCTCCACCCTACATCAGAAAGTTAAGTTTGTGTTTGACAAACTGTCATCACTATCATGGGAGACTCTCAAGTCCCTCAAAGAGGGCAAGTAGAAAAGGATAAGGACAGTGTTATACTCGAGCATGATTATTTAGACCTCTTTTTAGTGGGTTTAAAATAGATAATCATGTCCAATTTTTTAAGTAGGATGAAATATGTCAGTGGGAGACTTCTTCAATTTTGCACCATATAACAGCACATTTGTTCTCACGATAATGAGGAAATTTTTTCTATCTTCGAGGAAAAACGGTTAAGCTATAATTGCCAGGGGCTTTTTAGTTTTCCTGCTTTGAAGGTCAAGAAAGACCACTTCAAGTTGGGATTTATGCCCACTAAAATAGAGAAAATAGAGGCGCTCAAGAAGATGGTCTTCTAAGGTAGGCCCGTGAGCGACGATAATTTTAGGGAAAATTAGGAAAAAGTGGGTTTTTGGGTAAAATTTTTGGGGATGATGGGTTTGTTTTGAAAACTTGTGAAAAAGTGGGGCAACTTTTAAAAACTTCTGAAAAAGGGGATGACTTGTGAAAAAATGGTTTTTCTTCTAATGATGACTTTTCATTTCCCATGCTATCCCTCCCCTTGTTTTGTCCCTTTCTTGATGGGAAGATGCGTTGGTGAAAATGTCACCAAGAGAAAACAAAAGGTATGAAGAAGAAGATGGGTAAAGGTTAACAAGTCTGTGCAGTGGGAGTGGTACACTGTGCTTGCACAGTTGTACCACGTAGCTATGGGGCATCGTGCAAATCTCATAAAATTCTGAAACTTTACAGGAATATTTTTAGGACAATTATAGAATTACTGTTAAAATTTCAGATTTTTCTGATATCGTTTAATGTTTTCAATATTTTTTGAAAGTTCAGTTACTCTAAAATTAATTTGGAGCTCTTAAAATTCTTAATAAATTCTGGAAAATTTACTTTAATGATTTTATGATGTAAATAAGTTTCTGTTTAAGTTTCGTAATTTTTAGAGTTGATTTGATACTAATTCCATATCGCATTTGATTTAGAAAAATGGATGATTTTAAAATGGTTTCGTTACTTTTTAAATCCTAATTTCTGTTTCACTATTTTTCTTATATATTTTGTAGCTATCATGAAAATTATGGGACTCTGATTTGGGCTAGAAGCATTAATTGCTCTTTTTGGGTTTTTTTTTATGGTATTTAAGAAAATCGTTTTTAATTTGAAAATATTCAAAAATTCAGAAAATTTATATTGTAACTTGTTATGCTGTTTTAAGGTACAAAACCATTTTATAAGAATTTATTATCATTCTAGAGTGTCTTAATGCGTTACAGAGTGTGCAAGGTTATCGGTTAGTTAGGTTTAGCTGCTCGAGCAATCCGGTTCGTTTTCGTTTACTTTAAGAGTGTCAGAGTGAGCAATGATTTAAGCATTATATTAATAGTTTGCGAGCAATCCGGATCATTTTCTCCTCGGCACCAACGTGTATATTTGGGTCGAAAAAATGCGGCCTAATTGAGAGGTGACAAAACGCGGCGCTTTTCATCACAAAATGGCTAAACCGCATCCGTTTCTTCAATCCCAACCCCCTTAGCGAGGTCCTATTTTTTAGGAGTCCCACCGAAGCAAAAGCAACGCTTGTGCCCCCCGTAATTTTTACATAAAAAGACTGGGGCATTGGCAGAATCCGACATGCACTTTTGCATAAAATGACTTGTGTTTCTGCAGAAAGTGACTTGTGTTTCTGCAGAAAGTGACTAGTTTCACCCAGACCGTGCTTCTATGATTGATCGATAAACACACTCCGAAGCGGATCATTTTCTCCTCGGCACCAACGTGTATATTTGGGTCGAAAAAATGCGGTCTAATTGAGAGGTGACAAAACGCGGCGCTTTTCATCACAAAATGGCTAAACCGCATCCGTTTCTTCAATCCCAACCCCCTTAGCGAGGTCCTCTTTTTTTAGGAGTCCCACCGAAGCAAAAGCAACGCTTGTGCCCCCCGTAATTTTTACATAAAAAGACTGGGGCATTGGCAGAATCCGACATGCACTTTTGCATAAAATGACTTGTGTTTCTGCAGAAAGTGACTAGTTTCACCCAGACCGTGCTTCTATGATTGATCGATAAACACACTCCGAAGCGGATCATTTTCTCCTCAGCACCTACATGTATATTTGGGCCGAAAAAATGCGGCCTAATTGAGAGGTGACAAAACGCGGTGCTTTTCATTACAAAATAAGTTCATATATGATAAAAATTCTAACTTCTAAACATGGTTCATTTTGCTAACTGAAGTTCTAATGCTTAATTAATGTGAGGTCAATTGATGGAAAAATGACATTCATCAAAATACGCATATTGATTGGCACAAGAGTCTGAGATCATAGTATTTTTTGTCCTATATTAACCCATGCACCCTCACTCTCGATGCCCAATTTTTAAGTGGCACATGTATGTTGATTCTCATCGATACATGACATTAATGACGTGATGAAAAGTCTCTAAGTCTATTGATAGTACAATGATTAAATCGATGCACAACGAGAAATAAACACTGATAAACACTGAGCATCGAATAGGATTTTCAATAAACGTGTAAGGTTCAAAACAGGGTTTTCAAGGCAAACAATGCGACTTTATGAAAATAACAGAATCCAAAAGAATAGCGATAACAAATCAAGAGAATGTACGAAATCAAATATGAAGAGTTTGGTTCGGATAAAAATCCCTTAATACGATCCAGGTTATGCGCTCGCTGTTATTCAACTTTGTTCAAACCTCGAATTAACCTAAATGGAAAAATTAATTATTATAATTCAGTCTAACCTCACAAACTATTAATTATTGCTCGAGCAGCTAAACCTAACTAACCGATAACCTTGCACACTCTGTAACGCATTAAGACACTCTAGAATGATAATAAATTCTTATAAAATGGTTTTGTACCTTAAAACAGCATAACAAGTTACAATATAAATTTTCTGAATTTTTGAATATTTTCAAATTAAAAACGATTTTCTTAAATACCATAAAAAAAAACCCAAAAAGAGCAATTAATGCTTCTAGCCCAAATCAGAGTCCCATAATTTTCATGATAGCTACAAAATATATAAGAAAAATAGTGAAACAGAAATTAGGATTTAAAAAGTAACGAAACCATTTTAAAATCATCCATTTTTCTAAATCAAATGCGATATGGAATTAGTATCAAATCAACTCTAAAAATTACGAAACTTAAACAGAAACTTATTTACATCATAAAATCATTAAAGTAAATTTTCCAGAATTTATTAAGAATTTTAAGAGCTCCAAATTAATTTTAGAGTAACTGAACTTTCAAAAAATATTGAAAACATTAAACGATATCAGAAAAATCTGAAATTTTAACAGTAATTCTATAATTGTCCTAAAAATATTCCTGTAAAGTTTCAGAATTTTATGAGATTTGCACGATGCCCCATAGCTACGTGGTACAACTGTGCAAGCACAGTGTACCACTCCCACTGCACAGACTTGTTAACCTTTACCCATCTTCTTCTTCATACCTTTTGTTTTCTCTTGGTGACATTTTCACCAAGGCATCTTCCCATCAAGAAAGGGACAAAACAAGGGGAGGGATAGCATGGGAAATGAAAAGTCATCATTAGAAGAAAAACCATTTTTTCACAAGTCATCCCCTTTTTCAGAAGTTTTTAAAAGTTGCCCCACTTTTTCACAAGTTTTCAAAACAAACCCATCATCCCCAAAAATTTTACCCAAAAACCCACTTTTTCCTAATTTTCCCATAATTTTAAGGCTCCCTTGCTGTGTTCAAAATCCCCACATTGAATGGCTACTCTGTCAAGGAAGGTGAGACTATTCCTTAGTATGAATTTCCTGAGTCGATCTACAATATGGAGACAAAGGAACTCATGAACGGATGAGATATATTTTATGACTGTAATTGGGTGAAAGACGGAGAGATCTCGAGTCCGATGATAGAATCGATGAGAATAACTTGATCGAAGGAATGGACTGCATGAGTCTGAAGGGATGCTAGGATGCTTTGGCAATATGAACATCTTTGTGCTTATCTGTGAGGAAGACAACAAGACTTTAAATCCAACAAGCCAGTACACCTCAGCATGTAACAAAATGCAGAATTGGACTATTAAGTATGGATAGTCAGCTGTAGGAAAGATCATCAAGAACAGTCCCATTGCCAAATTTGATTACGAACCAAAGTCTTTAGATTCTTATGTTTCTCATGAGAATTCAGAGTTGCTTTCTTTTCTGTGTTATTCCTAATTATCTGACTGACAATATAATGATGGATCTAGATTACTTGATGAATTAATTCACATAGTTAAAAATGAAATACAACTAATGTACGAAAAAGACAAAAAATACTTGAAAAGATGTTAAAAGAAATTGAAAACTAAGAATCCAATCGGGTCAAGCCAGCAACAGAAGAAACTATTGCAGTAAACACATGCAAACTAGAAAATAAAAGAGGAGTCAAAATAAGTGTAGACCTAGATGAGAGGGAAAAGGAAGAGATGACCACACATTTAGAGGAGTTTGTGGATGTCTTTAATTTTCTTTTCATAGTGACATCCACGGCATCGATCCATCAATCATTGAACATTTCTTGCCCATTTTTTGGGAAGTCAAACCCGTCAAACAAAAGATTCACAAACTGATACATGAGTTGTCTCTTACAGTCAAGGATGACATCATGAAAATTCTCAGCATATGGTTTATAAGAGTCATGGGATATCCTACATGGTTAGCCAGCATAGTCCCTGCCCTAAAACCGAGCGACCAAGTTCGGATGTGTGTTGCTTATAGGAATCTCAACATTGCGTCTTCTAAATTGATCACAGATAATACGACAAAGCATGAGTTGGTTTCTTCTGTATATTATTTTGCATGATATAACTATATAAAAATGGCTCCCAAAGACCAAGAAAAGACCAACTTCACTATTCTACGGGGGTAACTTTTGTGACACTAGGATTCGGACTGAAAAATGCCAAGGCTACTTACGAGCGCGTAGTCACCACCCTCTTTCATGACATGATGCATAAAGAGGTAGAGGTCTGTATGGACGATATGATCATTTAGTCCCAAAGGAGGGTGCACCACTGTTCAGTCATATGACAATACTTCGAAAGACAGCGACAGTAAAAAGTGAGACTTAACCTAGAAAAGTGTGTGTTCGGAGTCACATCTAGTAAGCTTTTAGGTTTCACGATCAAGAAGTAGGGAATCAGAGTGGACCCAAGTAAGATTAAGGACATAATGGAATGACACCTCTTAGGAGTGAAAACAAAATTCGAGGTATTTTTTTTTCCTTTTGAAGAATCCAATACATAAGTTGTTTCATATCTCAGTGGACAATGATGTTTAGGCCGATATTCAAGTTGTTGTGAATAAGTTTATCCAAGTAATAGAACCCCCAATGCCAAGAGGCATTTGAGAAAATCAAGGAATACCTAAGTCATCTGCCAGTCTTAACTCCTTCATTGCCAGGAAGCCCTCCACTGTTATACCTGACAGTAGCGGACGCAACTGCCGCAACCATGTTTGCTCAACACCTAGAATATGCCTTAGTGGAAAGAGCTATCTGTTATGTGAGCAGGAAGTTGTCCCAGAGAGAAGTGAATTACTCGACTTTACAAAAGACACGTGCCTCGTTGGTTTGGGTAACACAAAAGCTATGATAGTACGTGCTGGCTTATCCGATTAGGTTGCTAGCTAGGATGACCTGAGTAAATATCTTTTTGATAAGCCTGCCCTGTCCAATTGTATCGCTAAGTGGCTACTGCTACCTTTCGAGTTTGACATCACCAATGTGGCCAAAAGTCAGTAAAAGGAAGGGCTTTTGGTAGATATGCTGGCAGATTGTCAGACCAAATACACAAGCGAGTTAGAGGCCGAATCCCTTGATGAGGACGTTTGTGTCAAGGAGGAAGTAACCAGATGGCAACTATATTTTGATGGAGCCATAAATAGTAACGGTTTTGGTGTTGGAATACTCTTGATCTTGCCAAATGGGGCACCTACCTCGGTAGCATCAAGCTAAACTTCGGTGGTACAACAATACTGCGGAGTATGAGGCCTACATTATTGGTTTGGAGATAGCTTTATGACTGGGAGTTAGAGATGTTACAGTGTACGGAGACTCAGCTTTGATCTACCAGATACAACGCATGTAAAATATTCTAGATGAGCATTTGCAAGTGTATCATGCTCACGTAGAAAAGATATTTGTTACATTTTAGGACGTAGAATTTTAGTACCTCCCACGACTTAAGAATGACTTCACGGGTGCATTGGCGGCATTGGCTTTTATGGTGGAGATGCCAGAGGTACTGGAAGTAGAACCATTTATCATTTGGAAATGTGACAGGCCAACTTATTGTTTCACGATAGCACTAATAAGTGAAGACAAGATTGAAAAGTCGTGGTACACAGATGTGCAGAATTTGGTTTGAGAGGGAAAATATCCCGATGGAGCGTCACATAAGGATCATGTAGCTCTATGAAAGTGGGCCGCATAGTTCATTTTTGTGTGATCAAAGCCTATAAGCGACATTACAATTGATAACATGTGTTGCGTGTCACCGAAAAATAAGGTCACCAAATCATGGAGAGTATACATTCAGGAGAATAAGGACCCCATAAGAGTGGTCGGATGTTGGCCAAGAAGGTCCTCCGTCAAGGGCATTGTTAGAGCACTATGGAGCGAGATTGTGTAGATCATGTGCAAAAATGCCATAACTATCAGATATATGCCAAAATGCAACAAATCCACCCCGGGTGCTGTACAAGATGATGTCATCTTGATCTTTTTGGTACGGGGAATAGCCATAATTGGAAAATCAACCCAAAAGTGTCCAATAGGCATGAGTTCATACTCGTTGCCATTAACTATTTTACGAAGTAGGTACAAGATGTCTCATATGTTGTTTAAACAGCTAAGAAAGTGGTCTAATTTCTCAAGACCTGCGACACCCTTCAACCCAAGTGACATCACTCAAGCTGAGTTGTCGATCATAAACACAACATAACCCCACTGGATTACGGAAAAAAACTCTAGATACATAACTTTATATACAGAATCCTTAAAAAAGGGCATCCTTACAAAAAAATTCACTACAACGTTTGGCATAAACACATCGAAAGTTTAAAATAAAACATCTAGATCCCAAAACACAGTTGACGATGTCTTACGTCTCCTTTTACAATTTAAGCCAACTACTCCTTCCCTTCCTAGACGTCTCACCCGGTTCAACCTTACGACCTGAAACAATATAGATAAGGAATGAGCACAAATCGCCCAATAAAGATAACACGACGAAAAACATGCACAAATGATTCGACAGCCTAAGAGCAATAATAATCAACTGAATGATATCAAAGAATCAGGAGTTTAATAAAGAACGCAGCATCAACATAATGGTCAATCGATATGTTCTTTTGTCAAACTGAGCGGCTTTAAAGCCCAATAAAACAACATTATTCCCACAAATTACAGACAAGACTAACAGACTAATTGACTGACATACAATGCAAGTGAACATTAAATCAGATCGTTAACATCAAAATAAAGTCAAGTGCGATGTAGACTCAGACACGACCGACTAGATCCGACAAGACATGACAGACACGACTCCTGTGCCATACATCCTTTTTGCCGGTGATCATATTTCACAAGCCATCCTTTTCATTTAATCTTCCATATTATGAGACGATGTCTCAGTCTCACGTAATTAAAAGAGACGCTATCACAAGAAGAGAACTAAAAAAAAGTACTTGTCCTCAACGGCATCACCGCTAAACCACAAGTTACACCAAATGGGCAGACTAAGGAAAATGATTTCATCTTAGGTCGTTAATCAATAGTAACTCAAAACAAGAATTACCAATCACAAGACCAATCGGTGTTTAACACAACAACTGAAGTTCACCCTAACACCATCAACAGAGCGGACTCGGGAGAAAACTAACCACAAGTCCTCAACAACATTAATAACTATGAGGGACATTAGTACAACAACCACCGACATCTCATATCAACATTGCAACAATCTTTATGCAACAGCACTGTCAACGACTGGTATGCTAAATGAAGCAAATGGTAGCATATACGGAACTGCAGTATCCTTACCAGGCTTGCTTTTAGTCGACGCGACAAGTCACCTTGGATCACAACGAGCGGGTCACCTAACCAAATAAGACCTTACTTATCAGACACCATCCAAACATAAACACACACTTTATCCTACCACTTCCCAATCAGTTGTTTATAACGTCTTACGACAGCTAGTTATCCCGACTCGACGGCCAGACCTTTAAGCTAGCCTTATTGATGCCTTAGTATTACTAAGTCCTTCATTTTAGGCATATTAACCACATTCCTCATTTCCCATCACTTAGAACACTTAGTTGCGCACGTTCTAAAAAATTTAGCCCCATCATAGTAAATTACCACCAAATCCCCTAATTGCCATTACAACGCCAACACCCCAAAAATGCTTCAATTTTTTTTTTTTCTATGTTCTACATCCATTTCTAGATCAAATAGTCCTTCTGGAAATTTTATAGGAAAAAATTACCAAAACACCCTCGACTTAGGTAAAATTACCAAAACACCCCCTGGCCGCCATTGCCTCTACAAAAATTCTGAAACCACTTTAAAACATCTTTTTAAGCATCTACATTATTTTTTCAGACTAAAAAGCCCTTTCGGAGATTTTTTCTGCTAAAAAAATCCCTAAACGACAATTAACAAAGAGCTCAGAAGCCGGTTCCGCTAAAAATAGCTATCAGCTTGAAAATGCCTCGAAACTTTAGAGATTTAAGCATTCCATCATTTCAAGGTCCTCATAAAAGTTATATACAAAACTGCATTGCTTTGCTATTTTAAAATTCATCGAAAAGTTTAAAACTGATCGCGCCAGTTAACCCTTTTCCTAACCTTGGAAAAATCTAAATTTTTTTCATATCATAGATTTCATGAAAATAACTAGTCTTTTTTTTTTGTTGCACTTTAGCAGATTCTATCCCGAATGATTTTTAAAAATCTGACCATGGAATGCCTAACCCTAGCCTCCTTTTAGCGACATTTACTGTAAAAATTTCACTGTTACATCACTACCCACACATACACTGCACCAGCATTGCTGCTGCTCCCCTCCCCTTTCAGTCCCTCTCACATCCACATCCCTTCACACACTCCCACACACACAACATCACCCCCACCCTTTCCCCCAGAACTGTTTGTTCTTAATCACCCACCCATACACATCCTTGCACCAATAAATCACACCACAACACACAGCAACATTGTTGTTGTAGTAGCAATGTGCTTCTCTCTCTCTCTCTCTCTCTCTCTCACTCTGTCACACACACACACACACACACAGCACCTAAGACATCCCCAGACATCACATACAACACACAACGCCACCGCCACCCTTTCCCCTACACATTTTCTTCTTTACCACCCATCTTTACATGCTTTTGCACCCATAAAACTCACACAACTATACATCAACATTGTTACTACGGCAGTAATATGCTTTCCCCACTGTCCCCCTTGATTTTGGGCAGTCCTATGCTGCCTTACCCTACCTCAAACACCCATCTTCCCACTTCACGCTACCCCACCACCATCACTACCTCCTTACCACCCTTCACAGCCCCTCTTTGCACAGCTCTAATGCCCCTAAATAGCCCCTGTTTCTCCTCTTTACCAGGGTTTTTTCTTTTCTTTGTTTAACCCATATACACCTCTTGATTACACACACACGCATATTAAACCCACATGAATTTTAGGTTATTTGCCTCATTAAACGTAAGCAAGAAAATTCCATCTTAAACCCTAACATACCACAAGACTTGAATTCATAAAACCCTAGTTAGCATGGAAAGGGGGGGGGGGGGGGGGAGAGAGAGAGAGATCACCCTAGGGCTTGGTTTCCTTTTTTTTTTTCTCTTCCTTTTCCTTTCTTCTTTCTTTTTCCCTCTTTTTCTTATTCTTTCCTCCTTTGCCTGAACTCAGCTTCTTTTCTTTCTCTTTTTTTTTCCCACCGAAATGGTCACAAGACCATTTAATCTTGGCTTCTTTCTAAGCAAGGAGGTCACCACCCCTTTATTGGTTAAGCTTAGTCATGCATGATTTTTTTTTTCTTTTTATTCTCCAACCGATTCCACCCCTTCCCTCCTTAATCCATTTACTTTGTTTAATTAAAGGTTACAAGACTATGTTACCAATCATTACTTTTAAATTTTACAACTTAGCCCTTCAAGTATTCCATATTTACACTTTGACCCCATAACTTTCATAAAATTATATTTTGGCCCCAAAACCAAACTAACCCCTAATTTTAAATTCTAATACTCAATTATCTATAATCTAGTGCTATCAATAAAAAATAACATCCTCAATTAATCTAATTCGCATTTAGATTAATTTAAGACATTTTTAGGGTATTACATCCTCCCTCCTCCCCTCCCACCCTAAATATACTTTCATCCTCAAAATAGGGACAAATCTTATCCTGCAAACAAATACAGATATCTCTGCCACATTCACTACAAGGAAAAATAGATTTAGCGATGGACTTTTAGCGATGGACTATATTCCGTCGCTAAAACATCTTTGAGCGACGGATTTCCCCGTCGATAAAACTATTTAAGGACGGAATATTCTGTCGGTCAAAGTATTTGCCAACGGATTATTACACACAAACTTTTACCGACAGATAGTACTGTCGCTAAATATTTTATAGAATTTTAAAATTTTTGATGAATTTTAAAATATATATAAGCGACGGAATTATTCCGTCGGTAAAAATTCCGTCGGCGAAAGCAGGGCTTTACTGATAGACTTTTACCGACGGCCTAGTCCCGTCGCTAAAAGTCTTATCTAAAATACCAGATCCCCTTCTCTCTCTCTCTCTCTTAATTATCTCTCA
Source organism: Escallonia rubra (assembly GCA_033065855.1). Classification (NCBI taxonomy): domain Eukaryota; kingdom Viridiplantae; phylum Streptophyta; class Magnoliopsida; order Escalloniales; family Escalloniaceae; genus Escallonia; species Escallonia rubra. The sequence continues at coordinate 234,708 of JAVXUO010000888.1, read as the reverse complement.
CTAACGATTTTACTCCGGCGACCTTCACATCTACGGCAACCCACCCCCCCCGACGACGCGCCACCTCCGTCACCACCTCCCCCAAACAGCCACCTCTGTCTCTGTCATCCACGACAACCCACCCCTCGACAGAATTGAACTTGCCACCGCCGCAGATTCCTGCCGCCATCAGCTACACCGTTGCTATGTCCACAAGTTTTATAATTTACCTTATGCAACAATTTTAGGTTTATGTGAAGTTTGTCTAGCAATGTGAATTTTGTGCTTGTTTATGCTTGTTTAGTCTTATTTTGTGAAGCTTTTTTCTGTGAAGTTGAAATTGCAATGTAAATCCTGATGAACCCTTTTTCCCAAAGTTGTTTACTTTTTGTCTAAACTTAGGTATGTTAATATGGTTTACATGTCATAATCATGTTCACCCTAAGAGGAAATAGTCCATTTTAGACTTGATTCCATCAATTATTGCCTATATACTTGATAGTGGGTAGAAGCTTTGCTTCTGTAAATCTTACTTTTAGGTTGTCCAAATTAATCAAAGCGACGTTAGGGTTACTAAATATATTTCAGTTCTAACTAGTTTGCTTGGGCACTAACTTTTTCTTGCGAACGGCTATAAAGTCACACCGGTGAATGTGATTATGACAAGCTGATGAGCGAGCCTTTGGTAGGTGTGTTTGCTACATAGGTAGCTATAGGGGGTGTGGGATGTATGTTTGGGTTCCTGGTGAGGCCGTGCGAAAATGGTTAATTTTAAGGCTAGGGTTTAGTCCTCCCCTTTCCCCCTAGCTCAGTGTCCTTTCTGGTTTAGTTTGTTGTATGTGGTTGGTTTAGTTTTTAGGAGCGGGTGTAATTTTAGGCTAGTATCCATCCCCCAACTTAGTGCTTATGTTAGTGTGTTTGAGTTTGTTTGGTGGTGGCGGTGAGTTCCCACTGTCTCGTGTGGCAGTGTGATTGGGTAAAGCAACCTCTTTTATTAGTGAAGGTCATAAGAGAATCCGGTTTCATTGCTTAGTTTTTTTTTCAACGTTTTTTTTATTATGGAATTGACCAATGGAATCTCACTATAGCAATCTAATGAGGACGGTTTCAACTGTTTCTATCTCAATATATAACCTTTTAGGCCATGCCCTTGCTACTTGAACTAATAGAACCCCCTAATTGAACTAATAGTACCCCCTAATTGAACCCTAAATTGAACAAATAGAACCCCTAATTGAACCCTAAATTGAAGTAATTGAACCCTAATTAAACCCTAAATTGAATGCCCTGGTCTAATCGAACCCTAGATTAAACTAATCCAATCGAACCGTAAATTGAACTAATTGAACCCCCTAATTGAACCCTAAATTGAATGTCTCAATTCAACCGAACCCTAAATTGAACTAATAGAACCCCCTAATTGAACCATAAATTGAAGTAACTGAACCCTAATTAAAGCCTAAATTGAATGCCTTAATTGAATCGAACCCTAATTTAAACTGATTGAACCCTAAATTGAATGCCCTAATCTAACTGAAACCTAAATTGAACTAATTTAACCCTAAATTGAATGCCCCAAATCAACCGAACCCTAAATTGAATCAATAGAACTCCCTAATTGAACCCTAAATTGATGTAATTGAACCTTAATTAAAGCCTAAATTGAATGCCCCAATCGAACTGAACCCTAAATTAAACTAATTGAACCCTAAATTGAATGCCCTAATACAATCGAATCCTAAATTGAAATAATTCAAGCGCATCGGATATGTGCATTTTGAATAATTTTCTCATTTGAACATTGATAATTTGTTTGATAATTTTAGATTGTTAATTGTGCATTTGAGAATTGTGATTATTGATATGTGATTTTAGGTTGTTAATTGCTGATTTTAGGTTATTAGCTGTTCATTTGAAGTAATTGCGATTATTAATTGATGATTTTAGGTTGTTAATTGATGATTTTAGATTGTTAACTGTGCATTGAGCATTTGAGATATTGAGATTATTGACGGAGGATGGGACCCAATTGGATTGAATGTGTGATTTTTGTTAATTTTTATTGCATTGAGCATTTTAGAATTGAGAATTGAGATTGTTGACGGAGGTAGGGACCCAATTGGATTGAGATACCTGTTAGTTAGTGTAGACACGGACACCACGTCTGATCGACGGTGTCTGACATTTAAAAAATAAATTAACGTATGCCGATATGTCTGGAGGTGAGTGTCGGTGGGCGTCGGACACGTGTCTGGAGGCATCAGACATGTGTCCAGAGGCGTCGGACACGTGTCGGTATGTGTCAGACACGTGTCTGGAGGTGTCAGACACGTATCGGACACCATATCAACACCCTATATGCGGTGTCAGAATTTAGGTTGTTGAATGTGCATTAAATTTAGGTTATTTAGGTTAATGCGACAACACTGGCTATAATTAGCCCTAATTAGCCCTGATTAACAATATTTTAGTAAATCAATTAACTCTAATTAGCTCTAACGAGCCTAATTAGTTTTAATTAACCCTAAGAACCTAATGAAAATCAAATTAGCTGTAATTACCCCAAATTAGCCCAAATGAACCCAATTATGCGCATTTTGATTATAGTTAGCCTAATTAGTCGAAATTTGCACTAACATAACCCAATTAAGCCAAATTAGCACTAGTTAGGACTAATCAATACTACTCGGCACCATTAAAACCCTAATTAGGACTAAATAATCCTAATTAGTCCTAATCAACCCTAATTAGCTATAATTATCAGAAACTAGCCCTTATTAATATTAATTAGCCTTAACATAACCCAATTAAGCCTGATTAGCCCTAATTAGGACTAATCAGCACTACTCGGCACAATTAAACCCTAATTAGGACTAAATAACCCTAATTAGTCATAATCAACCCTAATTAGCTATAATTATCCGAAAGTAGCCCTCATTAACATTAATTAGCCCTAACATAACCCAATTAAGCCTAATTAGCCCTAATTAGGACTAATCAGCACTACTCGGCACAATTACACCCTAACTAGGACTAAATAACCCTAATTAGTCCTAATCAACCCTAAATAGCTATAATTAATACTCGTAATTAACCCTAATAACCCAGTTAGCCCTAATTAGCCCTTGTACATCCCATAATTACTACATGTTGCCCAGAGATGGTTCAATTACTCGTTGTTAAGTTTACAAACCCTTCATTCTTTATATTAGTTGTTGTTTTGAGAAGTCCATTGGCAACGAGATGGTTCAACTCGTTGCCAACGAATTCTATTTAATGTGAAATTGGTAACATACGTAACGATCTTTCTGTAGTTTTGATATGTTGGAAAGATTCTTGCATATGTTATCAATTTTTGAACCCATGTATGCATAGAAACCCTTAGTTCCCGTTCAAAGGTACTCATTACAAAGTAATGCTTTGTAATGAGCCTCTGGATGTCCAGTTTGGACAATTTGGAAAAGCTAATTGTTTATAAAATAGTGTTTTGACTCATGCTTTGTGTTCTATGTCGTGGATATTTGGTACACGTTCTCGTGTGTTTCTCCGGGTGCATACATATCTGGTGTTCTAACATCCGTCAAACCTTTCTAAGCAAGGTTAGATGAATGTTAGAACACCTAATCGATGTCGTGTACTTGGAGAAATACGGGGAGGTGCTGCCAAATTTTCCACAGACATGGGACTACGCATGAGTTATTCACTATTTTATAAACATGTGTTTTTCTGAATAGGATAGGACCACTACCTGTTCAAGAGTGGAGGGAAAATATGTAGACATGTTGTAACATTCATGCATTCATATTTACATCGGCAATGCCTAATGACTGGTCATAATTGAAGGTGGTATACAATACGATAATTCAGTCGTCATGTCAGTCGATCGAAGTTGGATGAAAAGGAAGAATGCTGAAGATTTTGAGTGTCGCGTTGACGAATTTCTCGACTTCGCTTCTGCGCATCCTGCACATGTTGACCTTGATAAGGTAAGGTGTCTGTGCGGTAGATGTGAGTTGTTGCACTGGAGAAAAAGAATTGAAGTAAAATGACATCTTCGTCGGTACGGTTTTATGGGTGGATACACAAGGTGGACGCAACACGGGGAAACGATAGTATTGTCGTCCAACCCGGCTAGTCAAACTGAAGTTAGGGAGAAGGCACGATATGATTACCGAGATATGATTATGGATGCTGGGCATGCTAATGTTGACTGGGGTAACGACAGTCCACAACCGCCGAACGAGGGGGCTCATCAGTTTTATGAATTGTTGAGAGCTGCAGAAGAGCCGCTGTGGGATGGAGCTCCGAAACACACACGACTGTCTGCGGTTAGTAGGTTATTACAGTTGAAATCAGACCACGGGCTGAGTGAGAAAGGTTTTAACGAGTTTGTTACCTTAATCGAAGAAATACTGCCCGAAAGTGAAAAGATACCGCCGTCGTACTATGACGCGAAGAAGATGATGAGGAAACTTGGGTTGAGCTATGACCGGATAGATGCGTGCAATAACGATTGTGTATTATTCTGGAAAGAGAATAGGGATTTGTCACGGTGTCCAGTATGTGATCATTCGAGGTACAAATCAGACAAAGGGAAGAAGAAAAACATTGCATGGAAGATATTGCGATATTTCCCCGTCACACCATGGCTTCAGAGAATGTACTACTCCTCCAATACGGCTGAACATATGAGGGCTCACCGCGAAACTCGCAGCAACGATGCCGATGTGCTGACACACCCAGCTGATGGAGAGGCGTGGAAGGAGTTTGACCGCAGACATCCAGTCTTTGCTCGAGAAGTTCGGAATGTTAGACTTGGTCTGGCAACCGATGGGTTCAACCCTTTCGGTCAGTCTACCACGCCTTACTCCTGTTGGCCTGTTATTATTGTCCCTTACAATCTTCCACCACGAATTTGCATGAAGAAGCCGTACATGTTCTTGTCGTTGCTTATTCCGGGGCCGAAGAGTCCCGGTAAGGACATAGATGTGTATTTAAGGCCATTGATTGATGAGTTAAAACAGTTATGGAATCATGGAGTCGAAACATATGATGCATCCCTTAAACAAAATTTTCAGATGAGGGCTGCTTTGATGTGGACTATACATGATTTCCCCGCATTGGGAATGACGTGTGGCTGGAGCACACATGGGAAGCTAGCATGCCCTGCTTGTATGGGCGTGAACCCCGGTCATACGTTAAAGCACGGCGGAAAGGCCTCGTGGTTCGGATGTCACCGTAAGCTTTTGCCACCGGGCCATCAATTTCGTAGGCAGAAGGATAAATTTGAAGGGACAATCGAGCGTGAGGTTGTCACACTGGACTACCCATCTGGTGAAGAAGTACTCTCACACCTGGAGGCACTTGATACTGACATACCACACGATAAAGGTGTGCCGAATTAGAAGATTCCAGGGTTCGGGAAAGAGCACAACTGGAGAAAAATTTGTATCTTCTGGGAGTTAGCCTACTGGAGGACGCTCCTTATCTGAAACAACATGGATATGATGCATATTGAGAAAAAAAATTTTGATAATGTGTTCAACACAGTGATGAATGTCAAGGGCAAATCGAAAGATCACCTTAAAGCGAGAAGGGATCTACAACAGTTGGGTGTACGCCGTGAATTGCATCCTCGGACAGTCAGTGGGAGGACGATACTTCTGAAAGCACCTTACTGTCTAGACAAGAAACAAGTGGAGAAGGTCTGTCAGTGGGTTAAGAATTTGAAGCTTCCGGATGGGTTTGCGTCCAACATATCTCGTTGTTGCAATGTATCGGAATGCAAGTTCCAGGGGATGAAGAGTCACGACTGCCACGTATTCATGGAGAGATTCATTCATATTGCCTTCCGGGGATTGTTGCCACGGGTTGTTTGTGAAACTTTGACTGAATTATCTCATTTCTTTCGAGATATATGCTCTTCTACGATCCGGGTGAGTAACATGGAAGTGCTTGAGAAGAACATTGTGGTGACGATTTGCAAGCTGAAGAAAATCTTCCCACCTTCGTTCTTTGATTCAATGGAGCATCTGCCTGTTCACTTGGCATATGAAGCTAAGATGGGTGGACCCGTGCAATATCGGTGGATGTATCCCTTCGAGAGGTAATCCTTAAATTGTTACAGTTGTTCGTTTACACTTAATGCGACATCTGTTATCATTGATATTCCACCTAACTCGATTCACTAATTAACTTCTAGGTTCATGTTCCATTTAAAGAAAAAAGTCTGTAATAAGGCTCGGGTTGAGGGCTCAATTGCGGAGGCTTACGTAATGGAAGAACTTGTAAACTTTTGTAGTCAATATTTCGGGCCTGATGTTGGTACAAGGTTAAATCAACTAGGCCGAAATGACCCCGGAGCAAGCACAAATTTGGAAGGGCAATTGTCAATATTCAAGCAGTCAGGTAGTCCGTTCGGCCGAACGTATACTCGATGGCTAACGGATGAAGAGTACAGTGCTGCAACAATATATGCCCTTCTAAATTGCGATGAAGTTTCGGCATTCGTTGAGTAAGTTAAAGTCTTAATTCACTTACATTGATGTACATAATTGAAAGTGTGTGTTAAGCGAGTCAACTATATTGGTTTGCAGTGAGTTCGATGCGGAATCTTTAATCACTGATCCCGCTGGACTTGAATCTCATCGGAAATCACAATTTGTACAGTGGTTCAAAATCCGTGTAAGATTGTTTAACGAAATTATATTATGTGTTATATACAGTTCTGTGGCCAATTAGTATACTGATTTATCCTTAATTTTTACCGTCATCTACAATAGGTTCAGTCAATGGATAGACCAGTGGCCTCCTGCTTGAAATTACTAGCTGAAGGCCCTAACAAACAAACATCCTGTTACGGAGGCTATATCATCAACGGGTTTAGGTTTAACGTAAAAGATGATGACCGAACAAAACAAACCCAAAACAGTGGAGTCTTGGTCAACGGCGACTGTTATGCCGAGAATTGCATGGACTTTTACGGAGAGCTAGATGAGATTGTTGAGCTAACATATCTGGGTTCCCAAAACCGCCTGGTAATGTTCAAGTGTACGTGGTTCGATGTCACATGCAGTAGAGGAATCCGTGTTAGCTCTCAAGGGATTGTAGATGTCAATGTCAAGTCAAGACTTGCATCAGACGAGCCCTTTGTGTTTGCTAGTCAAGCTGTACAAGTCTTTTACGCGGAGGACGTCGCCAATCCCAAATCTCATTGGTATACAATTATCAAGACCAAAAAATTACCCGTGACATATGACAGTGAGCTAGACTCCTTTCAAGCCGACCAACCACGTGTCTTGTTCCCTGTTGAGGTCAACAACGAGGAGGACGATCTTCCTCTTCCAACAACACTTCTTGTAGGAGAAGAAGTCGTAGATGATGACGCGGAAGACGTGGAAAGTGTTGGAGATGATGTGACCGAGTCTACTGATGAAGAGGATGAATTAGAAGATGAAGAGGACGACGAGTCCCACGAAGAAGAGGACGACGAGGAAAGTGATGAAGATGATTCGCAAACTGAAAATGATTGACTTGTAATGTTGTAACATCACGGGAAAAATGTAGTAACATTTTAGAACTTGGTGTTTATTGATGTGTTTTTGCACATCCGTTTATATATATATAGTGCCGATGATGATTTCTGTCAAATTATTGTTTTAACCTGTTAATGTCTTTGTAATTTATCTATATGAAGTCAGATATGGATAGAATACGGGCTATTCGTGGCCAGGCTGGACGCCGAGCTGCTTCCTCCCCAGTGGGTCCCACCTCGTCATTGCCTACTGATGACGAGGCACAGAGTGATCGCGAACAGCAAATAGGGCCCCAGCCCGACACAGATTCATCCCACACGCGCGTGCATTCTCCATCTTCCGTGGGTTCTACCTCAGGTATAGTTGATAACGGTATTTAGTACATTTTCGCTAGCCTTATATTTAAAGTATATTTGAACTGTATTAATGTATGTGTTTTGTAGGATTTCGACGAGGCCGTGGTTCGACACGCGGGGTACGCATCGACCCCTAGCGTAAATAGAGTAACGCTCATGCATGAGGGCCTGTAAGTACTAAAAATATCACATCATGCCTTATATTTAAAATTTTGGGGTGTTAATTTATATTTGAACTGTATTAATTTATTTATTTACTTCTTTGGTAGGATCCTGGAGAATCAGGCGAGGACGAAGATCAGCGTTCTTGTGAAAGGCCGATTCTTCGAGCCACGCCTGTACTGGAAGGACTGGGATACCGCTGCGAGGGAGGCCCTTTGGGAGGAGTGGCTGGTACGGTGAAGTATTTTTTTTAGCGTTAGTATATGTTTAATTAGAGTTTTTTTCTGTTGTTAATTTGTGTTATTGAATGCCTTACATGAGGGGTTCACGTTTGACACGCCTCAGCAGCAGGCACTGGGGCAGCATGCCTTCTTTGCCTACATCGGCAAGAATTACCGCCGATGGCTCCACGACGCAAGGGACCGGGCACAGAAGATGCTGCCCGAGGGTGCCCTGATGACGGAGATGACAAGATATCCCCCGCAATGGATATCTCACCGTGTATGGGGGCGATGATAGATCGGTGGGCTGCGGATCCAAGCTGGGACGCCAAGAGTAAGAGCGGAGCCGAGAACAGACAGAACAGAGATCCGACGCACACGGGGGGTCGGTGCCACATGACATGGTCCGACACATGAACGCGGTCGAGCACCCGGATCTGGAGGAGGATGAGGTCATAGCTCTGACCTATAGTCAGACGCACGTGCGGAAGAAGGACAAGGACGAGGCGCACTGGGCGGGCGACTATATTTCAGTTATTGCCCGGCGGATCGATGTGAGTCAATTTGTTTAAGTTGTTGATGTTTTGTCTTTCTATCCTCAATCTCCGTTTTGTTAACTAATGTCCTAACATATCGTTAAACCACTATTTTTGCAGTCCTCGTATGAACAGCTAAGGGGTCGGAGCAGCAGTCCGGACAGCCATCAGTGTCCACTAGTACGGCTGTGAGTACTGGGGTGTTTTGAAGCGATGGCTGGATACGCCGGAGGTCGTGAATCGGCCAAAAGGCCGCATACGTGGCCTGCCGAGCACGACTGCTCGTGCCATGATAGGAGCGTCCTCACCCCCTGCTGCCCCTCCACAGACACCGGCTCCTCAGCGTCAGTTGGACGACGTGGAGATCCAGCGCATTGCTACAGTGATGGTGTGGATGATCAGGGAGCAGGGCGCTGCTGGACATGCCGAGCTGGCCCCGGATCAGCAGGATCCAGATCCGAGACTCGACAACCCCTGATTAGCCCCTTCCCGTGCCCGTTCCTAGCTTCCCCCCCCCCCCCGCCCCCCGCCCCCCGCGCCCGGCTTGTACTTTTCTCCCTCCCCTAACCGGCTGTATCCGGTTCCCGGCTTGTATATAATGAGTCTTTTTTATAATAAACATTTTTTATGATTGATTATATATATTTCTTTGTGTATTGATTATTACGCGTTGTTGTTGAGAAATGAAAATTGTATTACAGGTCTGGGTAATTGAAAAAAAAATATCAAAAAAATTTTGACTTTTGGCGACGGATTAATTCCGTTGCTAAAAAGTGTTCCTACAATCAGTTAATTAGCGACGGAATATTCCGTCGCTAAAAAGCCTATTTAGCGACCGAATATTCCGTCGCTAAAAATCTTATTCCGTCGCTAATTTAACAAAAAAGAAAATAAATTAAAATACTAAAAATATAATTAGCGACGGCTATTCCGTCGCTAATTAAAAATAAATCCGTCATAAAAACTTACATATTTAGCGACGGATTTAAAAATTCCGTCGCTAAACTATTAGTGATGGGGTTTTTATACGAGAGACTTTTAGCGACGGTGAATCCGTCGCTAAAAGTTTTAGCGACGGATTTAAGGCTTTTAGCGACGGATTTACCCGTCGCTAAAAGCCTTTTTCTTATAGTGATTAAAAGCCTTGGGTTCCCAACTGACTTCCTTTACCACATGATTTCTTCAGATGACTTTGACCACCGATTTTACTTTGGATTGTGATACCTGCTCTTTTCGATCAACCACCTCTATCGGTACCTCCTGATACGAGAGATTCTCTCGAATTTCCATTGGTTCTTACTGGATCACATGCGTAGGGTCAGGAACATACTTCATGAGCATTGAAACGTGAAACACGTTATAAAATTGACATAATTTTGGTTGTAGATTAAGCATGTACGCCACTGTCTCAAACCTATACAAGATTTGAAACGGCCTGATGAACCTCAGACTTAACTTTCCTTGCTTCCCGAATCGCATGATTCCCTTCCACGGTGGTACTATTAAAAATACTATGTCATCTACCTCAAACTCTAACATTTTTGCCTCTTATCTGCATAGCTTTTCTGCCGACTTTGTGCAGTACACATTCTCTCTCAGATCACCTTCACCTTGTCTTTTGTTTCCTTGCACAGTTCCGTGCGTGACAGTCTTCGTTCATTCGCTACATTTCAACAAATAGGCATGCGGCGTTTCGGCTATACAATGTTTCATAAGGAGCCATTTCAATGTTCGCTTAAAAGCTATTGTTGTAGGAGAATTCTATTAATGGCAACTGCTCATCCCATGCTCCGCCAAAATCAACAATGCACGCTTTCAACATATCCTCCAATATCTGTATTGTATGCTCAGATTGGCCATTCGTCTGAGGGTGAAAGGAACACTCACGGTTAACTTTGTTCCCATATTTCCTTGAAAACTTTTTCAAAATCTCGAGGTGAATCTTGCGTCTCTATTTGGACACAACGGTTACTGGCACCCATATTGACTAACCACCTCCTTAATATAAATTCAGGCAAGTCGTTCAGTAGAATACCCTTCTCGGATAGAAATAAACCGAGCCGTCTTAATTAGTCAACCTATCCACTGCCACCCAGATAGACATGTATCTCCTAGTTGTTCGTGGTAATCTTGATACACAAGACGACCGACTAGTACGATGTTGTAGAATAATCCCTATGTTGTAGAATAAATCCCTTTGTTGATATTGAGTACGTTGATGACTAGTATGATGTTGCTGATGTGGATCACTTTGTTGATATTAGTACCTTGCTATGTGAGCAGTGATGTGGCATTTATTCCAACTAGGCATATTTTGCAAAAAAGATTGGACTTTTTTACGATGTGTTCAAAGCGAACATTTTTGTTAAGCGCCTCTTCTAACATTGTCAATTCATGCGCCACCATTAATCTTTGACGTTCATGCCTTTGGATTCTAATTACGAAGTAAAATTGTCACCAGAGACTGCGAAGGCGGCGATCACATTCAGGTGATCTTCGGTTCAACCACAAAGATTCTCCCAGAGTTTATCAAGGAATTGGTTCGCATAAGGATCCCAAGGAGGACCACAGAAGAGACCTCATAGGCGGCGCTCCAGCGTACTTTCAACTAAGATGGTAAGATTCAGATAGCAGCCACCGACCCTAAGATTCAACGAATGCAATTTTCAGAAACCTTAAAAGAAGTTTCAGCATATCTGGATAGAAAATAATCGTCTTTTTAAGTACTTCGTTCTTAATACGTATATTGTCCAGTTGTGCTCTTTAGCAAAAACAAAGCAAATAAAAGCTCAAAATATCCTTCAAGTCAAGAGTCATGACAATAAGGTCCCATGGTCCACACATATCACTAATAGATATTAAAAGAGAGCTGGTACTACCAAACCCTTTTAATTGCCTAACAAAATAAGATCCCGTCTTTAGAATTGAATAGAAGAACTTTATAAAGAATTAAATGGACCAAAGAAGGAAAATCTCTCGTTTGGTATATCTTTATCTACCGCCTCTGCTGGTGATGTTAGCAGTGACCGGATAACCCAAAAGTCCCTTCCGAAACTATAAATGCTGAGGCTTTAAATTTGTGTACCACTTTAGCCCGTGCGTTCCCATCACACATCGCGTGACATCCCCAACTACTAATTGAAAAGAAGAACGGAAAGTAATAACTAGACAAGCGTCTAGAACATAGGCTTCTCCTCTTTTACACATCTAGACATCTTATTGTATGCGATTTACACGAATGTCATCTACAAAGTTCCGGCTACATGCCTGTGATTTCTGTCAAGGAGCCCCTCTAACACCACCTTCTTCTTGTACTCCTCCGAATCCAAATCAGGTCTGCCGGCATTCAACGCGTTTTTCACGATGATATTCGTAGGCTTCATGGCCGTTTTCAGGCGAGGCACGCAGAAGAACCATGCGGACGTGCAAAGAATAGCACATAGTTTGCCCCAAAGCATCATGATTACGAGGGTCACCATTATAATTGACATGCCAACCAACGGGTCAAATTTGCCAGCAAATGTGTCGTTTTCGCTGTGTGGGTTGACTTGGCAAGCCTTGGAATCAACGCCCGCCGGCGGCGGCGGATTCTTCTGTTTTGGTGCTGGAAACGACGCCGAGTGAGACAGGGAGCTGGTTCTGGTCTTGCTGGAGTGCGGCTGAGTTTCCGGTGAACCGGGGTGGCTCGCACCGGATCTCTTAGTACTCTTTTTCCAGCGGGGGAGCTTTTTCTGCCACGTGTCATCGGCCACCGCATCAGAAGGATCCAAACTCTTGGGACTCTCGAGGTTGATGTCTTGTACATTCTCGTACCTCTTCTGAAACACGCATATCAAAACGATGAGACGAGTGAAGAGAACGAGCCTAATTTCAGATACACCAAAGGTTAATCCCTTTGTTGCCTATTGGCACAATTATGATATTGTTATGTCGTTAGTTGTAACAACACAGCTATAAAAGCTTTGGTGCAGGTGATCAGTAATTGGAAGACGTACCTAATCATGTGCACAAAAGATTAATTGTATCACGAGTGTCATCAGTAAATTGTTAATGAATATATATGGGGCATACCTTTGCAACTTTAGTTTTATGAGCCTGCGAAGCTGCCGGATTCTGGCCCCCGATGATGCCGGTGGCATGAGCTTGACTATTAGAGGAGACCCTTTTGACCGACTTCAAATCTCCGCTCTGACTGATACTCTCTGTTGCGGTGGCGTCCACAGGCACGGTTTTGACCGCAGATTTCTTCATCCGGGAGCGCGACCAAGAGAGCCATCGTGGCTTTCTCCGGGTATCGGATTTCGCCATGTCGTGGGGCAGCTTTTCCGCTGAAACTTGGCCGGAATATCCGAAACAACCCAGAAAGCAGCTGCTTCTCGGTGTTGATCTCTTGTTGTTATCTTTGGTTTTGGCCATGGAGGCGGGGGATGGAAGGTATTGCAGGTGGAGTCGGCATGGAGGATTTTGAGGTCTGATATGGCTGCCTCCTGAGTCGTCGCTGATCAGCTGAACTCATCACCACTTTTCTATTCAAGATTTGATGTTTAAATATATGCACATGCGGTTGAATGACCAAACACACCTTGCTTCAAACTTATATGAAGTAAATGAACAGTACATAAAGTGCGCCGAGGTTACAATTTTTCGTCTTTTGATTAATTTTATTCATCAAGTTATTTTAGCGTTTGATCAAGTTTCTTCTACATATCTATTCTGCGTATCTTCATTGAGATCGAGTTTTCATACTACCGTTTGATTATCAAGCTGATTTTAATAAGTCACCAAGTCTTTTAAAGTGTGAAAATGTTTTACACGAGTTCAGCACTAGTAGCTTGGTTTGTTTTATATGGCTTTAATCAATTACCTTGATTTTATGGTGTTAGAACTATTTTTTTTTTCTGTTGGAATATAGCAAAGTTTTGCTAATTAATAACTTTTAGAAATTTCTGCAACGGGTTACTAAAAACTTTTAAACCTTCTTCTCATCACAACAACAGATTTTTTTTACGCAAATATCTAACCTCCTATGATGCTCAAATTTGTGGCAGAATAAGAAAAATCTTATGAAAAACAATTTCATAGATTGTCAAGGACCCCTTCGATTATTCGTCCGGTTTCGGTTGACTTCCTCAGTGTAATTTTTGCATTTATAGATTTACGTTGTTTCGTCTTTATTTTAATAGGTGTTTTATGTAACATTTAAACTTCCACATGTTACTTAAAGTTAGACTAAAGTGTAAGATATGCTCTACTTTAATTTAATTATAATTTGTATTGGGTCTATATGTTCGTTGTTAGTTTCTGATATTTGTAGTCTTGTATATTTTCAATGCTATTATCTTATTTACCAAAAAATAAAAATAAAAAATACCAATGAGGCCTACCATGGTGTCGCGACATGCAAAACTTTAGTGCTAAATTAATTAAATGTGCGGCTACAACTTGTCAGCAATTTCCAGTGTTTTACGGTTTCTACAAGGTATTATGATATTATTACGATAGTGAGTTTTCAAGGGAAGACTTTGGACTTCGTGGCAGAGAGAGTGGTTCGTCAAACACGTTTTCACGTCCTCCACGTTTACACCCTATACCCAATGGTTTCCTTGTCCACCACTTCAATGCGCACTCATCGCAGCACATTATTTTTGTATATGTAGTGTTGACATGCTGCCATTCAAATATGATTTTGTCAATTTCCTCTTGGATATTGTAGTATTAAGGCAAGGTCAGCCAGCCTCGTAAACATCGAAGAAAAACCTTGGCTCCATAGAATTCTAGACAGAAGTTTGGTCTGTAAATATGTTATAATAATTAATATAAATAAAAATTTATCAGTGAGAATTGGTATGCAAAAAGCGACAGACATCGTCTATTGCTAAGGTTAAAAAGCATTTACAAGAAAGAAAACATCGAGAGTAAACCTCCAAAATTCCGTTCATTAGGTATATCAACAACCAGCACAGGCACCTAATCTCTCGAGTAAAAATATCAACCTGCAAAACCCCATCCACAAAAAGAAGACAGCTAATAGCTCAGCTCAAAAACCACAGTCAAAGAAAAGAAGACGAATATATATATATATATCAACTTTAATACGTACAGCATGTTTTCCAGAAATAATTAGGTTTTTGCACCTTTTTACCTTTTGTCCTTAAAAATTCTATAGTGACAGGTATGTTTGTAACAAATTAGATTGCGAGAAAGGCCTCACACAATTCTACTGTCCAAAACCGAATCAGATTGAACAGTTTCAATTTAACACAAATTAGGGACCGCTCTAACCACTATCTTTTCTTGGTAACAGTAACACAAATTCAACAATAGAAGCTTGATGTGAACTGCATACTTTTCTTAGATGTGAATCACATGGATGTCAATCATAAGAATACCAGGCCATCCGCATCAAATAGCATAGTCTTCTCATTTTTTCCGTTGAAAAAGATCTGTCTTTTCATGTTTTTGTAGTTTTAAAGTAGAAAATGATGTTTGTCGCAATGATGCACCACTTACAGTTATGTAACAAAAAATTAGACCTGGTAAACGGGTAAACCCGTCGGGTACAGGTAAAACCCGGCTGGCTCCGGGTAAAAACGGGTCGGGTATATTTTACCCGATTTTTCTCGGGTAGGCTTTTTCAGATTCCGTACCCTACCCTTGCAGGTAGGGTATTACCCGCGGGTAAAATACCAAATTTTGTTCTTAATAAAACAAATTCTAATTACATTATTTTGCCATATTTTACGGCCAAATCATTCTTCAATGTTTCTGATTCTTCTCCTCCATCAAAATTTATTACACAACAATATGCAAATCTTGCACCAAAAAAAAAAACAATATGCGAATCTACACGACCACCATCAAGATCCACCGAAGGTCACAACATAATCCACCATTCATACATCTACTGAACAAAATAATTAACAAATACATGCAAATTACAAAATGATGTAATTAGAAAGATGTGCGTCGGTGGTAGTAGATATGCGGTGGAGGTGGCTGATCTGCGGAGGTGCATTGACGGCAGTAGTAGATCTTTGGAGGTGTGATTGTAGTCTAAGAGGAAAGAGACGGCGGCGGAGGCAAGGATCTGTGACGGACAGTGGAAAGAGACAGCGGCGGAGGCACAAATTTGCGACGGACGGTGGAGAGACGATGGCAGAGGCACGGATCTACGATCTTGTGGACTATGGGTGATGACTTGTGATTGTCATGGGGTGTCGTCTGAGAGTGTTAGATAGAGCGAGAGAAAGATAGAGAAAGAGAACGTGGCAGCTGGAAAGAAAAACAATGAAGTGAGAATGAAACCCTAAATCTATTTATATAGCAGAAAATTCAGGTAAATCTGGATTACCCGTACATGATCCGAAGGTTCGGGTACGGGTCTAATTTCAGCGGGTCTTCTATATATGTACCCGTACTTGGCTTTTTTGAGTAGGTACGGGTACAGCCACGGGTCCGGGCAATATTTTGCCAGGTCTACTAAAAATCTTGATTTTTAAGCCCATAAATAGTCATCTAAGTCTAGTGATTAGTCATGATCATCATGAAAAGTATAATGAATCCACCATTAGCGGTCAACCCACCACCGCCACAGACAAAGAACCGACCACCAACATGGAGCACCTACCACCATTGATCCTCCTAACACATGCTTTCTTTCTCTCTACTCGGCGTCCTCCTCCTCTTGCCCATTGACCTCCAAGTAAATGAACCACCACCCGACACCGTAACCCATCGCCACATAGAGAATCTAATTCAGGTAGCTTAGTGCTTAATTCTCCAACTTGCCTTTATATAGGAAAAGCTCGACAGGACGTGTGTGTGTGTTGTGTGTGTGTGCGTGCGTGTCAGTTCGGGTGTATGTTGTGTGGGTGCGTGCACGCATATTACAATGTTTAAAGTGAAAAGAGGAGGGAGATGCACATTAACGGGTTAAGGTGAAAAGTAGAAACAAGAGAGGGAGATGGACATAAATGGTTTAGAAAGTACGTCAAAGTATGTCATGTAGCTATGTCGGTATGAAATGAGAATTTAATTTGAGAGGACGTCAAAGTACTATTCTAGTAAGTTTCAGGCTTTGGAAGTCGATACAGATTATATTCAATTTATGTGATGAACGGTCAGATGATTTGGAAGACAAAAGGAAAAAGAACACACATGCGTTACGAACATAGAATTTATATACGACATTATAATATAAAAATGTTGGAAGGTGGGAAGAGATTGGAAAAGAAATAAAAGGAAATAAAGCCAATGAAATAGACTAGCTTAACTAGATTGAATTGAACTAAACTTGGCAAGACATGACTGGACCGGACCGGATTGTACTGCACTGGAGTAGACAAAAATATGAAATAAAGTATATAATATGTGGTTTCTATAGAGCCTCTAGGTGATGGAGTTTGCATGCGAGTGAACACCACCGAAAATAGCATATTTTGATAGGAAAATATGGGAAATATCACTGGACATACGACTTACGCGAAGGCTCACCGTAAGAAAATTCGACCTTTTTAAGGCTTTCTATATATCATGGAAGAGAAATTAGACCAATAGAGTAGAGAGCGGATGATTGGAACTGGAAACCGAAACTGGAAGTACAAAGTGATAAGAGCTACTCAATTGTCACAAAGCACCTTGAGATATTACTCGAACCTAATTCAGTAACACATGGAAGTAGTTGGTCGTTGAATTACATAAAAAAAAAGTCTCCGAGTAAAACTTCATCTGAATCCGGAGCCAACAATATATGGAAAAGCGGTTGGTCATTAGATCATAGAGCAAACATCACTGAAAATAGCACATTTTGGTGGGAAAGGATGAGGAATATCACCGGACATATGACTTACGCGAAGGCTCACTGAAAACAAAAATTCAACCTTTCTAAGATTTTCTACGTATCCTGAAAGAGGAATAAGACCAATATTGTTCATAGAGCAGATGACTCGAACCAAAAACCAAAGCTGGAAGTACAAAGCAATAAAAGCTACTCAATTGTCGCAAAGCATCTGGAGATAACGCATGGAAGTGGTTGGTCGTTGAATTCCATAAGAAATAGTCTATGAGTAAAACTTTATCTGAATATGGAGCCAGCAACGCATGGAAGTGGTTGCATAGTTGGTCATCCGATAAAAGTTGGACTCTTAGAAGCCAGAGCCAACAACACGTGGAAAAGGGGTTGGTCGTCTAATGAAACTAAAAAAGACCAATGTAATTCATAGAATGAACATCACCAAAAATAGAACATTTTGGTAGGAACATATGGGTAATACCGCCAGACAGACGACTTACATGAAGGCTCACACAAAGAAAATTCGACATTTGTAAGGTTATCTTCGTATCCTGGAAGCTGAATAAGACCAATGTAGTTCGTATAGTAGATGATTGTAATCGAAAATCAAAAGTGAAAGCACAAAGCGATAAGAGCTACTCAATTGTCGCAATGCACCTGGAGATATTACTCGGACCCAGTGCTGACAATAACATGGAAGTGGTTTGTCGTTGAATTACATAGAAAATAGTCTCTAAGTAAAACTTTATCTGCATCTAGAGCCAGCAACGCATGGAAGCTATTTTCCACCAAATAAAAGTTGGACTCTTAGAAGCCGGAGCGAGCAACATGTGGAAAAGCGGTTGGTCGTCTTGTGAAACTAAAAAAATGGGATTAATCTTTATTTCGAGCTGGAGCAAACAAGGCGTGGAAGTGGTTACTCACCAAACAAAGAGTGCACCGAAATATGAATAAAAATACACGTCCAATCAGAGCATGCCACGTCTCGGTTTTGACTCATGGTTAGCCCGGTGAACGGCAGTTTTGATGGTTACCATATTGGTCGAGTTAGGATTCTAAAGGGATCCTAACTCAATCGTCAAGGATAGTGACGTGATCCTGTAGGGTCCTAATGCAATCTTGATTAATCTGTCCCAGGGCCCAGCCGACAGAATCTTAGTCCTACTAGGGTTCTTCCTCTATTAGCTATGTAAAGGGGACTACCCCCAGGTACGCATGCAGAAAACTTGACACACGCGCATCATGTGCCCTATTGTTATTCAGAGTTCTACACCTGTAACTACACTTTGACTTTAGCATTGGAGAGTTCCTCCGCCAGAACCCTACCCGGCGGTCACTCGATGTTTTGTCTAGCAAGTCTATTCTCCGCTCGTGGTTCTCGATCAAGTTTTTAGTTAGCAACATATTGGAGCCATCCGTCGGACCCTGACAGAGAACACGACCAGACACTCATCTTCTAGCACTTCTCCGTTCAGTCGTTTGACTCACAACCGTCGAAAGCAATCCAACAACACTCATTGGCATGACCGCTCAGTTCTCGGCCTCGTCTAGTTACCGTGCTAAAGATGACCACATCAACATAACCTCTGTTACGCCTCAACCAGACAATGGTTCTTGCAAAAAACTTATCCAACCCCCACGCTAAAAAAGGGTGACTTTCACCACCCTCTCAACCGCAAACTATTCAAGACACCACACGCAGATGTTACAAGGGAAACTCATAAGCTGAAAGATGTAGTAAACACCTTATAGAAGATCAATGTCACAATACCATCTCCGTTTACCAACCAGCCTCGCTTAGACCCCAGTGACGTCTGCCTCAGACTCACCTCAAGGTCGAGTTACAGTCGCAGATACAAGTCTGAAGCTGACCCTACCTATCAACTAGAAAAGAAAACCAAAGATCAGGTGACAAGGAGCATCATGCTACTTTCATGACCCCTCAATCGAGGGAAGCATAGATTCATCTCCCATGGTGGTTGGCAAACCCTGAGGCCAACACCGATCCAACGGAGAACATCCCCAAGGATGAATTCATCACGTGACACCAGAGTATCACCCTTAAGTACAGACCTCCGGGAAGGTTAGCTCTGAGCCCTGCCCATGAAGATTGTCTCCTTAAGGGACGACTTTGGGTATCCTATATTAGAAGCCAGCGCGAACACTATGATGAAAGTGGCAACCCCGGGGAGCACGTCTACCAGTTCGAGACAAACATGTTGCTTCTTCAAGTCTCTAACACCGTTATATGTCGTGCCTTTCCAACCACCTTGAGGAAGGCCCCTACTCCTTCGCTTAGATCTATAATATTTTCCAGAAGCACTTTGTGAGCAGTCGCACCAGAAGAAAGAACTCGGCTAGCCTGTTCAACATGGTGCAAGAGAAGAATAAGTCCATGTTTTGTTATTTAGGGCGATTCAACACAGCGACGCTAGAGATCGATGAGTCAGTAAACTACACGGCCTTATGCGTGGCCTTCAACCCACATCAATATTCGCGTTCTCAGTCAACAAAAGCCCCCCTGGGGACATGAGCGATCTGTTAGATAAAGCCAATAAGTACATTCAGGCTGAGGAATATTTAGAGACACACAAGGGACGAAGGTAGACTATCGAAGACCCAAAAAATAAACGGGCATTAATTTTGAGCAGTGCTCGGGTATTAGTAGTATATGGGAGCTTAAAATGAATTTGGGGGAAAATGTAATTTTGAAAACTTTTAGGGTCATTTTGTAACTTTGAAAAACTTTAGGGGTTAAATTGCAATTTTTGAAAGTTAGGCATTATGTGTCAAATTTAGAGAAATTGGTCATAAGAAGATGCCACCTCCTCCTTGCTTATTTGGTGACTAATCATTTAAGTTGTAAATTAATGAATTGGATAAGATCTTTAGGGGAAATTAAAGAAAGGAAATAAAAAGGAAACAAAAGAAAAAAAAGATTCGGGGGAAACAGGAAAGAAGAAATAGAAACGGAGAACAAAGAAAGAAAAAAAAACAAAGGAAGAAGAAAGAGAGGGGATTCGGGCAAGAACCAGAGAGATGGAGAGAAATTGGGCAAGTTCTAAGGTAACTCCTCTCGTTAATTTCTATAAATTAAATGTGTATGTGAGTAAATTTTGGTGTAATTTCGGTTTGTATATGTGTCTTGAGTGTGTGAGAATTTGGTAAAGGTTTGTGTGTGTACAGGGGTAAAGGAGATGGGTAGCAGTAGGTGCTAATGGGTGTTTCCACTGTGCGTAATCGTGGGGGTGATATGTGTGTTATGTTGTGTGAGCAGTGTGTGTTTAGTAAGTACAGTTATGTGTCTGAGTACACAGCATGCGTGTGTTTGTTAAATTGTGTTACTGCTGCTGTGCTGTTTTGCTGCTACTGTTGATGTTGTGCTGTTGCTATTTTGCTGTTCTTTACTGCTACTGCCATTGCACCAGCAGTGTGTATGTATGCACAACAATGTGTACGAGTGTGTGTTTGTGCAACTACGAGTGTGTGTGTGGGTTTAATGTGTGCTTGTGTGACCGTATTAGTAAGAACATTGTGTGTGTAGTAGGCATTGTGTATAGTGAGCAGTGTAGGTATACAATGAGCATGTGTGTTAAATATAGTGTGTTGGGTATAAGGTCAGTGATTGTGTGTGTGATGTGGAGTGCAATTGGTGTGTGTAATGTGTGTTTAGTGTTTAAGGGTGTGCACATAGTTAAGTGTAATTTGGGAGTGCAGGTGGTAGGAATTTCAGGGGTGTGTGTGTGTGTGTAAGGTGAAACAATGTGTGTGTTTAATCCGTTAAGGTAGGAATAGTGACTATAATTGTCACTAAAAGAGAGGGGGTTAGTTTAGGCAATCGTATACGAATTTTTATAAATAGTTTGGACCAAAATTAGACAAAGTCCAAAATAGTAACTCCCGTTATTTTTACGAGACTTACGATTTGAAATGTTTCGAGAATTTTTAGTGTCCGCGAAGGATGCTAAATTAGGGTATTGATTAGGAAGAATTATCAAATTATTTAGCATAGTAAATTAAGTTATTTTAACCTTAAATTTTTATTTTACTGAGATGTTCCATTATCTAAAATTCTGTGCCATTCCGAGGTCAATAGTTATTTTTAGCATAACCAGCTTCTGAGTGCTCTGTCTGGACATTGTCTCGGAATTTTCAGACAAAAGTTTTTTAAAATACTTTTGAGCCCAAAAATGACTTCAGGATGCTTAAAATAGTGTTTTAAAGCCTTTTTAAAAATTTCCCGGTGCCGGGAACCCCCCGGGGGTATTATGGTAATTTGTCACCAAGAGGGGGACTTTTGGTAATTTTACCTATAAAAAGTACTTTTGGTAAATTCACATACAAGAAGGTTATTTTAGTAATTTTACTTACGGGAAGACTGTTTTGGTGATTTAGGTATGAGAGGAGTGTTTTTTGTTAATTTTATACCTCAGGGGCATTTGGTAATTTTACATAACCGGTGAGGGGGTTCATTTTGGAAGTATGCGTGAGTCCGCATTGATTCATAATAATCGTGGTGTAGACCATATTCTAATAAGTTGATTGTTCCGTTTAGGATAAAATAACAGATTTTTCGGTTAGATAGCGTAGCTTCGGATCCATATAAGATTTTTTATCTGAACCACGGGTAAGGATTTCTATCCAAACCCTAATTCTGATAACTTGTATCCGTAAGTATTCTTTCGATTTACGTATTGTATATTGATATTAGCATGTTATCGCCAAGGAAACCCCAACATTGAGCCAGCACCAGTTAATTGGAAATTTTATCGATGCTCGCTTGTTATTGCATGTTGAGCAAATTCGATAATTGTTTGCGCTCTTCTTCAGAATTGTTATGCCTAAATTCGATAACTGTTCGCAATCGTTCTTGCTATTTGTTGTTGTTATTCTGGAATTCAGAGTGATGAATTATATCAGTATGCTTAATTGTTATTGAAACCTCAATTTTTCTGGTTAGGTGTATTCAACTTGGTGCTCATTTTATTGCATGTTAAGCAGTGAATTTCTTGTTGATTTTTTTTACCGTTGTTTCTGTGTTGACCTAATAATCTGCTCCGTGCGGAGGCGTTATAAGGCTGGTTTGTCTGCTTCCTACGGGGAAGCAAACTAGTTCCTTGATGGATGAAAAGGGCTAGTTATTATTGTACATCATGCATGTGTACTGCACATTGCCTCAATAGCAGTGCATCTGCCCAGGATTAATGTCTTGAATTTTCTTATATTGTATCTTACAATGACCTTTTTTTTTTAAACCGATGTTCAAATGAAGGTATGGTTACTTGACTGAAGGGATTGAGTTCAAACTCTTCCCCATACTGTGATTAAACCGTTTGTGTTTATATGGAACCATTCCCCTATTCCCCTTGAAGTATCCGTGTTCTTTTTGAAACCCTTTGGAAAAATCATCTTTGTATTTTTAAAATGATGGCTTTGAAACTGATCTTCAAACGATCGTATCGACATATGGTTAGGACTCTTAATGTTAGTTGGAAACTGATATGATTGCCAATGTTTGTTTTGGTGTCGGTCTGTGGTTGTTTTTGGTCGTTTTTCGTATATACTTATAACTGATTATGATTAATTTTGAAAATTACTAAACTATTCATGATGGTTGAAACATTTTGAGACATATCCTGGGTTAAACTCGAGTCGTTTTGTAATCATTTTGGTTGTTCCTTGAACGACCTTACTAAGCTCTCAAAATCTCATCCTTCGTTTGATTCCCTTGTACAGGTAATGCTCAGCCGTAGAATGCTCGGGAATGGGTTTAGAGTCTGTGTGAGATTTCGGTGAGCCCACCACTGCTGTGAAGTAAGACCCCTGCGTGGGTCAGTACTATTAGTTGCTTTGTAAGGAACCTAAATTGAGTTTTCAAAGTTTTGAGTTGTAAGACTAATTTATGTTAAAGTTTCTTTTGTACTGTACATATTTTGAAGTATTTGAGTTGATGTCTAGTTAGAACTTTAATATTATGTATCAGTGGACAGGATTTGACAGGTTTGATATGAAGTGGTAGGTTAACGTTCAGGGAGTTCGGGGCGATGAAGCTCCGGATTTTTGGGATGTTATGGTTAGTATCAGAGCAATTCGATCTTGTGGTATTAAGATCTTAAGTACATGATTTCGTAGACACGTGACCATAGAGTATAGGTAACACGATTTTGTAGGACCGTATTCTAGTTAATGAGAGTGGGGTAAGATGAGGGTAGAGTTAAGAAGTCTGTGTTCAACTTGTGACTGTATTGTTCTTTAGACACGTGTTAGTATAAACTCTGATAAATGTTCATTTTACCAATATGGCTTGCAAGCGTATCGCTGGCAGCGAAGATAGTACGGAGGGCTAAGAGGACCCGATAGAGAGGTATCTCCACCTAATAGGGAGGAACAGCAAAATCCAGAACTGGTGGTTATGGTTCTGAACAATATGAACCAGATTCTGACCTTGATGACACATAATCTAGCTAACCAGCAATAAGGGGTACCGAACCCGGTTCGACCGCAACCTCAAGATGATAGTACATTGGATGAACAAACAAAACGCTACTAGCTTTTAAGGGTCATTGGACCCTATGAAGGCGGGGAACTGGATTAATGAAATGGAGAAATATTTTGAGCCATTCACTGCACTGAGAGACAAAAGGTTGAATTTTTTATCTTTAGACTAAGAGGTAAGGCCGATCAGTGGTGGAAAACTGTATAGAGGAGTTTGATTCGTAAAAAATTGGATGAGATGACTTGGAATTGTTCTTCAACCGATATTTCTCAATGAGTTATCATGACCAGATGTTGAGGGAATTTTCCATGGTGATGAGAAGGAGATCAAGAATCGTTAGATGAATTTGAAATGAGGTTTTCGCGGCTCGCTAGATTTACAGTAAGGATGTTGCCAATGAAAGAAGATACATGCCAAAATTTTGAGTGGGGCCTTAGGCATAAATTGAGATATGGTGATCTCTGCTTGGTTGATGAGCTATCGGGAAAGTGGAGACTTGGCATGCGCTTTGGAACAATCCAAGTCCGACAAAGGAAAGAGGTACAGGCAAAGGCGGGGTGGACAGAAGAGATGGAGCTGAGAATTCCACCAAGAAAGATCTATAGGAGCAAAAAACGTCGATAGTTATTAGAGCCAATACGACAAGAATTCCCAAAGCTCAAGGATGAGGCAGAGGCACGGGTTTTGGCCCGCTTCGGCTCAGGGATTTTGACCTGGCAAGGTTCTCGGATTCGACCAGGTAGAGTACGAGATTCGAAAAAGCACAAGGTGTAGGCGCTCAATCAGTTTAAAGAACTAAAGTTAGACCATCACAGAATTTTGGAGTTCGACCTACACAGGGTACTGGTCAAGGTGACAGGTCGACTTTTCTGGCCACCCCATGTATCATGTGCATGAGGTATCATGGCGGTAGGCTATGCTACAGGGTTACCGGAGGATTTTTTAGGTGTGGCAGTGTAGAGCATCAAGTTCGAGACTGTCCAGTTTTTAGAAATAATCAGTCAACTTTTCGTTTCGCACCTGCAACTAGTGCAACAACAAGCAAAGTTTCTTATCGAGAAAGAGGACAAGGTCAACAGGGGCAGACTCAGCAGTCTCAAGTCTATCAGAAGCAGAGGCTTGGGACATCAGCTAGACTTTATTCAATGTCCGCTCATGGTGCTGCTACATCTGATGTCGTGGTGTCAAGTACACTACAGGTTAACCCATTAGATGCTCAAATGATGTTTGATTCCGGAATGACATATTCTTTGGTATCCATTACTTTTGCATAGTTGTTGAGGGTGAGAACCCATCCTTTATGAACTTATCTTGCGATAAGCACTCCGTTGGGAAAGTCTTTGACTATTCTATGGTTCTATATGATTATACTGTCCATGTTGCGGATAGAGGTCTTCCTGTGGATCTCATCTGGTTGTTGTTCAGGATTTTGATATCATACTAGGTATGAATTGGTGATTCGCTAATCATGCATCCGTGTATTGTCAGGGGAAACCCTAATAGTGTTTGAAAGTTCGTAAGGTATTTATGAATAAGAATGGTGTTGTTGAGGAGTAACTGGTGTTAAGTTTGAAAGTTTGGTTTGAGAGTACGATAAGAAATTTGGAATCCTGCCTTGTAATCTCGTTCATTCCTTTGTACATTAAATTCAATTGTGACTTAATTGAATGCTAATTTACTCCGAGACGTCAGAAAAGATGTCATTCATACTGAGTCCTCTTATCTCTTTTCTAGCATATTTATCTATTTCCTTCAAATCTATCTAGACTTGATGGGATAGTAACTGACCCACTGGCCATGGGGAAGTTACAAACCCTATTAAGGACCAATAACCGTTACTGATTGTAATTGCTTCGATTCATTGGGTTGACTTTGTTTCGTCAGACCTATACCATTGTTTCTGTACCGATGTTTTTTTGGAATATCGCATATTTGCATTGAGAATCTCGAGAGCTAATAGGTATGGTTTTGTTATAAAAAAAAATTGCATTTTGATCGCCCGATTGTGATTATTGTTACCATTTGGTCCCTAAATGCTTGACTGAGATCATTGTTTGTTGTGATTAATGTTGGATATTTTGTTGTATAATTACCACTAGTTATTTGTGATTGATGTTTGTTTAATATGTTCCAAAATGGTAACATGTTATAATTGCTGTCTATAGCAATTCTGGTTATTAGAATTTTGTTATGCTCTATTCTCTAATGATTTTGAAACTGACAATATGTTATGCACGTGTATTTTGACCTAATATTAGGATCTGCATAGCTTCATTTTCCTTGATATGAGATTAGGTAGATTTCTAATCTCAGATAATCTGTGAGTGAGAGTAGACTCTGAGAACATGGAATATATTTGGACAATCTATTTGATGGTTCGGTATAAGATTGAGATTTTGGTTGAGTACGCAGCAGTAGACCCCATGTTACTTGCTTTTAGAACTGAAGGATTCTAAACGTTTTACTGAAATAGATGATTAAAGGATAAGGCTGTAAGGTAACACGTCTTGTGGTGACGAATTCGGTAGCAGTTGGACTCGTTTGATTTGAGATATTAGTGCGCAACGAAAGCCTAGTGGCTACAGGTTTCGGTCTTTTGTAATACGTGAATGCTTGAAACAATAGGTTATCCATATTAGTGTTTGAAGACTGCAAGTCGCATGTGACCATTGTTGGTATTTTAGTACACCTTAAGCTTGAAGTTAAGCTTTCCATCATTAAAGAACAAAATAGTCTCCAATATAGTATCAGTACAATACAGTGGAAGCTCTCGTACTAGAGTTTGATTTAGTTCGATTCATATGCGTTGAATTTGGAGCAGCGTAGATTTAGTTCAGTGAGTTTCATAATGGTTAAGTCATCGTTCGAGAAGTTCTAGAGTAGTAAGAGTGAAGTGATTGTTTGATAGGTTTTCAGTTTAGCAGTACGATTTAAATAGTTGAGTTCAAGTACTCGTGGGAAGGGAATTTGGGTGCGAAGGTTAAATGTAGCTCAGCTGCAATATGATAGTTATCCAAGCGACGCATCGGAAGCATAGTGCCTAGACGTTGTAAGTGATGGAAAATCCAAGAACAAAATTAGAGGTCAAAATTTTTATAAGGTGGGGAAAATGTAATATCCTGCACTTTTGGAGCGGTTTAAGATAACTATCGGAGACCCAAAAAATAAACGGGCATTAATTTTGAGTAGTGCTCGGGTATTAGTAGCATGTGGAAGGTTAAAATGAATTTTCGGGTAAAAATGTAATTTTAAAAACTTTTGGGGTCATTTTGTAATGTTGAAAAACTTTGGGGGTTAAATTTTAATTTTTGAAAGTAAGGCATTATGTGTCAAATTTTAGAGAAATTGTTCATAAGAAGATGCCACCCCCTCCTTGCTTATTTGGCAACTAATCACTTAAGTTATTAATTAATGAATTGGATAACATCTTTAGGGGAAATTAAAGAAAGAAAAAAAAAAGATTCAGGGGAAACAGGAAAGAAGAAACAGAAACAGAGAACAAAGAAGGAAAAAAACAAAGGAAGAAGAAAGAGAGGGGATTCGGGCAAGAATTAGAGAGAGGGAGAAAGAAATTGGGCAAGTTCTAAGGTAACTCCTCTCTTTAATTTCTGTAAATTCAGTGTGTATGTGAGTAAATTTTGGTGTAATTTCAGTTTGTATATGTGTCTTGAGTGTGTGAAAATTCGGTAAAGGTTTGTGCATGTACAGGGGTAGAGGAGAGGGGTAGCAGTAGGTGCTAATGGGTGTTTCCATTGTGTACAATCGTGGGGTGCTATGTGTGTTTTTCTGTGTGAGTAGTGTGTGTTCTTTAGGTGCAGCGGGGTGTGTGAGTACACAACATGCGTGTGTTTGTGAAATTATGTTGATGCTGCTGTGTTGTTTTGTTGCTGCTGTGCTGTTTTGCTGCTAATGTTGCTGTTTTGCTATTCTTTGCTGCTACTACCATTGCACCAGCAGTGTGTGCGCGTGCGCGCATAACAACGTGTTCAAGTGTGTTTTTGTGCGGCTGGGTGAGAGTGTGTATGGGTTTAATGTGTGCTTGTGTTAGTGTATTAGTAAGAACAGTGTGTGTGTGTGTGTGTAGTGGGCATTATGTGTACTGAGATGTGTAGGTATACAATGAGCATGTGATTTAAACATAGTGTGTTGGGTATGCATTGAGTGATTGTGTGTGTGATGTGGAGTGCAATTGGTGTGTGCAATGGGTGTTTAGTGTTTAAGGGTGTGTACATAGTTAAGTGTAATCTGGGAGTGCAGGGGGTAGGAATTTAGGGTGTGTGTGTGTGTAAGGTGAAATAGTGTGTGTATTTTTAATCCGTTAAGGTGGGAATAGTGACTGTAATTGTCACTAAAAGGGAGGGGGTTAGTTTAGGCAATCTTATATGAATTTTTATAAATTTTTCGGACCAAAATTAGACAAAGTCCAAAACAATAGCCTTTGTTATTTTTACGAGATGTAGGCTCTGAAATTTTTCGGGAATTTTCAGGGTCGCGAAGGATGCTAAATTAGGGTATTGATTAGGAAGAATTATCGATTATTTAGTATAGTAAATTAAGTTATTTTAATCTTAAAATTTTAGGAAAATATTATTTTACTGAGATGTTTCATATCTAAAGCTTCATGCTACTCTGATGTCGATAGCTATTTTTAGCATAATCGGCTTCTGAGTGCTCTGTCCGAACACTGGTTTGGAATTTTCGTACGAAAATTTTCTAAAATAATTTTGAGCCCAAAAATAACTTCAGGATGCTTAAGATAGTGTTTTAAAGCCTTTTCAAGATTTTTTCAGTGTCGGGAACCCTCAGGGAGTATTTTGGTAATTTACCACCCAGAGGGGGGTATTTTGATAATTTTACCTATAAAATGTATTTTGGGGTAAATTGACATACAAGAAAGTTATTTTAGCAGTTTTACTTAAGGGAAGGCTATTTTGGTGATTTAGGTATGAGAGGGTTATTTTTGATAATTTTACACCTCAGGGGCATTTTGGTAATTTTACATAACCGATGAGGGGGATTCATTTTGGGAGTATGCGTGAGTCCGTATTGATTCATAATATCGTGGTGTAGATCGTATTCTAATAATTTTATTGTTCCGTTTAGGTTAAAGCAACAGACTTTCTCGTTAGATAGCGTAGCTTCGGATCCAGGCAAGGGTTTTTATCTTAACCCCGGGTAAGGATTTATATCCGAACCCTTATTCCGATAACTCGTATTCATAAGTATTCTTTTGATTTACGTATGGCTATTGTTGAACAATGAATTGTATATTGATATTAGCAGGTTATCGCCAAGGAAACCCCAACATTAAGCCGACACCGGTTAATTAAAATCTTATCGATGCTCGCTTGTTATTGCATGTTGAGCAAATTTGATAATTATTTGCGCTCTTCTTCGGAATTGTTATGCCTAAATTAGATAACTGTTCGCAATCGTTCCTACTATTTATTGTTATTATTCTAGAATTCTGAGTGATGAATCTCAATTTTTATTGAAACCTCAATTGTTCTGGTTATGTGTATTCAGCTTGGTGCTCATTTTATTGCATGTTAAGCTGTGAATTTCTTGTTGATTTTGTGACCATTGTTTCTATGTTGACTTGCGAATCTATTCCATGGGGTGACGTTATAAGGGTTGTTTGTTACTGCTTCCTACGGGGAAGCAGGCTAGTTCCTTAATCGACAAAGGAGGCTAGTTATTATCGTACATCATGCATGTGTACAGCTGCGCATTGCTTTTATGGCATTGTATCCGCCTAGGATCAACGTATTGAATTTGCTTATAATGTACCATACAATGAGTTTTTTTTTTTTTTTTTAAATCGATGTTCAAATGAAGGTATGGTTACTTGGCTGAGGAGATTCATCTTCCCCATACTGTGATTAAACCGTTTGTGTTTATATGAAACCCTTCCTCTATTCTTCTTGAAGTATCTGTGTTCATTTTGAAACCCTTTGGAAAAATCATCTCTGTATTTTTAAAATGATGAATTTTTGAAAATGATCTACAAACGATCGTTTCGATATATGGTTATGACTGTTAATGTCAGTTGGAAACTGAGATGATTGCTAATGTTTGTTTTGGTGTCGGTCTGTGGCTGTTTTTGGTCATTTTTGGTATATACTTATAACTGATTATAGTTGTTTTTTTAAATTACTAAACTGTTCATGATGGTTGAAATGTTTCGAGACATTATCCTCGGTTGAACTCGAGTTATTTTGAATCCTTTTGCTTGTTCCTTGAATGACCTTACTAAGCTCTCAAAAGCTCACCCTTCGTTTGATTCCCTTCTACATGTAATGCTCAGCCATAGAATGCTTGAGAATGGGTTTAGAGTCTGTGTGAAATTTCAGTGAGCCGACCATTGTTGTGGAGTAAGACCTCTGCGTGGGTCAGTACTGTTAGTTGCTTTGTAAGGAACCTAAATTGAGTTTTAGAAGTTTTGAGTTATAAGACTAGCTTAAGTTAAAGTTCCTTTTGGACTATATATATTTTGAAGTATTTGAGTTGAGATCTAGTTAGAACGTTGAAGTGTGGACAGGATTTGACAGGTTTGATATGAAGTGGTAGGTTAACGTTTCGGGATTTCACGGCGATGGAGCTCCGGATTTCTAGGATGTTACATTCCGCTTTGTCTAGAGGTTCCTGAAATGCATGACCATCTTTTTTTCCAGTGTAGTCATACTCGGCACCTTTGGTTCGAGTATTTGGGGGTCGTGACAGTCCTCAATCTGTTTCAGCTAGGGTTTGGATCTTACACTGCCTTAGTATGCCTATTTTCCATAGCCATGTTGATTTATTCTACCTTGTTCAAGTCTTGGGGTTATTTTAGAGTGTC
The DNA here is from genome assembly GCA_033065855.1 of Escallonia rubra. Classification (NCBI taxonomy): domain Eukaryota; kingdom Viridiplantae; phylum Streptophyta; class Magnoliopsida; order Escalloniales; family Escalloniaceae; genus Escallonia; species Escallonia rubra. The sequence goes on along the minus strand of JAVXUO010000888.1, from coordinate 203,794 downwards.
TCGTGTGGTAGGGATGACCTCATCTTTATGAATGAACAGTTCAATACAGCTAGTGTTTGGCGGCTTACACATAATCTATTTCTCAATGTCAGATGTACTTCTAGGTTCCAGCATATGGTCTGAAAAATTGCTTCTTGAGGTGGTGTTAGGACTACTACTGTGTTCAAAGCTGTACGCTTTGTACACTTCTACCATCCTCTTATCACTATGCAGTTCTCTGATGTCTGTACGTGTCTGTTCCCACCATCCACTATTTGTTGTGCTAACTCAATTGCAAAGCCTGTAACAGGTCATCATTGTGACAATATAGTAGGTATAGGTATGGCTACTTTTAGTTCAAAACCAATTGGGGCTTACTCTGAGCCTATTCAATTAACTCATAATTGTTCTGCCAGTGCTGCAGCTATGTTAGTCGCTATTGCATGGTTATCAACAATACCATGTTTACATCTTATTATGTCAGTTACTCATTTGGAATTACATATGCAGATCAAATATGAAGCTGAGCGTGGTTCTTCAACGCCTTTTAATCGTCTTTTGTGTAGCATATATATAATAGCAGCCGGAAGTTGCATTCAGTGCACGTTGCCCAAGGGGCAGATCAAGTGTTGCATCTTTCTTCCACATTGGCTTATATTGCTTTAACTTCAGGACTTGGAGCTTGCCAGAAATGATTTGACGCTGGATAGAGCTTCAGTGTTATGTTTTGTCTCATCTGAACCTTAGTGGTGTTTTTCCTGATGTTATTATTTCTGTTTTTTCAGTTTATCATTTAGTTTGAAACTCTATAAAGTTCATATGTACATTTTTTTCCATGGTATATATTTCTTATCATTTCAAAAAAAACCAACTCATGCTCGGCTGTATTGTCTATGATTAGGTCTATCATGGGCAAAGGGAAGTCATCTTTAGGAGAAGCTCGGTTTAGGTATTGGTAGTCAACACACATCCCGACATGGCCGGAAGGAGTGGGAACGGTAACTATGTTGACTTGGGAACGGGTACAGTATTGGCTAGCCAAATAGGGTACTCAATCACTCGGATAAATCCATTGTGGAATAGTTTCATCACCTTCTCCTTAAACTTGAAAGACCACTTTGGTCTCAACTTACAGAGTTTTTACTTGATAGTTTTGGTTTCGGGTAGGATAGGTAGGTGGTGTTCCACGATCAATGGGTCTATATCGGGCATGTCGCTATATGACCAAGCAAATATATTAATAAATTCCCTAAGGAGTGCAATGATTTTTTCTCGTTCTTTCTCATCTAGACTAGCCCCTATTTTGATTTCTTTCACATTTTCGGGGTGACTATGTTGACTTTGACTATTTCTTCGGCCACTGGCTTGACACGACTAGATTCTAAGTTTTCAATTTCTTTCATCATTTCTTTTAGATATTTTTCTTCTTTCGGGTCCATTAATTGTGACTCATCATTAACCTTATTGATTAATTCATCATTACCTATATCAGCAATCAAGGGATAATAGAAATCAATCATCATATTATCAATCAAATAGTTAGAAAAATTAGAGTAGGTAAGCAAGTTTATATTGGCTAAGGTGACATAAGCATCCAAGTCTTCCAGTTCCGGAGTATCTTTGGCAGCAGGATTCTCTTCAATAATCTCTCCCGCAGTTAGCGGTCCATACTCGATCATCCAATTCCATACTTTGCCCTGTGCTTGAGTGATTAGGCTTGCTGGGTTTAAGATCTAGTCGTCTGCCTCACAGATATACACCGAGATAAACATATCAGTGAAGTATGTTGTCATCACTTCTGGTTCCATCAAATCCATCATATCAAAAACTCCTTTGGTACCTTGTTTGCTCTGTACTGGAAATTCTTTGTCTTCGACCCATTCATAGTCGTAGAATATCTCCCATCCTTTAATTTGCTTTCGGTTTCAACACTGTAAACTGGCTCTAGAAATCCATAGAAGGGCCCAAGCTCTCGTTCTTTGACAAAGTGCCCGTTCATGGTAAAGACCTTAGTCATGCTTTTAACATTCCCGTGCTGACCGCTTTTCTTATCCTTCTTGGCATGCGCCAGTTTCGGGATAGCTTCCTTCTTATCCTTTTTTATCAGCTTGTATCCTAAACCGAACTGGTCCTTTTTGTTCTCGACATCTGGGAAGCTTGGAATTCCATGCCAATTCCAGCCTAAGCCTTTTCTGGGGAAGTAGTAAAACTTCTCAACATAGGGAGCACGGTCGTACTGCTGTAAGGGGCCAAGGTGAGGAAATTTTGACCGGGACAAACTTCCTCATACTCGAGACACTAAACCGGGTAATCCATTTTAAACCCACTGAGCAGAACATCCAACGAATCATGCGGCACCTGAACACTGTCCTTCTCTACCTGGTCGATCTGAGTCACTTGCGAATTTTTTATTATGGTAAAGATGGCATTATCCAACACAAACTTCACCTTATGGTGTAATGTAGAGGGGATTGCACCCACAAAATGTATCCACGGTCTTCTCAATGAGAGGTTAAATATGACAGGTATATTCAATACTTGAAATTAAACATCAAAACAGGTTGTACTCACAGTCATCGGGAGCTTAAATATACCAATTACTTCTCTTCGAGTATTGTCGTAGGCTTGGACGGCTTGATTGGAAAGGGTGTACTCTAAGGGGTCAATTTCGAGGGCTTGAATAGTGCATATGGGATATGCATTAAACACAGAACCATTGTCTATGATGATTAAAGAGAATCCTCTTATCCAGCACTCGCATGGTGATATAGAGCGGGTCATTGTAGCTTAGTCCTGATTTTGGCAAATCTGACTCGAAAAATGTGAGGACATTTCCATAATGCATAGTCCCTAGCACTTAGGACAGGTCTTCGGGCTAAGTTTGGATTGGTATTTAGGCATTGCTGAGTAGTTTGATGAGGGCTTGTTTGTGGGAGTATTAAGCGGATATAAATCCCTATATGGAAATGTTGGCTTGAGTTTTCTTCAACTGTCTAACGACTTCATCGTCAGAATGGTCTTCGGAAAGCAATGGGTTAGAAATGGTTGGTTGGGGTGGGGTATGGTACCCTTGGCCTGATCAGGTTAGGTGAGATACATCGGCACTGAATTACAACATGAAATTAATTTCTTCATCATACTCTTCCTCAACAGTGAAGGCCTCGCCTTACATTAGCTCTTCCAATGTAATCATATCACAAAATTGTGGCAAAGAATCATACGTTGAAATTGACTTCCAAACTAACTGCCTGAAATGAACAATAAAGATGTCAAATCTAAGACTTGTTGGCTATCATCAATGCAATTAACCCTGTGATGCAACAAGGGTTCCTTTCAGACATTCGATCTTACAGGAGGGGAGACCTCGCCTTTATCGATGAGGTCTTGTATGGCATGTCAAAGCGCAATACGTCTCTCTATAGAATGGTGTTTCCCTTTATGATAAGTGCAAAATACATGTACGTCGTATCCTTTAGGTATTACTGCTAGTGTAGGGGTAGGCGGCAACTTAGATCCCTCTTCTTAGGAACTGCTCGAAGACCTTCAGGAGTGGTGCATTCAACGATGTGAACTTCGTCCTAGGATCCGTAGCAGCTTCCCATAACACTACCCATGGTGCTTGCACATTGTTGACATTATTGGATGTGAATGGCTTGGGCTGTGCATTAGAGCTCATTGGGCTGGCTCGGTATACCCCTGGCTTTAACTCACGAGATCCTTTATTATGGCATCTTCTATCAGTATAGAGATCGCATAAGAGCTTTGAATGATATGTGGTAATAGCCAAAGATATTGTCGTGGTAGATTGGAAGCAGGTTATTCTTGACGATAAGCACTTGCCTTTCCTCTACCGGACGGTTTACCATCTGAGCTGCCTTATTCCTCCACCTCATGTTAAAGGTTGAAACTGACTCACTCGACTCATGTTTCGTGGTTTCCAAATCTCTCCAAGTGATATCTAGGTTAGCATTATACTGATATTTCCTAAAAAAACTCCCTGACAAAATCTTTCCAAGTACAAACTTGGGCTTCATCCAAAGTGAGGAACCAATGGGAGGCGGATCCCATGAGAGTACGGCAGAACAATTGTATCAATTAATTCTAATTCACTTTGTTTAGAGCTAACACTCGCATGTACATCTTAACATGGATATTGGGATCCATGGTCCCATCAAACTTATCCATCTCCAGCATTTTGAACTTGGGGGATAGTCTATCCACGGGGTTTATTGTTAGGGCACTAACGTCTAGAAGGTCATCCACTTTCCTCATCCTAGCGACTTAGGGCTCAAGTGCCACCAACTTTTCCTTCCATTTCGATACGACAGGGGGTTTTACTTCCTCGTCCTCAGACTCATACAGCCAATCAAATTTTGGACCTTTCTTTTTGTTATCTTTCTTTTCCTCTCCCCTCCTCTTCCAGTTATTTCCTACCTCTCCTCTTGAGGTTGTCCAATTCCTCAACAGTTTGGGATTGTTGCTCTGGTAAGGTTGTGAAACCATTCTAAAGATCTTTTTGAAGTTCACTGATAATATGGACCAAATCAAAAATCTATGGGGATTTATCAACCATTGGGGTTCGTGAGAGCTTCCTGAATGAGTCCCAATACCAACTACGTTTAGCCTTAACTATATAGAGAAATTTGTCAAAAATTAAATTATCACATACCACAAAGATTAAGCTAACTGGCTCATACCCTAATAGGGATGGGGAGTTTTTTTTTCCTAGTTTTTGGGGTGCATTTTGGATTTTTGAATTTTGAGGGATATGCCTGACTAACCGTCCGATTATCCAGAAGGAAAAGCGGTCGGTTGGTCAGTAAGGTTAGAGTTTATTTCTAGGTAGATGATAAGATTCTGACTAACCTTCCAGTCATCTGGAAGGATAAACCGGCCGATTGGTCAGTGGGGTTAGGGCTTGTTTTTGTGTATTTTTTTGAGAATTTTTCTTGAGGACAAGGTTCTAACTAACTGCCTGGTCATCATGAGGGATATACCGGCATGTTGGCCAATTAGGTTGGTTATGTTATAAACCAGCCAGTTTCAAAATTTTCACGTATAACACATATTGACTAATCGGCCGGCTAGGAGCGTGGTTAACCGGTCGGTTAGTCAGAGTCTGCCCCTTTTTGCGAAATTACCAGTTAAGTAAGGAAAATGTTGGTTGGTTTTTCTGCCAACATGCCATAGGCCGATATAAGTATCCCCCCAACAAAGGGCGTGTGGTTTCTCTCTTAACATCGGTGTAAAGGTTACACCATCAGCTCGACTGTACCATAAACCTATCGCCTATAATTAGGAAGTTAATAATGGGCGAACACCAGTACGTATACAAGTTGTATAATATACCAAGAAACCATAAGGTCCATCTAGTACGAGGCCGTGGAGTTGAGAGCATAATCAAAAGATTGCCTTATGACTCCAAGAGGGAGGAATGACAATGGGTGTTTGCATGACCAACTCCTTTGATCTACCTACTAATGCGTATCTAGTGCTTGCTATCGATGTGGTAGAATTGGTCATGCAAACACCCATTATCACTCCTCCCTCCTAGAGTTTGATGTACTTATCAATCCCCAGTTACGGGAGATGATGATGATTTTACAACTGCACCGGCCTCACCGATTTTGGAAATAGGTGAAAATGAAAATGATGCATCGAATGTCACAACACCCGTCGGTATTGATGTATCCATTAATCATCCCAATCCTAAGAATGATAATCACCAGCATGCTTCTTCAAAGGAGGAAGACACAGTCAGCCACCATGAGATGGCCCACGAGAATGATGAAGGTGTACAAGATGTTGCATATTTGGAAGATGAGTATCCTGAAATACCCATACCCAATTTTTCCCAAATTCTAGAAAATATCAACCCAAAGGTGACGAATAAAATAAGGACGATTGGCCGATTGAGCAGTTAATGGGGGGACCAACAATTGGACTATGAAAGCAACTCGGACAAATTTGATCCGGACGAAATCTCTATGTACAATAGCTCTGATGGTAACCAACCGCCAAAAATTGAACCCAACTCGTCGGACTTCAGTGACTTCTCCCCAGAACTTCAAATTCACACCATATCTCATGTGCCACACCGGTAGGAAACTCACCATAAGAAACCTACAAATATTTGATGCCTTACGCACCAACAAATTTGGAAAGAATATAAGAACTTAGTGTAGTTGTGGATTCAATTTTGATGACATCAGCAGTAGATTTTATCTCTAATCCCCCTGCCAAGGATGTAGATTAACAAGTGGAAAATCCAAGGCGCTACCCCAATATCTCACATATCTAAACCAAATCTCATCATTTTGATCCCCTAAATAATACCTTCCTTATAAAGCCTATGACACTGCCTACCCTAGTCAACTCCCAAGCCATCCCCTACAAAGCTCTCATGATGAGCACATGTGCCTTAAACCTTTACAAACCATGTGAAAGCTGACTCTTGCCTCCTACCGTCTACGACCCATGATTTTACACACCTATATAGGCCAAAGATAAAGGCCCAAACCCTTTTCAACCTAATTTAGCCCAGACTGAACCAGTCTTAAACAACCCCAAGATACAACTTAATTTGACCTCTTGTGTCTGAGACCGTTATGACTTTGGCCTTGATATACTAAAACAGTTAACCTTTCCATCCAATCTGGCAGCCCAAACTTCGGCACCTACCAAAGTACTTCCAGGCATTGAAAGACCTAATCCGAGTATATCCCTAAACTTTCCTAAGTCCATCTACTAGGCTCCAGATGAAAAAAAAATGGCCATGAATCATGTGTCCATGGTCTACTACCGCCGGTGATGGTCGAAAACAAAGACAAAAACCCCATTTATGAATCAACCCCGTAGTCGAGGAATTGTAAAAACAACCTAAAAATGCAACCAAATGAACCTTACTGCCTCAGTTCCCCAACTTCTCGATTCGAGCCTCTCACTGAGTCTTCATCAACAAATGGTACAACTTCAAGGGGATCTTACCCTCACCATTCCCCCTAATCCATTTCCGACCAACACGCTTCAAAGGCCTAATATGGATCATACCTTTGCTCTGCCCTTGGACCTGCAAAGTGAACAAGTAACTACATCCACCAACAGCTCATGAACATCTAGCATGGTCTTCTCAGCCCTAGATTTTGATAATCTATGTGATGAGGAAAGCAATGATGGGGAGCCTATTATATGAGATATAGGTGCTAGTGAAGCAATTGGAAAAAAAGGGGGAATATTCAATTGGGTAATAATATAAAGCAGCCTTTGGAAAACGACACGCCAGGAACGTCGTCTAGTATAATGATGCCAACCAAGGAAATTGTCAGACAAAACTCTGGATACTGCACCACAACCAGGTTCCCCACTCTTCCCTGAGCAACTCTTACTTTGGCATGCCTTACTTTTATACTGCATTATTTTTCTCCGTCGATATATCCTCTCTTGCAAGCATAACAAAGGAAGTATATCCTTATGCTTGAAAAGAAATCACTCAGATCAAGACTATAATCTAAGGAAAAAACCAAAATTGCACCAATCGGAACCATTGGGTTGGTTTCATCAAGATTCTTACCTTTTTTTTAAAAAGCCTTTGCCACCTGTGCGTTAGGCACTTTCTGACTCCCACTACCAACCCCTTTTAAAATGAAGAAGACTTACCTTTAGCATGAAATCGCTACTTGTCTGCTCCCCATGGTTCACAAGACAGATCTTGGATATTTTTCAAACATCTTCTCAACAACCACCCGGAGGAGCTTAGGGGAACTTAAGAGGAAGTCAGTCGAAAGAGAGAATCCTTTTATAGCTTCTTTGATCAAGTCTGTTAGGTCTCGGGTTTTGGGTATTACCCCTGAGCAACCATTTTCCCTTCAGTGATACAACTATGCTAGAATCGTAGAAGGTTTGGTTAAGCCCTCATAATTCGTGAAGCACTAAAATTGGCACGGAAGGTTAATCCTCAGTGTATCTTCCTCCACGAAACAAAAAGACCCGCAAATTTTGTCACGAGAAATTTTTGAACTTAAGGTTTCCGAGGTACTTGGTACAAGAGTTGGCATATGGGTAGGGTGGACAAACAAGGTGGAGAACAAATTTTAAAGACAAAAACCTCATCCAAACAAATGGACCACTTGATTCTTTTATGACCAACCAAATCTTGCCAAGAGAATGTCCACATGGGACGGGCTTGAATCCATCTTAAAGACAATCCGTACACCCCTTAGATAGAGGTTTTGCAAATGCGAGTTGGCTAAATTTATTTCCTAATGCTCAGATTACAAACTTGGGCATCCAATCTTCAAATCATGCCCCCCATTCTTTTAGACACAGATCATATATGTGTAAAACTGGCTAGACCAAAACGTTTTGAGGCCATGTGGCTCAAACATGAGCAAGCCAAACATCTTCTTTTATAAGGCTCGAACCAAACAGTAGTAGGATCACCGTTATTCAAAATCCAAACTTGGGGCAAGTGTATGATGAAGCTTTTATGTATCTTGAACAAGGAGAGATTTGCAAACCTCCAGATTGCAGATCTTTAGACACATCTGAGTTACTTCCAATCTCAACTCCCTGACTTCAATGCCCAGACACTTAAACGGAATGCCAGGGATAAACTTACATGTTTACTCGAATGCGAAGAAATATTCTGGCTCAAAAGGCACGATTTATCTGGCTAAAGCATGGGGATCAGAATACTCAATTCTTTCACACATCAACCCTCAATCATCACAACAGGAATAAGATTCGTCTTCTGCTTGATGAGCAGGAATTTATATATCTACTAATTCAGGAATAACTGACCTTCTAATAGGCCACTTTAAAGGAATTCTCTTTCTAAGCCCCCATGAACCTGCCTTCCTCTTCGAAATCACTGATAAAGAATATGTGACGTGTCCTCAATCCACTCCAAATCTCCTAGTCATCCAGACCTTACACGGCCGAAGAAATCAGCAGGGCCCTTTTCCAAATTAAACCTCTCATGGCCCCTGGCTCATATGGTATTCCAGCTCTTGTCTATCAACATTGCTGGGCTTTTATGAGTAACCTATTATGACCAATGTCTTAACTTTCCTACGTCAGGCTACGTGCTCAAAATGAAACCGATAAGACCTTTATCACCTTTATACCTAAGATAAAAAACCTCCTACACCCGAGCGATTTCAGTCATATTTCCCTGTGTAAAACCATTTACAAGGTGATAGCTAAAATGATGGTGAACTAATTAAAATCCTTGATGACCCATCTTATCTCTGGTTACTGAAATGCCTTCACCATCGGTCGCCACATTACTGATAACATCCTTATTGCATAAAAACGACGGTGAATTAATTAAAATCCTTGATGACCCATCTTATCTCTAGTTACTGAATTGCCTTCACCACCGATTGCCACATTACTGATAACATCCTTATTGCATAAGAACTCTCAAAGAAAATATGAAAGAGCATGAAAACCAAATCGATATTGGGTGTTACCAAAATGGATAAGAGCAAAGCCTATGACAGGGTAAACTGGATTTTCCTTGAAGCAGTGCTATAACATATGAGATTCCCGGATACCTTTATACGCCTTATAATGCAGTGTGTCTGCATGGTATCTGTAGAGCTACTGATCAATGGCTCCTCCTCTCCAAGGTTCTCTCCTTCCTGTGGGCTCCGACAAGTGGATCCCATATCCCCTACCTTTTTATTCTCTGGATTGAAGTCCTCTCGGCCACCTTATCAGCAGTACAGACCTCCCGGCAGATTACTGGAATAAAAAAGAGGCATTAAAAGTTCGCCAATCAATCACCCTTTTTTGCTGATGATGCTATGGTTTTTGCAAAACTATCAACCGAATCATGTGCATTCTTACAAAATGCATTGAACCAGTACTGCCACGAGTCGAATAACAGATATATAAAGGGAAATTATCAGTCTCTATAACTCCCAAAAATTCTAGTGTGAAGCCAACATCTTGGGGTTTAACTTGCAAGACCACTTTGGCAAATACCTAGGAGGCACGTTTGACATAGTCACAAAAAGATTAGAATTCTTTCAAGATATGATCGGGAAAATCAGGCATAAGTGTGCAAGCTAGAAAGGCCTCATTCCAAATAAAGCAAGTCGTGTAACATTGATTACCTTTGTACCACTATCACTTCATGTCTTTCACATGCAATCATTCTTATTCCCTATGTATGTATGCAAAGCCATAACTTCAATTTTTTTTCGTTTCTGGTGGTCGAGAGATGAATATAAGAGAGGCATTCATTGGATTAATTGGCACTCACTGTGTGCCCCCAAAAGTAATGTCAGGTACAAGGATCTACATATTTTTAATATAGCGATCATATCCTAAACAAGCATCTCTTTACAGATCCAGACACATTACTAGGACTAGTCCTCACGAGGAAATATTATGTTCGAACGAATTTTATGAATAGTGCTATCTCTGAGAACTTCTCGTGGGGATAAAGAGGAATTATTATGGGCTGAACAATAATCAGGAAAGGCTTTGTTGGCAAGTAGGTACGGAGTTTAAAATTTCTATCTGGAATGATGACTGGATCCCACGACTTACACGGAGGCCAGTACCTAGTTCCCACCACCTGCATCCAGTACTTGTTGTTGTAGAAGAACTTATCGATAATAAAGTTTAGGAAGGGTACCTTCTCCGTTCTCTCTTCCCTCAATCTGGGGTATCCAAAATCAAAATCCACACATCAAGACACTTTATAGCAGATCAATAAGTCTAGAAGGCGACCAAGTTTGATATGTTTACAGTAAATTATGTATGTGAGATGTTATATCAGGAAAAATATCAGGTCACTTCTGGGAGCAAACAATATCTTCTAATTTTCATCCACCATTGTGGAAGTCTCTTGGGTTCTTTCAACTACCCGCAAAGATTATATTCTTCCTTTGGAAAGGCCTATGGGAGAGTTTACCACTTTCTCCTAGCTTAAAAAGTAACAAGTCTTTTGAAGGATTCGTGACCCATATGCATGTCTCAGTCAGAAACTTTAGACCATATTTTATTAAATCCCCATGTGTTTGACTAATATGGTTTGGTCTCCCATCAGGTATTAAAGCCGATGCTTTTGACTCATCTTTTAGTTCCATGGTTCAAGGCTTGGCTGATCAATCCAAAGCATAAATTGACCTTCAGACAGGCCATAACTGTCATATCTATTACAGCTTGGTGCATCTGGATCCATCGAAGCAATTTAATCTTCAGACATACCTCATTTTATCCCTTTAAGGTCCTACAACAAATCAGGTTCCCATCCTCTGATATATCAGCATCTCGAAGAATTACCCTCAAGGCACATGGATATTCCTTTGAAAGGAAACTCAACAAATATACATCTGATTTACCTTATCTACCCTTACAAATACAGTTCACATCCCAGAACTGCATGTGTGATAACAATAACCGTGTGATGCCAAGGAAAGTGGGTTCGTACTTACGTGGAGGTGCCACAAAGGCTGCAGTCCGAGTCAGCTTCCAAGTATGTTGATGTGAGACACAGCAAGGGTGGAACAAGGGCAGAGACCAAGGGCTTCCCAGACAGAACTCGAGGGTGGCAGTGCTGCGAGGGCGATAGCGCGAGATGAATACACGATGACAGTCACAGTCCGATGCTTAGGTCCAGAGTCAGGGTACTGTATGTTTCTCTCTCTAGAATTCTAGAGTGAGAAAGTGAAAATGTCCAAATGTTCATCCTCTTTATCCTCTTTCAAATGAATTCTCAAGACCTCTATTTATAGAGATTGAGATGATGATGTCATTAACCGACACGTGGCGCTCCCCGGGAGTGACACGTCACCGGGGGGTCCACGAGTGCCGGTGCTCCATGGACTGTCAGATCGCATATTCAACCGGCCTGCTCCTCACAGCGTCGCTCTGTCTGTCTGGAAAGACTGGCTCCCACCGCATCGGTGTGGCCAGAGAACCCCCTTGATCTAGCCTCCAATCCAAGCCCTTGCGGAGTCCCACAGGCCTGGCAGCGGTGGGGAAGACCCGACGCCCAACTGCCAGGTGAACTAGGCGCGATGCCCTCCGAAGACCTGCTCCCGTCTCGAAGTGACCCGGGGGTCATAGTCCCTAGGGGTGCCGACGCAAGCCCCCAATGCCGGAGCACGTAGGCCAGTCACGCAGGCACCCTGACGGAGATAGTGTCCCGGAGGAGTCGTCTATTCCGCAGGCCAAGGTAGCATCCCGGAGGAGCCGTCTACCCGGCCGGCCAAGGTAGCATCCCGGAGGAGCCGTCTACCTGGCGGAAGGGGAGTTGAAGAGCTCCCTGGCAGAGATAGTGTCCCGGAGGAGTCGTCTATTCCGCAGGCCAAGGTAGCATCCCGGAGGAGCCGTCTACCCGGCCGGCCAAGGTAGCATCCCGGAGGAGCCGTCTACCTGGCGGAAGGGGAGTTGAAGAGCTCCCTGGCAGAGATAGTGTCCCGGAGGAGTCGCCTATCCCTACGGGTGAGTCCTTATGCCGGAGCACTTGAAGTGAGTCAAGGTAGCATCCCGGAGGAGCCGTCTACCTGACTGGCCGAGGTAGCATCCCGGAGGAGCCGTCTACCTGGCGGAAGGGGAGTTGAAGAGCTCCCTGGCAGAGATAGTGTCCCGGAGGAGTCGCCTATCCCCGCGGGTGAGTCCTTGTGCCGGAGCACTCGGAGCATGTCAAGGTAGCATCCCGGAGGAGCCGTCTACCCGACTGGCCGAGGTAGCATCCCGGAGGAGCCGTCTACCTGGCGGAAGGGGAGTTGAAGAGCTCCCTGGCAGAGATAGTGTCCCGGAGGAGTCGCCTATCCCCGCGGGTGAGTCCTTGTGCCGGAGCACTCGGAGCATGTCAAAGTAGCATCCCGGAGGAGCCGTCTACCCGACTGGCCGAGGTAGCATCCCGGAGGAGCCGTCTACCTGGCGGAAGGGGAGTTGAAGAGCTCCCTGGCAGAGATAGTGTCCCGGAGGAGTCGCCTATCCCCGCGGATGATGTACACTCCGGAGAGTGGGTTGAAGCATGTTCCATGACCAAGGCAAGGTGCGCATGGTGTGATGAATGAGTGTGGTGCCCGGGGGCATGATGACATGATTGTGGCGCATGGGCGCGATGGAGTGCGTAAGGTGCCGGGGGCACGTTGGTGTCAATGGTGGCGCATGGGCGCGACAGAGTGCGTAAGGTGCCGGGGGCACGTTGGTGTCAATGGTGGCGCATGGGCGCGACATAGTGCGTATAGTGCCGGGGGCACGGTAGTGTCAATGGTGGCGCATGGGCGTGACAGAGTGCGTATAGTGCCGGGGGCACGGTAGTGTGACAGAGAGCCTGGGGGCACGGCTGTATCAGCGGCGCGGCGCATGGGCACGGCGAAGTGTTGGAGTGTGACGCCCGGACGTCGGTGACGGGGGTCACGGAGACGACGTCCGGGCGACGGATGATGAGCGTCGTGGAGTTGTGTCCGGGCGACGGGGGTCGCGGAGTTGTGTCCGGGCGACGGGGTCGCGGAGTTGTGTCCGGGCGACGGGGGTCGCGGAGTTGTGTCCGGGCGACGGGGGTCGCGGAGTTGTGTCCGGGCGACGGGGTCGCGGGGTTGATGTACGAACATACGTCGGGAGGTTGTTGCAGGACGGACGTCGCGAGGTTGATGTACGAACGTCCGTAAGGTGATGCACGACGGACGTCGCGAGGTTGAGGCGAAGGGCGTCGCGAAGGATGCAAGGCCTCTTGAAGAGAAGTGAAGGTGCTAAAGATAGAGGCCAAAGGCCAACCCTTCGGGGAAGGCCGAGGCCGACCCTTCGGGGAAGGCCAAGGCCGACCCCAAGGGGAAGGCCGAGGCCGACCCTTGGGGGAAGGCCGAGGCCGGCCCTTCGGGGAAGGCCGAGGCCGACCCCAGGGGGAAGGTCGAGGCCGACCTCAGGGGGAAGGCAGAGGCCGACCCCAAGGGGGAAGGCAGAGGCCGACCCCAAGGGGGAGGCCAAGGCCCACCCCAAGGGGGAGGCCAAGGCCAACTTCCTTGGGCAAGTGTCATGGCGCGTCGTTGGGCGACGGGCGAAGTGCGACGGTCGAAGTGCCATGAGGCTTGGTCACGTTACTTGAGCGTGCATGCTTTGACCGGTTGTGAGCGTTGAAAATGTATGTTGCTTGTGCGGACGTGTCATGCAAAGTGGGACCGTAGTGGGCCTTTGGGTGCGACCAGAATGGGTTGGGAACATAAGCCCCCTGCGTGTGGTGTGCGCGGAGGGGTAACCCGAGCGGGCACCGCACGCATAAACACTTAGGAAGATTTTATGTTGTTTGGCTGGAGTGTTGTTGAGGTCGTCGATGCGTGATGATGAAGAGTAGGTGGCTCGAGCCACCTCGTGCACCACCTACGAAAGCCTTGGGATGCTTGGGGGTTGAGACCAAGGCACGATGACAGGGCGCAGGGGCGCGAGCATGTAAACGGCACCCGGGGGATGGACGACGACTGTCGCGGAGACGTAACCCGGGCGATTGGCCACAAGCGTCGTGAAGACGGTGCGCGGGCGCTGGCGACGAGCATTGGACAATGAATAAGAGTAAGTGGTTCGAGCTATCTCGCGCACCACCTACCAAGGGAGTTGATGTCGAGGGACATCGTCATGAGGGGCGCGACAAGGGCGCGGTCGGACATCGCGATGCGGGGGCAGTCCACGACGAGCGCATAGGCTCGGGCAATGCATGTCGATAAAATACGTTGATGTCAGGGACGTCGGGACGAGGGGCGCGACAAAGGCGCGGTCGGGCGTCGCGATGCAAGGGCAGTCCACGACGGGCGCAAGGGCGCGAGCAATGGGAGGCAATCGATGTTGCATGCAAAAAAAAAAAAAAAAATTTTTTTTTTTTTAGTGCTTGGCCTTGGTTGTCGATGTTCGGTCATTGGGTGAGTGTGTGTAGGCCGAAGTGGATGACTTTGGTTGATGGAGGCCGAAGTGGGCATGGAAGATGGTCGTGCGTTAGAGTTGAAGGTTGGCCGCGGATGATGGAAAGAAGGTGAAGGTTGAAGGTGGTGTTACCTTGGTTTTGAGAAGGCTAAAATGGGTACCTTGATGGTGGCCGAAGGTGAAGGAATGGGGAGGAGGATGAAGGCCGAAGAGGGGGAAGGGTCGGCCTCGGCCTTGGGTGTGGCGTGAGGGTCGGCCTAGGGGAGGGCGGCCTCGGCGCGGGCAGGGGCGGCCTTGGCGCAAGCGGCCTCGGCCTTGGCAAGGGCGGCCTCGGCGCGGGCAGGGGCGGCCTTGGCGCGGTCGGCCTCGGCCTTGGCAGGGGCGGCCTCGGCCTTGGCGGGGGCGGCGAAGGGGGAGAAGGAGGGGGAGAAGGCGAGGTGATAGAGAAAGATGGAAGAGAAAAGAAGAAAGGGGGGGCGGCGGCGGGGTGCCGTGGCGCGAGGCCGAGGGGGGAAGGAGGGGCGGGGGAGAGAAGGGAGGAGAGAGGGAGGGGAGGGGGCGGCCTATGGAAGGTCGTGGGGAGGGCGAGGCCGAGGGAGATGGAGGAAGGGGAAGGGGGGGCGGCGTGGTGAGAAGAAGAAGGAAGAAGAAGAAAGGGGAAGAAGTGGGGGCGGCGGCGTGAGAAGAAGAAGGAAGAAGAAGAAAGGGGAAGAAGTGGGGGCGGCGGCGTGAGAAGAAGAAGAAAGGGGAAGAAGTGGGGGCGGCGGCGGCGGCGGCGGGGTGCCGCGGGTGGCCGGTGGCGGGGGGAAGGAGGTGCGAACGGGGGGGTCGTCGCCGGCGAGGGAGATGCTTGGTGGAGGCCGAAGGGGGGCGCCGCAAGGAGAAGAGGGCGGCGGCCGCACATGAAGAGAAAAGAAGGAGAAAGAGGAAGAGATGGGGAAAAAAATTAGGGTTTGGTGAATTAGGGTTTTTTCGGGTAAAACGGGTCTGGATCCGGGTTGGGTTGGGTACACCATAGAGAGGGAATGGGCGCGGGTCGGGGCTCGCGGGTCGGTTCGGGTTCGCGGGTAGGGTTAGTCAGATTTTTTTGAAATTCAAATTCAAATTCGAATAAAATAATAATAAATTTTTTTTTTATTTTTTTTTTTTGCAGCCCTAAGGAGGGAGCCCCCAAGAATATTTTCACAATTGCAAGATGAGAGTGAGAGAAATGGGATGGGAGAAGATGAAGCATTTTTCATAAGAGAGAAGTTGTTTATGAAGTGGGGAAAGGGTGATGGGGTGTTGGATGGTGAGGGAGAAGAGTGAAAGTGTGAGAGGGAGAGTGATGAGAGCATGAATGTGGGGAGCATGTGAGGAGATGAAAAACTTGAAAATTTTTCTAAGTGTTGAATTTTATTTTTTTTTTGAGTTCGGGCAAGGATGCTAAGGGGAGGCCGTTGAGGGTGGTCATTGATGACCGATTGCGAAAAAAATGAAATTTTTTCTAAGTGTTGGGCTGAGACAAGGATGCCGGGGGAGACCACTGAGGATGATCATCGATGACCGGTTGCGAAAAAAATGAAATTTTTTCTAAGTGTCAAGAAAAGTGAATGCAGGATGATATTGCGACCGTAGCAGCGCGGCTCGAGCCACCCCGCGCACCACGTACCAAGTCGTTGCAATGTGAGGCCGAAGGGATTGGGAAGGGGTGAAGCCCCCAAGGGAGTGGATGATGGCATGAAGGGTGATATCAAGAGACTTGTGCAAGAGCAATATAACTTGAAAATTTTCTAAGTCTGGAAAATGTAACTTCATTGATAACGAAGGATAGGCAACATGCCTTGATACATGGGTATGGAAACTTGCAAAATGAACGAAAAAATTACAAGTGTGGAAAATGCACTAAGGCATGCCCTTATGTCCCGCATTTAGAGTTTGAGCTCTCCGGACGCAATCTTGTCAGCGAAGACAAACTTGAGGCCCCTGCACCACTTGAGGCCATGACCGACCTTCCGATGATAGGGGCAGTAGTTGTGATGGGCTAAGTCTTCCGGGGTAGGTTCATTGTCGACATTGGGCAGGGTTATGGCATTGTCGTCGATCCATGTCTCAAGGAGATCTCTAGCAGTCTTCAAGTCACACGGGTATTCCGGGGCAGGCATCGGCTGCCCTCTCTTGTCAGGACGCCCGTCCCTTCCTTGGGACTGACGCTTGCGGTTGTTGTCGTCGTTACTAGCTGCTTCCATCGTCGTGGCCAAGACAATATGAGGTTGGGGCTTTGGTGTCTTTGACGGACCGACCGAGTCATAGGTGCGTCGTGCAGCTTCCTTGAGATGTCTCCAAGACCGAAGCTGGAGGTTTTCAAGGTAGACCCTGTAGGTGTCCTTCATGTTCTTGATGCAAATGGGCACAAGGGTTTCATCCTTGCTGAAGTCAGTGCACTCCAAGCACTTGTGATGAAATCGCGTAACATAGGTGTTGAGGTCTTCGCCGGGGTTCTGGCGGATCCCGGCAATGTCAACGATGGTCACACGTTCCGTCTCATAGTGAAACTTGTCAAGGAAGAGCTGGACCATGTCGGACCATGAGTGGATAGTACTGTCAGGAATCTGATGATACCAAGAGTAGGCGAGGCCAGTCAGGGACTTGTGAAATTCCCGAAGCTTCAAAGTGTCGTCTTCCCCGTAGTGCTCGAGGGAGCCAGCAAAACGGGTGAGATGCTCGCGGGCGTTGCCTTCTTTGCCGTTGAACAATGTGAAGGATGGTTGCTTGTACTTGACGGGGTAAGGCTTGGTAGCGAGGCTGCCAGAGTAGGGAGCATGGCCTGACAGCTTAGAGGGGGTGTGGGGTAAGGATGACTGCTTGAGACGGTGAAGGAGGGCATCAAGGTCATGCTTGGTGACGTACGACGCATGTGAGGGCTTGTGCCCTGTCGTGATGATTCGAGCACCAGAGCCCCCAGACGGTACAACCTGAGGCATTGAGGGGATGACGATGGTAGAGAGGGGTTGGTGGTGGTGAGCAACTTGTTGGGGCATGGTTTGCACATGGGTAGTGTCAGCTGTTGGAGGCTGGTCGTCAGGAAAGGTCGACTGGAGTAAGCCGGGGGAATGACTTGTGTTTAGGTTTCGACTAGTTATGTTCGGGTTAGGCTCCATCTCAATTGATTCGTGAGTCTCCGAAGTGCTTCGAGCAAGGGCAAGGCGTGGCGCCGGGGGCTGAGGTGCCGCGAGTCCTACTGTCGAGGGCCCGGAGGACCAAGGCAGCGGTGGTCGCGACACTGGGACCTGAGCAGTGTCCAAAACTAGCCCAGGCCTTGAAGGTTGGATATGAGCAGGAGGGGCCAAACCTGGATCTTGGGATAACATGGGGTGAGTAATGGGCACAGGGTGCAGAGCTCTAAGGCTTTGGGAAATCGGTGATTGTGAAGTCAAGACTTGGATTGATTTTTGCATTTCCACCATGGCTGTCATAAGAGTGGCTATAGTGGGCGAAAACTGTTGGATGGCCGCATTGACTGCAACTTGTATGTCAGGTGCGGTAGTTTGTGGCTGGTCTTGGAGACGCATAGCACTAGTCCCTTCTTGTTCGCCGAGGTGATCCTCCTCTTGTACGGTGTGGATAAGGCCCTGGCTGGCAGCCTTCGTAGCTTTTCGTTGTCTAGGCATGGAGACTGAGTGCAGAAGATAGACAGACTGCAGTACGATGCTCACCTCCCCAGCGGAGTCGCCAAAATGATGCCAAGGAAAGTGGGTTCGTACTTACGTGGAGGTGCCACAAAGGCTGCAGTCCGAGTCAGCTTCCAAGTATGTTGATGTGAGACACAGCAAGGGTGGAACAAGGGCAGAGACCAAGGGCTTCCCAGACAGACCTCGAGGGTGGCAGTGCTGCGAGGGCGATAGCGCGAGATGAATACACGATGACAGTCACAGTCCGATGCTTAGGTCCAGAGTCAGGGTACTGTATGTTTCTCTCTCTAGAATTCTAGAGTGAGAAAGTGAAAATGTCCAAATGTTCATCCTCTTTATCCTCTTTCAAATGAATTCTCAAGACCTCTATTTATAGAGATTGAGATGATGATGTCATTAACCGACACGTGGCGCTCCCCGGGAGTGACACGTCACCGGGGGGTCCACGAGTGCCGGTGCTCCATGGACTGTCAGATCGCATATTCAACCGGCCTGCTCCTCACAGCGTCGCTCTGTCTGTCTGGAAAGACTGGCTCCCACCGCATCGGTGTGGCCAGAGAACCCCCTTGATCTAGCCTCCAATCCAAGCCCTTGCGGAGTCCCACAGGCCTGGCAGCGGTGGGGAAGACCCGACGCCCAACTGCCAGGTGAACTAGGCGCGATGCCCTCCGAAGACCTGCTCCCGTCTCGAAGTGACCCGGGGGTCATAGTCCCTAGGGGTGCCGACGCAAGCCCCCAGTGCCGGAGCACGTAGGCCAGTCACGCAGGCACCCTGACGGAGATAGTGTCCCGGAGGAGTCGTCTATTCCGCAGGCCAAGGTAGCATCCCGGAGGAGCCGTCTACCCGGCCGGCCAAGGTAGCATCCCGGAGGAGCCGTCTACCTGGCGGAAGGGGAGTTGAAGAGCTCCCTGGCAGAGATAGTGTCCCGGAGGAGTCGTCTATTCCGCAGGCCAAGGTAGCATCCCGGAGGAGCCGTCTACCCGGCCGGCCAAGGTAGCATCCCGGAGGAGCCGTCTACCTGGCGGAAGGGGAGTTGAAGAGCTCCCTGGCAGAGATAGTGTCCCGGAGGAGTCGCCTATCCCCGCGGGTGAGTCCTTATGCCGGAGCACTTGGAGCGAGTCAAGGTAGCATCCCGGAGGAGCCGTCTACCCGACTGGCCGAGGTAGCATCCCGGAGGAGCCGTCTACCTGGCGGAAGGGGAGTTGAAGAGCTCCCTGGCAGAGATAGTGTCCCGGAGGAGTCGCCTATCCCCGCGGGTGAGTCCTTGTGCCGGAGCACTCGGAGCATGTCAAGGTAGCATCCCGGAGGAGCCGTCTACCCGACTGGCCGAGGTAGCATCCCGGAGGAGCCGTCTACCTGGCGGAAGGGGAGTTGAAGAGCTCCCTGGCAGAGATAGTGTCCCGGAGGAGTCGCCTATCCCCGCGGGTGAGTCCTTGTGCCGGAGCACTCGGAGCATGTCAAAGTAGCATCCCGGAGGAGCCGTCTACCCGACTGGCCGAGGTAGCATCCCGGAGGAGCCGTCTACCTGGCGGAAGGGGAGTTGAAGAGCTCCCTGGCAGAGATAGTGTCCCGGAGGAGTCGCCTATCCCCGCGGATGATGTACACTCCGGAGAGTGGGTTGAAGCATGTTCCATGACCAAGGCAAGGTGCGCATGGTGTGATGAATGAGTGTGGTGCCCGGGGGCATGATGACATGATTGTGGCGCATGGGCGCGATGAAGTGCGTAAGGTGCCGGGGGCACGTTGGTGTCAATGGTGGCGCATGGGCGCGACAGAGTGCGTAAGGTGCCAGGGGCACGTTGGTGTCAATGGTGGCGCATGGGCGCGATATAGTGCGTATAGTGCCGGGGGCACGGTAGTGTCAATGGTGGCGCATGGGCGCGACAGAGTGCGTATAGTGCCGGGGGCACGGTAGTGTGACAGAGGGGCTGGGGGCACGGCTGTATCAGCGGCGCGGCGCATGGGCGCGGCGAAGTGTTGGAGTGTGACGCCCGGACGTCGGTGACGGGGGTCACGGAGACGACGTCCGGGTGACGGATGATGAGCGTCGTGGAGTTGTGTCCGGGCGACGGGGTCACGGAGTTGTGTCCGGGCGACGGGGGTCGCGGAGTTGTGTCCGGGCGACGGGGTCGCGGAGTTGTGTCCGGGCGATGGGGGTCGCGGAGTTGTGTCCGGGCGACGGGGTCGCGGAGTTGTGTCCGGGCGACGGGGTCGCGGGGTTGATGTACGAACATACGTCGGGAGGTTGTTGCAGGACGGACGTCGCGAGGTTGATGTACGAACGTCCGTAAGGTGATGCACGACGGACGTCGCGAGGTTGACGTCCGGATGACGGGCGAAGGGCGTCGCGAAGGATGCAAGGCCTCTTGAAGAGAAGTGAAGGTGCTAAGGATAGAGGCCAAAGGCCAACCCTTCGGGGAAGGCCGAGGCCGACCCCAAGGGGAAGGCCGAGGCCGCCCCCAAGGGGGAGGCCAAGGCCAACTTCTTTGGGCAAGTGTCATGGCGCGTCGTTGGGCGACGGGCGAAGTGCGACGGTCGAAGTGCCATGAGGCTTGGTCACGTTACTTGAGCGTGCATGCTTTGACCGGTTGTGAGCGTTGAAAATGTATGTTGCTTGTGCAGACGTGTCATGCAAAGTGGGACCGTAGTGGGCCTTTGGGTGCGACCAGAATGGGTTGGGAACACCGTGTTAAAATATATTTGTCTGTTACTAATGACAAAACAACTCTGAGATTAGGGGTGGGCTTGTCCTGCTATAGTAACAAAGGCTTCCGTTGTGGCTCAGTGTCCATGTCCCCTAATGCATCAGATAATACCACTGCTATTTCAAAAGGAATACTCCTTGCGACTCACTAGGCCTTCTCAAAACATTTCCTACATATAATATTAAGTACTGAGTCATCATTTCTTCTTGGACGGCTATCGAAAACTAAAGACATCAGAGACTGTCGCACCCATTTTATATGACTTTTGTTATCTATTATCAAACTTCCATGAGTACAACATCTACAGGTCCCAAGTATCACATGCATCTAAAAGAAATGAGATCCTTAGCAACTTTTGCATGCCAAGAACGCATTGACATCCACCAGGACTGGATGCACGACAATATGTTGTGAAAGGATTTTCAGTCTTGTTATTTTGTCTATTGATTTCTGTAAATAGCGATAACAAGGTATCTCTACTGTATTTGCACTTTCAAAGTCTTGTATGCAAGTAAGATGTAATCGTGTGTAAGCCATAAGGCTGAATTGTCAAACTCATGTAATTGTTTTTTGCTTTTAACGCTATTCTCCCATTACCAGAATAAAAAACAAGTATATTTTTTTCTTTTTTGGGACTCGCTGCCCTAAACTAAAGCATGTTAAACCTTAGGGTTTTGTGCTTATATATAAAGGTGTCCCCCCCCCCCCCTCTCAAGTTATTGAATATTGTGGGCTAATTATTTGTCTCGGCGTCGTCTTGGCGGATAGCGGCTGATATTCGTACTTGCATCTCATCCATCATTACACCTGTATGCCAGTATTCACATTCCATATCGCTGCTGGAATCCATTATAATCGTCAACGGTATGCTACGGTTGTCACCTGTACACCGTTGGCTCCCATCGCCAGCGATCACGAGTAGATCACACCCCTTGTTGCTTTCTTGCATCGCTACTACCGTCTACCGTAGCTGCAGTTGCTG
This sequence comes from Escallonia rubra, assembly GCA_033065855.1. Taxonomy (NCBI): domain Eukaryota; kingdom Viridiplantae; phylum Streptophyta; class Magnoliopsida; order Escalloniales; family Escalloniaceae; genus Escallonia; species Escallonia rubra. The sequence continues at coordinate 181,576 of JAVXUO010000888.1, read as the reverse complement.
GTGATGGTCCATGGCATTTTTTTTTTTTTTTGAAGATAAACTACTAAAATTTAAAACAAAAGGAAATTTTCTTTTAAGTATGCCAGTATTCACATTCCATATTTCAGGCTCAACTGTAGATATTCACGCTTGTATGCCAATTTTTAGAGGAAATTGTGTCACTGAGGCAATTTTGTATTAATATATTTATCGACACCTTGGCTTACATTGGGATGTAATAGTGACAGTAATGTCGAATTAGCATTGCCAATAATGTGCTCGACAGGATTCAGATTTTGACTTTTCGTGTGCGTAAGTTATCTGTTGACTCGACGAATGTGACCGCAACAAGGCTTCACAGACTGGCTCTAGAAATGCACTCGATATGTCTTGCACGTGGATTTTTCCTTTAGTGCAAGTCCTCTGTTGATTGGCATCATGAATGCGACCGTAGCATGACTCAACCATCAGGCCTAGAAATGTGCTCGACATGTCTCGATTATGGAGTTTCCCTCCTGTGTGAGTCTGCTATTGACCTGCATCCTGGAGCCAACTACAGTAAGGTTTATCCAGCTAGCCATGCTTGACATGTCCCGCATGTGGACATCCCCTCATGTGCGAGTCCTCTATTGACCTGCACCCTAGACCCAACTGTAGCAAGGCTTATCTAATTAGCCCCGAAAGTGCACTTGACACTTTTGGCATATGGACTCCTCTCTTGTGTGAGTCATCTGTTGACCTGCACCTTAGATCTAAGTACGAAAATGCTTGCACCTTAGATCTAAGTACGAAAAGGCTTATCTGACTGACCTTAGAAGTGCGCTTGACACGTCTCGCACGTTAACTTCCCTTCCTATGCGAGTCCTCTGTTTGCATGCACTGGCTCTTTATGCTTATCAATAGGGATCATAATAGCATCCTTAGGCTTCTTACTCTGGTCAACAGGGGTCTCTAACTCAATAGCTAGTTTTTTGGTTGGTCTCATGCCACCAGCTGAAAAGTCGGGCCCAACAAATAAATTCCTAACAAAATCTTTGTTATGTCACCAGAGTGCTCTAAGTTAAGAGACAGATACTTACTTGGTTCAAGGACGCTTGTTAAAATAGGCAATGGCATGCTGAAGACAACCGATGCCGATGAAGTATGCGCAGGTGAAAACATCCTCAAGGGAATAATTGGTATCGCTTCAATTGATTGAGGGTCTGAACATGGTCTATTAAAGGCTCGTGTATTGTGAGAGGTTGTTTGACTTGCCTTCTTCTTTTTCTTCCATATTTCTTGTCGTTTCTGGGTAAAGGTTACGTCATCCTCGGCATTATCATCACCCTCAGCACCTTCTTCGGATGGGTACCCCTGGAATAAATCCTCTACAGCCTTATGAATTGAACGCTCAGTTATTGGGACTTTCTCTTTCTTTACTCTCACTTGTCGAGGGAATTCCTTGGAAGGAGATATCCTCTTCTTCCTTGGTGTGTTGGGTTTGCTAGTCCCTTTATTTGTGCAAAGAAAAGACAAAATATGTAAAGATGGTTTTATAAAGAACCAAATAGAGAATGGGAAGTCAAGTGGAGTCGATACCTAGTCAATTTGGATTACTCTTGGCAAAATTGGCCATGCAATCGGCATAGGTCAGGCCATTATACAATACCACAATCTTATCCTAATACCACATATCAAAAGATCTGAGTGCTTTAGTGGTCCGGATGGCAAAATTTTCTATGAGAAAATTGTCCATCGATTGATCAAATTTCTATCTATCGCCAGCATGTGATTGACAGTCAGTCTTGTGAGCCTTTCCTTTGGCCCTGAAAACCCATTATCGATTAAAAAAAAGGGAGCGGAGATCTCTTGAATCAACTCAAATTGTTGACCAAACTGAGATAGTGTATATCGCTCAAAACTGTACCTCGTAGAAGGGGTGTTGCTTATTTGGCCACCCACGTGTAGAAAATGCCCACATAAGAAATTGGCCCACACTTTCTGAGTAAAATCCTACAATTCTAGGGACATCTCTTTCTCTATATGAGTGGGAAGTTCTCTAAACTAGTCAGGGCCAAGGGCTTTGGAAAGAAAAGGGTGTGCTAGTTTGATTTGTGCAAAGTAAAAAAGAAACAAAAGTAATCTCCAATAGAATGAGGTCTCTGCTCACCCAAAGACAGGTGATGACCATAGGTAAGAAAAGAGGCCATAGGTCGAATTGGGATCGATGGTGCGAATTCCAAAAAGTAGGCTTAAAGCCAAAGTTAAACCAACCAGAAAGGACCATTGATACACTAGTGTATCTTCTTCTTCACCATTGTGAACATAGCCCTATATAAACTGCCTAGCAAAAAGGATGTGAGTGCATAAACCTTACCGTGAGCCAAACCGATAGCCAGATTGATATACTCATTGGTCAAAGATAAAATAGATACACAAAAGCCATGTCTAGATAGCCACATCCACAAGAAAGTGGCCAAGTCTTTAAGGTCGGGTGAAGTGTTTGTCTGTCTAGAATGCGAATTCTTGAAACTTCAATTGAATGTTTCAGAGTATTTCGTGGGAATTATAGGAATATCAAGAGATAAACCCGAGGGATTATGGTTAGTCAAAGCATTGGCATTAGGGCACACACATCAAATATAGTGGGAGTCACTTTTTGGTCCTCAACATGAAGGCATTAGCAATAATGGACCAAAAGCAAAAAAGAGGAGCTCAATAGCCATCAATCCACTTTAGGTGAATCCTTAGACATGTGAATAAGTTGGTAAATACCTTGCCCTTTCCATAGATTGGCATAAGTGGCTGACAAACGATCGATCATCAGCATCAATAGCAGTCAGCTAAGACCTAATAGGCAACCAGGTATCAGACTAGCCCGTCCAATCCAAATAGCGCTCTCTCAGCAATAGGTTATCTGATTCATCAATTGGATAGCCCGTTAGATATTGAAACCCATTCATGAAGGAAGGACCCAAAATATGAAGGCTAACAAACTTCAGGTGTTTCTTAGCCGCGATCAAAATACGTGAATCAATTGGTTCAACGTAAGCCCTAAGGCACCAATGCCCCGTCGGAGGTGAAGTGGAAAAGGGTTGCCTTTTCCCTCGTCGCCCTTGGGACTGGATTTCTTCTTTTCCATAATGTCTGAAATTTACAGTAGAATGAAGATGAGAAGAATGACATGGAAGGGGTCTAGGGCTAAGAGAAATGCTAGATAGGTTCTTCAGAGGCAAGGTCTGTTTTGTTTGAGCAGAATAAACTGAAGAGTTAAGCTAAGACTTAACTTTATCAAAACAGTTGAGTAATGGAAGGCAACCACTGGAATTTGAATTGAATTGGGAATTAACTCGCACGACTACACCGTCGCATGAGTCAAGGGGGCAATATTGGCTACGTTAAATCATTTTTACCGTGACCAATAAAATATGGACATGTGGATAACAGAGAACTGTCCAGAAAAAGGTGCCAAGAGGACACACTTTTATAAAAAAAAAGTGGGCATAACTGCTAGGTAGTTATTAAAGATGTCGCCAGTTGTCAAGATTGATATGACAAGTTCAAGCAGTTCAATATGATTGCGAGGGAAATAAAACTTTGAACCAAAATTGTACGGAGGAAACAGCTATCAGCAAAAACGATAATCGGTAGTGGCGGTAGACAAGCAGTTCCCACGACTGCTTGAAGAAAGACAGCTTTTAGTAAGAGCAAGGCAATCGATAGCAACAGTTGACAAGCCATTTTCAGCAGAGGATAGGAACGAATAGTTATGGGTGATCAAGAAACAGTAACGGACAAGCGAGTATAAAATTAAGAGAAGGACAACGGGACAAAGGGTCGTCAAATTCATACATTAAACCTGACTTAAAGAAATCAAGTCCGGAAAGCAATCAGCTTTCTTTTTCTTTTATCTTGGTCAAAGTTCTCTATGATTTGCCTTGTATCGATGGGGATCCCGTCCGTTATCGTACACATTTTCGGTGCATTATAAAAATAGTCTTTGTCTTTGTGGGTGCATTGTTTGTAGACTTGTTACGTATTCCGTCTTTAGTAAATTTCCATTTATAGTGAAGTCCTCAGACCCTAGGGGCAAAAAATATCTCACCCTTTAATCGATTGCGCCGTAGGTGCACAAATCGGTTGTGATTTTCCCACGGAGGAAACAAATATGTACCTCTATAAATTGTTTGCTATAATTAGGGCTGTAAATGAACATAACTGTTCATAAATGGCTCGTAATTCGTTTTCTAGATAACTCGTTTAGATTTGTTTGTACAATATATGAACCGAACATGAACAAATTCAAATCTTAGAGCTTGTTTATTAAACGAGCCGAGCATGAACATTCCAAAGTATTCACAAATGTGTTCGTGAATGGCTTGTTTGGATAATAACTTAATTATAATAAGTTGAGAACCCAAAAGCCATATAAGTTAATTGTAGTATAAATTAAGTTTAAACCTCAAACCCCTAAAAGCAGTTAGACAATTGGATCACTAAATGTGTAGTTTCGATTTGAAAATAATTGTTTTGAACGAGAACACTAGTTTTCAAGGTCGAGTTACGTTCGCATAATTAAATGACAAACTCGAACCAAACATAAGTTTTGTGAACCAAACTGCGAACGAGTTTAAACAAAATGAAGATTAAATGAACACGATCACGAATATGGCCTAAAACCAAACAAACGAGTTTAAACATACCTCTGTTCGTCTCAAACTCGGTTCATATACATGCCTAGTTACAATAGTTAGAGAGAGATTATTTTCACCCACTGATTCCTATTTCTTCCTCTCTTTTTTTTCCCACTAAAAAAACATCTTTTGTGGACAATTAGGGGCGTCAAAATAGCTTCTACATTGATGAATAGACTGATTTGGTTTAAAATCAAATCCTTTCATGTATCTTCATTAATTAGGTTAACAAACTTATAAATTAAGAACCTATAAGGAACGAAAGCATAAACAGGGGATATCCTAATTGCAGTTCATAGTTCTAAGGAACATGTAGGTTTCACAATCCTTCTACATCTCCAAGATAATGCAATACAGCAACATCTCCAAGACAGCGCAGTACAACAATAATAAGAAGGTCAACCACATCAAAGACAACAGCAGCAGCAGCAGCAACAACAGGCGACTTCAGCATCAGATACTACACCAACAACAACCGCCCCAAAGAACCAAATTTTCTTACATGCATTGAAAACCATTAGAACTAGTTCTTCTTGCCACCTTGGCCATACTTCTCTGTCCTCATGTTCATCCTTGTAACGCACATACACGATGTCAAGCCTCCATTAATTCTTTCACAGAGCCATCAACCTGCAGAGAACAGGCAGAATGAAGGTCTAGACCTGGGGACATCATTAAGCAACCATTATGTAAAGGCTAGAGAAAACAAAGTTCACTAGCCAATATGCATGAAAATTACAGAGTAATGAGGAAAAAATGCCTCGGTTGCTGTTATATATTGCTACGAGTTAAAGATTTCAATTCCATCTCAACTTGTTCCGAATTCTCAGATTAGGCTATTAAAGTCACAGGATATGAATGGTAAAAACGGCAAAGTTCAAATTCGTCATGTTATGTTTGAATTCAACAGGGGAGACTATTATGCAGATGTTTGAATGATTATTGTTGCTGCTTGAATATTGATCGAGACCACGGCTAGGAAATGCACCTGCAAAACAGAACACGAAGTGACCACCGGGGATGTTCCGGTGGAGGATGCTCCGATGCTAAAGTCAGAACGTCGCTACTAGGGTAGGAGTCTGAATAATCGAAAATGAACTGGGTGTTTGTGTGTGTGTTCCTGTGTACCTGAGGATCTGCCCTATATATAGGTCGCCTCCAGACTCCCTTCATCTTTAGAACTCTTTTCCGATTAATCCTTTTGTAGAAGAGTCATATTAGGATTCTTCCATTAGTATCTGAGTCCTAACCAATCTCCATCAGCTCTCTGAAGTTTATCCGATATGGATCCGTTAGCCCACTCAGAATTGGCTATGCCACGTGTCACCAGTTGGTTGGGTGGATATATTTAGCTATATCATAATCGGTTGCTCACCCCCAATCCAATGGGCAGACAGAGAACATGAATCGTTCAATTCTTCAAGGGTTGAAAAGAAAGTTAGATGATGCAAAGGGGGCATGGGTTGATGAGCTTCCTAAAGTACTTTGGGCATACCGCACAACACCTCATTCTGTGACAGGTGAGACACCATTCCTTCTATCTTTTGGTACCGAGGCGCTGCTACCAGTAGAAGTGGGCCTCCCCACGGTTCGAGTGTTACATTTCTCAGAGAAAGAAAACGAAGAGAATCTCAGAGGGAATTTAGATCTATTAGATGATGTGCGAGCTCAAGCCTTAGATCGGATGATATCAACGAAACAACGAGTTGCGAGATTCTACAATCGAAAGGTCCGAGTGAGGATGTTCAGAGTCGGAGATCTTGTCCTCAGAAAACTGGAAGTTTCAAACCCAAAGGCCGCTGTGGGGAAGCTGTCCCCAAATTGGGAAGGACCTTATAAGATATCGAAAATGAACTGGGTGTTTGTGTGTGTGTTCCTGTGTACCTGAGGATCTGCCCTATATATAGGTCGCCTCCAGACTCCCTTCATCTTTAGAACTCTTTTCCGATTAATCCTTTTGTAGAAGAGTCATATTAGGATTCTTCCATTAGTATCTGAGTCCTAACCAATCTCCATCAGCTCTCTGAAGTTTATCCGATATGGATCCGTTAGCCCACTCAGAATTGGCTATGCCACGTGTCACCAGTTGGTTGGGTGGATATATTTAGCTATATCAATTATGACGTATGTTCGAGAATCCGAGCTTCCATAAAAAGGGACATGTGCTTCACATTTTCATCTCGCTCCAGGCAACGAATGACATCCTTCTTAATATCAAAACAGAATAATACTCGTACCACCATTACCAAACTTTGCGACCAAGGAAATCTATATGTCTTTGAAACAAACTTTGCAACCAAGGAAATATGTCTGTCTATAGAACTCGAAAGATAATTATCCAGAAACGTTTTGGCTAATCTTTGGCTCCATATATATCTGCCAATAGCACGTTACATCGTCACAACTCATACAGCCATTACCATATGTAATATATTGTTTGCACATAACGAGCTAGTCAATGGCTATTGACCTATCAACAAGAGAAAACTGTAGTGTAATCTGCATGTATTATCCATCATTAGCAGCTAAAGATAGTCTACAAAACCTGTGTGCTATATATATATATATTTTTTTCCCCTTTGTTTGTGGCAAAACTTCGACGACAACAGAGGTAGCTAGACGAATTAAGCAAAGGGCAGGGCACTCGTAGTTCTCGCGTGGTCCAATTATATCAGTATCAGTGATGCATTAACAATATTTTCATTCAAGTCATCTATACAGAAACATATTTCAATGTTGGTTAAAATTAAGGTAGCCCAATTAAGAAAACTCCTAACTAGCTAACACACACTTAGGCGGCAACAACATGACATTTGTACTAATAATTCAGAAGCAAATATGGTGTATTTTGCTGTATTTGATGAAAAGACTCTGTTGGATGTCATTCGTAAAGGATACCAAGCAAAATCTGAAATGAATGTTCACATAGATAAAAAAAACTACACGCCAATCATGACTCCTATGAATGACCTAAACTTGTAGTAACAATCTGACTCGCCGTGTAATGCTTTTGTTGGTCACAAAATCTAGCTCTCACCCCATGTTTACCTAGTTCTAGAAATTATAAATTCACCTCCTACCGGCATATCCATATGTATCATGTGGTACTTGCTTCAACATACTAGACGGAACATACACTCTACAAAAACTTGTGCAGGTTCGAGTCAGAGTTTGGGATATCAAAGATAGAAAACACTTACTAGATCACCTACTTTGTGCTATACTCGAGCATTATGATCAGTTACTCCAACAATTACATGCAAGTGCAGCATTAGTGGCATTCAAGTACGGAATGATAGATGCATGCTATGAGGTAAAAAAATAAAAACAAGACCGACTAAAATGAACAAATACTAAACTCATCTTACCTCCTTTAAGAGCTTTCCCCTTGCTTTCAAGCGAAGGATCATGCATTATCCCCGTGAGGTGAAATGAGACTCTCAACATACGCGGCTGCAGTGAAAGCGTCATTAGTTCCATAAGGCATGATTCTATCGTCAGTGCCATTCCTAAGATTGTACATCGTTAATCCGCCTTCAGCTGTATCCAATATGACTTCATCACTAGTTTTGAAACACAAGGGCACAAAACTACGGGAACATGTTTCAGGGACGGTAAACAATACGCTCCAAGATTCTTTCACCCCATAGTTATTCATTACGCATACAACACTTCCCATATCCGTTTTGTGAACCAAACACAGCAATCCACCCAAAACCCCTAGACTAAATATCAAATCCTCCACCAACCAACTAGGGCTCGGAACTTCCTTAAATGTCTCCTTAGCCATATCAAAGTAAACGATTACGTAGATTCTAGCTGTTCTATCGTGAGTCACCACCCAATGGGGATTTCCATTCACAACAACTCCTTGCCTATCGGCAAAAACCCTGTAAGTGAAATCATTGATCTTTGTCCAAGACTCGGTCTTGCAGTTGTAAAACTTAGCTGTGGTTGAATCGTAATGGTGTTCAATATATCTCGGAGGAGTATTGAAAGAGTTATGTGAAGCAACACGTACAACCCTCACCACCTTATACGCTTTAGTTAACGGATCGTAGCCAAGTCCATAAAGCCTAACATATTCTTTGAAGTGATACTGACCCAAAATTTCTTTGTGTAATCTGGTTGATGGGTTCCATAAGTAGAGACTCTTCTCGCCAACTCCAACAACTAGCAAACCGTCACATGAAGCTAATATCTCCGCGTTCATACAAGAGGCCGCAAAGGGAAAATTGAGCTGCATGGGATTATCAGGAAGAGTTTGGCATGAAAAGAAGGGCACCCTGGCAGGGTTGAGAACTTTGTTTCGCCTTAGAAAGACAATGTGTCTAGACAAAGTAAGGTTGTTTTTTTCTTTCGCCCGGTCGAGGTGAGCTTGGATGAATTCCGGGTCAGAGATTATAAAGCGCCACTCTTTGCAGACGGATTTGAACTGTAGCAGCACCCTCACTGGCAGTCTTGAGAGAATATCAAAGATGATCTCGTAAGGAAGCTGAGGACGCCGACAAAGCATCATTTGAAGGTTTTGTCCTTTCGAATTTTCGTTAGGGCTTTCAAAGTTTCACTGCCAAAAAATTTACAAGATGGCTGTGTTCCTTCCCTCCCACTGCATGCGGCATCATTATCACTTGCAGTCGACTCTTCTGAGATGAAGCGGCAAAACTATATCAAGATTTGCAGCACAAAGTTGAAAAATCATGATAAAGAAATAGTGAGTTTCTTGATTTTATTTTTTTAATTTGTGATCTAATTTTTGAAATTTTATGAGATTAAAACATGAGATCTAACATCTGAAGGGGATATGCCTAAATCCTAGGTTGATACCTTTTGTCTCAAAATGTGGACTCTTGGTCAATTAATTGAGTGCAACAAGATCTCTATCTCTCTCTCTTTCTTTTTTTTCGAGCAACAGATCAGAAGCTATACATGGGCGGTGTGGCAATTTTCTTCCAATCAAAGACAGCCGCCATCCATTTTTCACGGCATGCAACCCCCTTAGGATAAGAAAAAATTTATATTAAAGGTTAAGTAAAACACTTATAAAAGTTTATTCCCAAACATGAAATGATTAAAGTAATGAGATCGATTCAACCCTACCCGGATTGTGTAGCCATGAGTGTGGCCAAGAAGGAACAAAATACTTGTACCTCGAAGTGGTCGCTATATAGAGAGAGTGACCTTCATATCAGATTTTCCTTTTAGAACTCGATGCCGATTTTTGGGCGTGACAAATCTGCGCAGCAGCCAATCAGAAAAGAGGAAAAAATGTTACAAACTAACGTTGGACCCACCTTGTAAAATGTAAAATTTAATAAAAGGAAAGAGATGAAGATGAAGAAGAAGAAGTTCACTCACCTCAGCTCACCTGAAGAGATGTGGTTCAGTTCAACTCCGGCTCTCAAAGGGGCAGAAGTTCACGCAGAAGATTCCCTCTAACAGTTCATCTGGGGTGAGAACTCTCTTTCACTGTATAATGAGAGTGAAACCCTAGCACGAAAGCAAGGTGTCCAAAGGCAGCGCGTTTGTGCACGAGACCTTCCACTTGTCCTACAAAGCACAACTAAGGCGTTTTTTTTTTTTTTTGTCTGTCTACTTGGTTTGAAAACTAGAGAATAAAAACGAAGAAAACTGAGGGTTTGGTTCGAAAAGCTCATCTTAGTCTGATGGTTTTTTATGATAAAGTTGTTCATCTTTACCCCCCTACTTGATACAATTGAGACAACGAGTGTATCAAGTAGGTTAAATTGGATACTCAAAGTTAGTACATAAATCTGCTAACGTTTAAAGGGAGGTGTTTTCCCAATATATATTAGCAAAGAGCAAAAGTTTGTACATTAAAGCTCAATCTTCATGCAAATCGTTGCGTGTGGAACGGTTTCAACGGAAGAAAATTCAGCGTAAATTACAGGGCCCGGAGCCAGTATAGACCAACTTTTGCATTACTTGAAAGGTCATGATCATCTTCTCAACCATGGAAGATCTCCCACATAAAAAAAGAAATAAAGCATTTTCTCTTGGATATTTTTTTTTTTTATGTCACGTGAGAATTAGTTATTCCCAAAGTATGGTTCGTTTTTTAATACCTTGTACAAAAACAAAGTGTAATTTCTTACCGTCGTAAAAAAGCTACTATAAAAATCTCTTACAAGTTGTAGCATTCGAATTTGCCACAAACAAACTACAATGCTCTTTTCATTTTGAATGTATCAAACAATTAGTTTCCAATTTGAAAGATTACATGGCATGAGATAAGAAAAATGAGACACAAGAAGGAAAATCTATGAAGAAGCTAAAATTGGAATTTGAAGTTGTTAATGGATTTATTGACATGTCAAAGGAGGTCTTTCCCAAATCGCGAATAACGGCTTTTACATGAACACTTTAAGATACCAGAGTCGCTCAAAAATCACAAGTTATTGCCAGGTGCCATCAATCGTTATGGCACATCTTTGCGTGAGGAATAGTACTTCGCTTTTTGTAGAACCGGAACAGAAGAAAACTAGTAAGACAAGCTATATGTGAGGCATCGATCACGAACATGCTACATTCGCAGAATGTGAGTTGGAAAGAGGTGTCGCAGAATGTGAGTCTAAAAGAGATAATTCCCTCCAACAAACCCAGGAATTGTAGTATGGAAGAAGTCACAAGGAACTTAGAACATCAAGGAAATCTTAAGAGTACCAAAACCGAGTTAATAGCGACCTAAACACATGGAAAGTACAACCTGTGAGAAGTTACCCATCTTCTGAGTATAAAATCCGCCGACATCAAACACCATCTAGTTTACTAAAGTTATGCATGGTTACTTGTGCTCGACGCTTCTTGATGATACGTAAACGCCTTAGGAACACAACTTATTAAATGAAAAAGAAATTGGAGCGATCGTTAAACTTTTAAGCGTCGTCCATTAAAGAGAGACACATTATGTAATATCCCACATCGGTTGTGGGAGAGTTTATAATTGGCCTTATAAGACCCTGCCTATGAACTCATAAGTACCTACTTGGCTAGCCTTTTGATGGAGGCAATGCCTTGTGGTGGGGCCGTGGACCGGGTCGTTACACATTAAGCACTTAACAACCACAGGGCATTAAATACACAAGTTTTGGAGTTACAACTGTAAATGGCCTTGTTACTGTGAAGCCTTGGTGGGTTTGTTTGGCTAAAAACCATGTAAAGCCTTCAATATTCTCTCACATGCCATCAACCTGCAAACCAGTCCAACTTTCAATGGCTAGACTAGATTAGTCTGAAGCTTGACTGAAAAACCAAGTCCATTAGTTAAATTAGGCAAAAGTTTATTAGGAAACTTCCGAAGAAACAGTTGAATCTCAATTCACTGTGTATCCCTTCCCTTCTGCGAGTTTAGTTCCTCCTTCCTTTTTGAAATACTCCAGAACGTGAGTTTCACTTTCTACAATCACGCTATAATGTCACATAATTGAGCAAACTTAAGAATATCTGTCTTCTATAACAGTGTACAGAATTATATACCGATGGCTATGCTAAAATCTTCTACTCCATGTCTCGATCTGGATAGCATCTTACGAGGTCATTTTGCAAACTAACACAGAATGCAGATTGCAATAGAAATACAGTAACCAGCATTTAGTTTTCCCATAGTCAACTAAAGACAAATATCTAAATCGGTCTGCTTTTTCTTGCTAAGCAAAACGAAGTACACATAAACAAGCAAATTACTATGATGTTTATGATCCACTAGAACAAGAGATCTAATTATGCCACGCCTATCTACACGTGATAGTAAGAGAGATTGTGTGTGTCACTGATTACTTCTCCAACTTGTAATATCAATGACAGTGGAAAATTACTATCTAGACGAAATCATAATTCATAGGCTGTCATGATTCTAGTGGTTGAAACGGAAGCACATAAGTTTGTGCTGGACTAAGAAACAAGTCCTGATTGAGTTCATGAAGAAAGGATAATGAGGCAAACGGTGCAACAAGCTTTCAAATAATTAACTTCACTGAATTCAGACAGATCATGCTACACTGAATGGGCTTATATTGTCGAATGGATGTGTCTACACTGTATTCCACATACCAAGCTCTAGGATATTGCAATACAACTACAAACACAGGTTGCCCCAAAATTGAACCCTATTACATTTCATTACGACAATTCGAATTGACACGCTGAAATAAAACAGAACACTCCACCAAACCTGTGCAGAAATGATGTTGGGTAGCGAATCACATACGTATGGCCACATATATGAGCACCCCATCGTGTCTATCCATACAACATCAGCTAATAACAGAATTCGACATCTAATTCTCCTTGTAGAAAAAGTAGTCTTGTTAGAGTTTCAGGCAATAAAGGTAGAAAGTTTATTCCAGTTAGAGTATCAGCATTTGAAATTAAACAATCAACAATAATGCTAAATACGCAACCAAGTATCAAGTATCTAATCAGCAGGTAAAGCCATGCAGCCATCATAGATGTTCAGGTCAGACATGCAATTGCAAGCAAGAAAATACTAAGAAAGTTAATAAATGCAAACAAACATGAGTGAAACAAAACAACGATATGGAACATATTACCTCCCTCAACAATCGTTTCTATTGTAGTGCCTCCCTGGAGGAACGAATTTAGACTTTCAAGATATGCGACTGCAATAGAGCAAGATTTTATTAGTTAAAAGTGCCATTCATTGTAGGAAGTTCACCTCTATTCAGCGGTATTCAATATAACTTCATCAGTATTAATTTGTCAAAACGCGATGGCAGAAACTGACTGGAACATATTGTGGGGATTGTGAACAACTCGCTCCAAGAATTTCTCACACCATAACTTCTGACTACCCTTACGACACTGCCCAAATCACTATAGTGAGCAAAGAACATAATCCGCCAAAAAACGCCTAGATCGCGTCTTAGATCCTTAACTACCCAACTAGGCCTTGGGACCTCCTTAAATGCCCCTTCAGCACATAATCAGCCATTTAGATTCCACGTATAAGTACAGCTCGTTGACACCAACAAGTAACAAAACGTTCCAAAAATCTAACATCTCTGCATTTTTGCAACACGACACGAAAGGCAAATTTAGTTGTCTGGGATCATCATAAGTTTGGTAAATGGAGTATAATTTGGTGTGGAAACTATAAGAAAAAAGGGTTTTAGCGACGGACTTTTAGCGACGGAACGACTTCCGTCGCTAAAGGTGTTTTCAGCGATGGAATTTCCGTCGGTAAAAACGTTGTCCAAAAAAATATTTTACCGACGGACTAATCCGTCGGTAAAACCATTCCCGACGGACTTTTAACGACGGTCTTTTAACGACGGTATAAACCGTCGCTAAATGGTTTTACCGACGGATCTTTAGCGACGGACTTGTCCCGTCGCTAAATGTGTTCTTAAATACCCAGATTTCTCTCTCTCTCTCTCTCTCTCTCTCTCTCTCTCTCCCCGTCTTTCCTCCCCACCAGCCCCCCGCGCCGGCGACAGGCCCCCTGCCACCACCACACCGCCCTTCCCTCTCCCCTCAGATCTGCCGTCCCCATTACCACCTCGCCGCCCCGCAGCTACCCCACTACTACCACAGCCACCTCACAGTCGCACCACCATCGCCACAGTTCGTCCCCCTCCGCCGTACCACCACCCTCTGTCGCTGCCTTCCGTGCGCCACTGTCGTCATCTGCCTCGCACCACCACTGCTTGTACTCACTTTTTTTCCCGGTTAAAAATTATTTTTCATATTGAATTAATCTGTTATTATAATGTAATTGTATGCTAGAAATTAATCTGTTGTTATAATGTAATTGGATGCTAGAAATTATTTATCGCATTAAATCTATTGTTATAATGTAATTGTATTTAATCTATTGTAATGTAATTGTATTTGATTTGCTATAATGTAATTGAATTTAATTTGTTGTAATGTAATTAAATTTAATTTTTTGTAGTGTATTGTATTGTATTTAATTTGTTGTAATGTAATTGTAACGATTAAACCCTAATTATCCCTAATTTGTTCCCAAGTAACCCTAATTGAACCAAATTAACCCTAATCAAACCGTAATTATTCCTAATCTAACCAATTAACAGTAATTAACCCCGCGTAACCTTAATTGAACAAATTAACCCCAATTAAACCTGATTAACCCTAACTAAACCAATTAATTGTAATGAACCCCAATTCAACCAAATCTAACCTAAACCAATAAGCCCTAATTAATCCCGATTTACCCTAATTGAACCAATAAACCCTAATTAGCCCTTATTACTCCTAATTGAACCAATTAACCGTAATTAGCTCCGATTAAACATGTTTGAACCGGTTAACCTTAAACCCTAAACCCTAATTAAAGCATAACTAGCCTGGATAAACCCTAACTATCCTTAATTTGTTCCCAATTATTCCTAATCAAACTGTAATTATCCCTAATCTAACCAATTAATAGTAATTAACCCCGTGTAACCCTAAATTGAATCAATAGAACCCCCTAATTGAACCCTAAATTTAAGTAATTGAACCCTAATTAAACTCTAAAATTGAATGCCCTAATCGAATCGAACCCTAAATTAACCTCTAATTGAACCCTAAATTGAATGCCCTAATCCAACTGAAACCTAAATTGAACCCTAAATTGAATGCCCCAAATCAACCGAACCATAAATTGATTCAATAGAACCCCCTAATTGAACCCTAAATTGATGTAATTGAACCCTAATTAAACCCTAAATTGAATGGCTGTGATCGAACCCTAAATTGAATGCCCTAATCGAATTGAACCCTAAATTGAATGCCCGTAATTGAACCCCCTAATTCAATTACTCGTTGTTTACAAACCCTGCCTTCTTTATATTAGTTGTTGTTTTGAGAAGTCCATTGGCAACGAGATGGTTCAACTCGTTGCCAACGAATTCTATTTAATGTGGAATTGGTAACATATGTAACGATCTTTCTACAGTTTTGATATTTCGGAAAGATTCTTGCATATGTTATCAATTTCTGAACGCATGCATGCATAGAAACTCTTAGTTCCCGTTCAAAGGTACTCATTACAAAGTAATGCTTTGTAATGAGCCTTTGGATGTTCAGTTTGGACAATTTGGAAAAGCTAATTGTTTATAAAACAGTGTTTTGACTCATGTTTTGTGTTCTATGTCGTGGATATTTGGTACACGTTCTCGTGTGTTTCTCCGGGTGCATACAGATCTGGTTTTCTAACATCCGTCAAACCTTATTGAGCAAGGTTAGATGAATGTTAGAACACCTAATCGATGTCGTGTACTTGGAGAAATGTGGGGAGGTGCTGCCGAATTTTTCACAGACATGGAACTAAGCATGAGTTAAAAACTATTTTATAAACATGTGCTTTTCTTAATGGGATAGGACCACTACCTGTTGAAGAGTAGAGGGGAAATATGTAGACATGTTGTAACATTCATGCATTCATATTTACATAGGCAATGCCTAATCACTGGTCATAATTGAAGGTGGTATACAGTAAGATAATTCAGTCGTCATGTCAGTCGATCGAAGTTAGATGAAAAGGAAGAATGCTAAAGATTTTGAGTGTCGCGTTGACGAATTTCTCGACTTCGCTTATGCGCATCCTGCACATGTTGACCTTGATAAGATAAGGTGTCCGTGCGGTAGATGTGATTTGTTGCACTGGAGAAAAAGAATTGAAGTAAAATGGCATCTTCGGTACGGTTTTACGGGTGGATACAGAAGGTGGACGCAGCACGAGGAAACGATAGTATTGTCGTCCAACCCGACTAGTCAAACTGAAGTTAGGGAGGAGGCACGATATGATTACCGAGATATGATTATGGATGTTGGGCATGCTAATGTTGACTGGGGTGACGACGGTCCACAACGCCAAACGAGGGGGCTCATCAATTTTATGAGTTATTGAGAGCTGCGAAAAAGCCGCTGTGGGATGAAGCTCTGAAACACACACGGCTATCTATGGTTAGTAGGTTATTACGGTTGAAATCAGACCACGGGCTGAGTGAGAAAGGTTTTAACGAGTTTGTTACCTTAATCAAAGAAATACTGCCCGAAAGTGAAAAGCTACCGCCGTTGTACTATGACGCGAAGAAGATGATGAGGAAACTTGGGTTGAGCTATGACCGGATAGATGCGTGCAATAACGATTGTGTGTTATTTTGGAAAGAGAATAAGGATTTGTCACGATGTCCAGTATGTGATCATTCGAGGTACAAACCGAACAAAGGGAAGAAGAAAAACATTGCATGGAAGATATTGCGATATTTCCCGATCACACCACGGCTTCAGAGAATGTACTACTCCTCCAATACGGCTGAACATATGAGGGCTCACCGTGAGACTCGCAGCAACGATGCCGATGTGCTGACACACCCAGCTGATGGAGAGGCGTGGAAGGAGTTTGACCGCAGGCATCCAGTCTTTGCTCAGGAAGTTCGGAATGTTAGACTTGGTCTGGCAACCGATGGGTTCAACCCTTTCGGTCAGTCTACCACGCCTTACTCCTGTTGGCCTGTTATTATTGTCCCTTACAACCTTCCACCAGGCATGTGCATGAAGAAGCCGTATATGTTCTTGTCGTTGCTTATTCCGGGGCCGAAGAGTCCCGGTAAGGACATAGATGTGTATTTAAGGCCGTTGATTGATGAGTTAAAACAGTTATGGAATCATGGAGTCGAAACATATGATGCATCCCTTAAACAAAATTTTTAGATGAGGGCTGCTTTGATGTGGACTATACATGATTTCCCCGCATTGGGAATGACGTGTGGCTGGAGCACACATGGGAAGCTAGCATGCCCTGCTTGTATGGGCGTGAACCCCGGTCATACGTTAAAGCACGGCGGAAAGGCCTCGTGGTTCGGATGTCACCGTAAGCTTTTGCCACCGGGCCATCAGTTTCGTAGGCAGAAGGATAAATTTGACGGGACAATCGAGCGTGAGGTTGTCACACTGGACTACCCATCTGGTGAAGAAGTACTCTCACACCTGGAGGCACTTGATACTGACATACCACACGGTAAGGGTGTGCCAGATCAGAAGATTGCAGGGTTCGGGAAAGAGCACAACTGGAGAAAATTTTGTATCTTCTGGGAGTTAGCCTACTGGAGGACGCTCGTTATCCGAAACAACATGGATGTGATGCATATTGAGAAGAACGTTTTTGATAATGTGTTCAACACAGTGATGAATGTCAAGGGCAAATCGAAAGATCACCTTAAAGCGAGAAGGGATCTACAACAGTTGGGTGTACGCCGTGAATTGCATCCTCGGACAGTCAGTGGGAGGACCATACTTCCGAAAGCACCTTACTGTCTAGACAAGAAACAAGTGGAGAAGGTCTGTCAGTGGGTTAAGAATTTGAAGCTTCCAGATGGGTTTGCGTCCAACATATCTCGTTGTTGCAATGTATCGGAATGCAAGTTCCAAGGGATGAAGAGTCACGACTGCCACGTATTCATGGAGAGATTCATTCCTATTGCCTTCCGGGGACTGTTGCCACGGGTTGTTTGCGAGACTTTGACTGAATTATCTCATTTCTTTCGAGATATATGCTCTTCTACGATCCGGGTGAGTAACATGGAAGTGCTTGAGAAGAACATTGTGGTGACGATTTGCAAGCTGGAGAAAATCTTCCCACCTTCGTTCTTTGATTCAATGGAGCATCTGCCTGTTCACTTGGCATATGAAGCTAAGATGGGTGGACCCGTGCAATATCGGTGGATGTATCCCTTCGAGAGGTAATCCTTAAATTGTTACAGTTGTTCGTTTACACTTAATGCGACATCTGTTATCATTGATATTCCACCTAACTCGATTCGCTAAACTTCTAGGTTCATGTTCCATTTAAAGAAAAAAGTCCGTAATAAGGCTCGGGTTGAGGGCTCAATTGCGGAGGCTTACGTAATGGAAGAACTTGTAAACTTTTGTAGTCAATATTTCGGGCCTGATGTTGGTACAAGGTTAAATCAACTAGGCCGAAATGACCCGGAGCAAGCACAAATTTGGAAGGGCAATTGTCAATATTCAAGCAGTCAGGTAGTCCGTTCGGCCGAACGTATACTCGATGGCTAACGGATGAAGAGTACAGTGCTGCAACAATATATGCCCTTCTAAATTGCGATGAAGTTTCGGCATTCGTTGAGTAAGTTAAAGTCTTAATTCACTTACATTGTTGTACATAATTGAAAGTGTGTGTTAAGCGAGTCAATTATATTGGTTTGCAGTGAGTTCGATGCGGAATCTTTAATCACTGATCCCGTTGGACTTGAATCTCATCGAAAATCACAATTTGTACAGTGGTTCAAAATCCGTGTAAGATTGTTTAACGAAATTATATTATGTGTTATATACAGTTCTGTGGCCAATTAGTATACTGATTTATCCTTAATTTTTACCGTCATCTACAATAGGTTCAGTCAATGGATAGACCAGTGGCCTCCTGCTTGAAATTACTAGCCGAAGGCCCTAACAAACAAACATCCTGTTACGGAGGCTATATCATCAACGGGTTTAGGTTTAACGTAAAAGATGATGACCGAACAAAACAAACCCAAAACAGTGGAGTCTTGGTCAACGGCGACTGTTATGCCGAGAATTGCATGGATTTTTACGGAGAGCTAGATGAGATTGTTGAGCTAACATATCTGGGTTCCCAAAACCGCCTGGTAATGTTCAAGTGTACGTGGTTCGATGTCACATGCAGTAGAGGAATCCGTGTTAGCTCTCAAGGGATTGTAGATGTCAATGTCAAGTCAAGACTTGCATCAGACGAGCCCTTTGTGTTTGCTAGTCAAGCTGTACAAGTCTTTTACGCGGAGGACGTCGCCAATCCCAAATCTCATTGGTATACAACTATCAAGTCCAAGAAATTGCCCGTGACATATGACAGTGAGCTAGACTCCTTTCAAGCCGACCAACCACGTGTCTTGTTCCCTGTTGAGGTCAACAACGAGGAGGACGATCTTCCTCTTCCAACAACACTTCTTGTAGGAGAAGAAGTCGTAGATGATGACGCGGAAGACGTGGAAAGTGTTGGAGATGATGTGACCGAGTCTACTGATGAAGAGGATGAATTAGAAGATGAAGAGGACGACGAGTCCCACGAAGAAGAGGACGACGAGGAAAGTGATGAAGATGATTCGCAAACTGAAAATGATTGACTTGTAATGTTGTAACATCACGGGAAAAATGTAGTAACATTTTAGAACTTGGTGTTTATTGATGTGTTTTTGCACATCCGTTCATATATATATATATAGCTATTGTGCCGATGATGATTTTTGCCAAATTATTGTTTTAACGTGTTAATGTCTTTGTAATTTATCTATATGAAGTCAGATATGGATAGGATACGGGCTATTCGTGGCCGGGCTGGACGCCGAGCTGCTTCCTCCCCGGTGGGTCCCACCTCGTCATTGCCTACTGAGGACGAGGCACAGAGTGATCGCGGACAGCAGATAGGGCCCCAGCCCCAGCCGTCGCCCCAGCCCCAGCTCGAGTCGTCGCCCCAGCCCGACGCAGATTCATCCCACACGCGCGTGCATTCTCCATCTTCCGTGGGTTCTACCTCAGGTATAGTTGATAACGGTGTTTCGTACATTTTCGCTAGCCTTATATTTGAACTGTATTAATGTCTGTGTTTTGTAGGATCTCGACGAGGCCGTGGTCCGACACGCGGGGTACGCATCGACCCCCAGCGTAAACAGAGAGTTACGCTCACGCAGGAGGGCCTGTAAGTACTAAAAATATCACCTCATGCCTTATATTTAAAATTTTGGGTGTTAATTTATAGTTGAACGGTAGGAATTTATTTCTTCACGTCTTCGGCACGCTCCTGCAGCATCAGGGGAGGACGAAGATCGGCGTTCTTGTGAAGGGCCGATTCTTCGAGCCACGCCTGTACTGGAAGGACTGGGATGCCGCTGCGAGGGAGGCCCTATGGGAGGAGTGGCTGGTACGGTGAAGTATTTTTTTCAGCGTTAGTAAATGTTTAATTACAGTTTGTTTTATGTTGTTAATTTGTGTTATTGAATGCCTTACAGGAGGGGTTCACGTTTGACACGCCTCAGCAGCAGGTACTGGGGCAGCAGGCTTTCTTTGCCTACATCGGCAAGAATTACCGCCGATGGCTCCACGATGCACGGGACCGGGCGAAGAAGGCGCTGCCCGCGGGTGCCCCGATGACGGACATGACGAGATATCCCCCACATTGGATATCTCACCGTGTATGGGGGGAGATGATAGATCGGTGGGCTGCGGATCCAGGTTGGGACGCCAAGAGTAAGAGCGGGGCTGAGAACAGACAGAACAGAGATCCGACGCACACGGGGGGGTCGGTGCCACACGACATCGTCCGACACATGAACGCGGTCGAGCACCCGGATCTGGAGGAGGATGAGGTCATAGCTCTGACCTATACTCAGACGCACGTGCGGAAGAAGGACAAGGACGAGACGCACCGGGCGGGCGACTATATTTCAGATATTGCCCGGCGGATCGATGTGAGTCAATTTATTTAAGTTGTTAATGTTTTGTCTTTCTATCCTCAATGTCTGTTTCGTTAATTAATGCCCTAACATATCGTTAAACCACTATTTTTGCAGGCCTCGTATGAACAGCTAAGGGGGTCCGAGCAGCAGTCCGGACAGCCATCAGCGTCCACTAGTACGGCTGCGAGTACTGGGGGGTTGAAGCGATGGCTGGATACGCCGGAGGTCGTGAATCGGCCGAAAGGCCGCATACGCGGCCTGCCTAGCACGACTGCTCGTGCCGTGATAGGAGCGTCCTCACCCCCTGCTGCCCCTCCACAGACACAGGCTCCTCGCCCTCAGTTGGACGACGAGGAGATCCAGCGCATTGCTACAGTGGTGGTGAGGATGATCAGGGAGCAGGGCACTGCTGGACAGGCCGAGCCGGCCCCGGATCAGCAGGATCCAGATCCGGGACTCGGCAACCCCTGATGAGCCCCTTCCCGTGCCCGTTCCTAGCTTCCCCCCCCCCCGCCCCCCGCGCCCGGCTTGTACTCTTCTCCTCTCTCCTAACCGGCTGTATCCGGTTCCCGGCTTGTACATATATGAGTTTTTTTTATAATAAGTATTTTTTATAATTGATTATATATATTTCTTTCTGTATTGATTATTGCGCGTTGTTATTGAAAATTGAAAATTGTATTACAGGTCTGGGAATTGAAAAATAAAAAAAAATTCAAAAAAAAAATTGACTTTTGGCGACGGATTAATTCTGTCGTTAAAGTATTCCTACAACCAGTTATTTAGCGACGGAATATTCCTTCGCTAAATAAGTTGTTTAGCGACGGAATATTCCGTCGCTAAAATATTTAATCCATCGCTAATTTGACAAAAAAAAATTTAAAATTCTAAAAATATAATTAGCGACGGAATATCCGTCGCTAATGAAAAATAAATCCGTCAGTAAAAATGACATATTTAGCGACGGATTTAAAAATTCCGTCGCTAAACTATTAGTGACGGGCTTTTATACGAGGGATATTTAGCGACGGTGAATTCGTCGCTAATTCTTTTAGCGACGGATTTTGGGCTTTTAACGACGGATTTCCCCGTCGCTAAAAGCCTGTTTTCTTGTAGTGACGAGAAAGTAATTACGGTGTGACAAGACAATGCATCTCCCGAAGGTAGCATTGTCATGTTCGTCTGCTCGATTCGGATGAGCTTTGGCAGTTCAGGATAGGGTATTAGTTATGAAGCGCCATTGTTTGCAATCGGACTTAAACTGGAGCAAAGACTTCACAGGCAGTGTCGAGAGTATATCTATAAGAAATCCCTTAATTTTCCTTTCTCCTCCTTCAGTTCCTCTCAACTTCAGTATCGTTATAAGTTTTGCCTTCAGAAAACTAACACAACGGATGTAAAAAATTTCAGTTTTAGGATGGAAAAAGAAAGGTAGCTGTGACTTGAACCAGCTATCTAGCACAAGAAAAGTATATCCCCTAAACCCTAGTTTGTTACCTTGGTTTCAAAATGTTAACAACTAGTTAATTGAGAGTCGACAGAGAGAGAGATATGGAGGAGCAAATTAGATCTCTTGGCAGATATGTTTGCTCCAACGGAAACAGCCGTTATCCGTGTTCCGCGGCTTGCAACCAGTGAAAAACACAAAAGTTTCTAAGATGAATGTCCGATTCGAAGACAAAGTGTATCCAGTTAAAAGGAAATAAGGTCAAACACAAAAGTAGTAGAGTACCTCGAAGTGGTCGCTATAGATAGTCCGACACAGATAGCCTCCAATCATCAGAAGCAAAAAAAAATGTTACAAAAGAAAGAAGAAAGCTCATCCACAGCACTAAATAAAAATTCAATTCACATTTGATGAGAGTGCCAAAAGGAAGGCAGTGAAATATGCACTTTCCCTTCCACTTGTCCAACAAAAACACGAAATTTGTTTGAAGTGAAATATGCACTTTCATTTGTTGCAAAAGTATTAACTTTTTTTCCGGTAAATGAAATACAGATAAGCACACAAGAGTGTAAAATAGAAAGTCATTCATATTCTTTCTAAACTATTGCAATTGGTTTTTATGATTGAAAAGTCAAGAGAATAAGGAAACATATAATTGTTTATAATTACCTAATGAAAATGAAAGTTTTTAAAATATTTAGTCGTTACGTCTTATTATTAACTTTTGATACTTCACAATATGTGTAATCTTCTGTAAGTTATAATTTACCAAACATAATGTTCTAGGACAAGAGATCGTGAAGAGGCTAAATATGGAATTCAAAGTTGTCCACACATAAATATCTTTACTTTCATAGGGAGTTCCTTTTTGTAGAGGAGTGCACCAGTAGTATAATCTCTACATTAAAGCAGCGGTGTCAAAGGGCCGGGTTTGGGCCGGCCCAGCCCGGGCCCAGTGGGCCAAAAGAGAAAAAGGGCCGGGGCCGGGCCAGAGAGAATGGAAACCGGGCCGGGCCAGATTAATGGGGTATCTAGGCTCAGTCCAAGCCCTGGCCCTAGGCCCTATATTTAGGGCCGGGCTTGGGCCGGACCTAGGCCCAATTTTTATTTTTATTTTAAATTTCTTGTTATTCAAATTAAATACTTTAATTGCCATAATTTCTTGTTATTATGTAAGCAAATTATAATGTAATAATTAGCGTATACATATTACCACATATATGTGTATACAAGCAAATAAAACAACTAAAAATCCCTAAGCACGCACACATATATGTAGTAATATGTGTGTATACAATAAATATTTATAGCATTCAAATATTCAAACTGATGGAGTTAAATTGAATATAAATTTATTCATAGGCCCTCCTCTTTTTATCCGGGTTTGGGACCAGCTGCCTGTAAACAAACAGGCGAAGTTACCTATTTTTTATTATATATATGAAAAAATATCTATCTTGCTTGTAAAAACCTATTTTATATATATATATATATATATATATATATATTGTGAAATAAATTATTCTAAAAACTTGGGAAATGGAAAATAAAAAGAAATTACCTAATCATCCACAAGTATTTCAACGTCCGAGTCACTGCTCTTTCTATCATCAATCGATTTATCTTGCTCGCAATATTTTGCTTCAAGATAATCCTTCCAACATACACATAGCTGGAGCGACTCGGGGTTAAGCCGACTCCTCCTGTCATCCAAAACCTTCCCGCTCGCTGAAAATGCCGACTCTGAAGCAACCGTGGAGGCTTGCACCTGCAGTACATCCCGTGCAATTTGGGCTAAAGTTCTATACATATTTTGATTTTGTTTCAAACAATTTAACAAATTAAAATCAACTTGTTCTTGCATCGATAAATTAGCATAATGATTAGAATTGGAATATAAACCAATTTCATTAAAAGAGGAAAAAGTAGACGAACCTGCCATATTAGAAGTACCTTCACCTGGTAGTTGTCTTGCTACCACCAAGCGCGTAGGTCAGCTGGTAAGGGGTTGTCCTAGCTTAACCAGAGGTCTCGTGTTCGAGCCCTGGGAATGCAGCTGCGTTAAAACTTGGTAGGGAGAGCTTTTCCGCCCATGTGGTCCTGCCCGGCTCGAACCCGGATTAGTTGGCTTCCAATGTGGTGTCCGGAAACCGGGTGGTCTAACCAAAAAAAAAGGTAGTTGTCTTGCTACTAGATGTTCGAGGCCCTTAAGGTATGGCGCATAATACATCTCACCAGTCGATGATGAAACTTGCCCGTGCACGTCAGCGGAACTATTATAGAGGTTGAACATATCCTCAAATTTCTTGCTCACTTTCGTTGTGAGTGTAGTTGTGTCCTCTTGTGTGTAGTTCATTAGTCTTGCAATCTCTTGTATCGACACATTCACGTCATGCAAATTTAACCTAGGATCTAAACAAGTAGCCACAACAAAAATAACAGGCAATTTCTTCCAATATTTATTAAATTTTTTATCCATCTCTTCTACTATTTGTTGAAAGGGTCATATATATCTCCATTTTGTTAACATTGTAGTCATCTTGAGGATTTCTATTATAGCAATAGGAGAGGTGGGATAGTACGTACTAGACAATAAGTTGGTAGACGTGTAAAATACCTCCAAAAATTCAGATAGGTATGTAGCCATCTGCCATTCCTCTTGAGTTGGCAAGCCGGCTGAGAACGAGGTTAGTAGATAATGCGTATAGACTTCTTTGCATGCCAAAATATGTAAAAGCATATGGTATGTAGAGTTCCACATGTGGGCCACATCTGTAAGTGGTCTCCTGCGAGGCATATTATAATGAACACACAACGTTTTAAAGTGTTGTGTTCTCAGACCTGAACTATTAGCATACGCTGTCATACCCCTCATTTTGAGAAGAATATCTCCTGCAGCAGTTAAACCATCTTGAATAATTAAATTAATAATGTGACAAACACATCGAACATGAAATAATTCACCATTAAGTACATGTTGAAGGGTGTCCTTTAAAGCTGCAACAACAGCTTTATTATTAGAAGCATTATCAAAACTAACACTCATAATCTTATTCTTTATTTTAAATGTGGTACATGCATTAATTATAATACTAGCTACATTAGTTGCATCATGCGGAAAAGGAAATAGTTCGAAGGCCATGATTCTTTTGTTCATAACCCAATCAACATCAATCCAATGGGTCGTCACACAAGCATAACTAACAAAAGTAAACGAAGATTGCCAAATATCAAAAGTAAGACTAACTCTACCGTCAAAATGATCGAAATAATCAATCAAACGTGTTTTAGCAGCATAATACTGCCGGAGTGCATCGGATCTAGTGGTGTTTCGTGTAACCTTTTTGTACAAAGGTTGCACGTAGGTGTTCATATATCTAGAGTGCTTAGAATTATCGGCAAAACTAAAGGCTTGTTCATCATAAATAACAAATTCAGCGAAACCGTCTCTTTGTTCTCGCTGATTATAAACAAATAACTTACCGTCAAAGGATAACTGCATTTGCTAGGTTTGACGTGGCCGCTTCGAGGTGCACACATAGGGTAATGCTTGTTAAGGTGTACATTACCAGAACCAGTGGTAAATAATTTAGCACAGTACTTACATCGAGCTTTTCGGGCGCCGTCCAACGTAATTTCATCAAAATGATTCCAACACTCGGCTTTCTTTTTTTTCACCTTTTGGACTTCTGGCTGACTACCGGAAGTATTGCTCGGCCCTTCTCCATCACGACTGCTCATCGGGTTAACATTATACCACAGAGTAGTAGCTTCGCCAACCGAGCTGCTTCCTTGACTATAATACGGGGGGTTTTGTGAAGGCATGTATTCAAAATCTGGAATATTTTGATTGAATTCCCAATTGGCTTGGGTATCTATCATACAACCTGTACTCATTCATCCAGGAATGAATGGTTGTGGTGGAGCTTGTGCTGGTGGTGGTGTTTGTGATGATCGTGGTGGTGGAGCTTGTGCTGGTAGTGGTGTTTGTGATGATGATGATGTTTTTCGTAATGATGATCACCGCCTGAATTTCTTTAGTATTTTAGACATATTTGACGCTAAACTTTTTTACTAGATTGGAAAATAAAACTAGTAATATTAAACTAAATGCAGGAATAAGAGCAGTAATTACTAATTAGAAATAACAATTAAAAAGAATTAAAAAGTAACTAACGAATAAGAGTAATTAGTAACTCAAAATTGGAGAGAGTTAGTAATTAAAAAGAATTTGGTAATAGTAATTAATAAATAAGAATGCACTAATTACTAATTAGTAAACAAAATAATTAGAGAGTAACAAATGAATGAAAGAAGTAGGTTAGTAATTAGAATATAAGAAAAGTAGTAATTAGTAAACGAGAGTAGTAATTAGTAAGAGTACAAATTAGTGAGTAGTAATTAGCAAGAGTAGTAGTTGGAGAGGAAAATAGTAGCAAAACTTGTAGAAATGTAGAATGTTTAGATAAGAGAGAGTAAGAAGATTGGTGTGAAAAATTAGAAAGAAATGGTGTGAATTTATAAATTTTTGAAAGTTCACAAAAGACCAAAATGCCACTTAAAACTATCCGTTTATAATTGTTGGGGAGGGTAAGAGTGTAAAAAACTTTAAAATAGTTGAAAATTTAAGTTGGACGAAAATACCCCCCAAACTAGCCGTTATATTGTTGTTGGGGGAGGGTAAAAGTGGAATTTAAGGAAATAATGAGGAATATGGCCGTTGGGGGGGGGGGGGGGGGGAAATCTGATTTGAAATTGATGAGGCCAGCCAGATAAGGGCCTAAAAATGGGCCAGATTTAGGGTCGAAAATGGGCTGAATTTCGGGCCGAATTCGGGTCAAACTCGGGCTAGCCCTAAAAACCTGGCCAGGGCCTAAAAATGGGCCGATTTTGGGCCAGCCTGTTTTTTAAGGCCTGACCCGGGCTTTTTGACACCTCTACATTAAAGCTGCAAGTTAACCTATAAAAAAAACTGAGTACAGAGAAGTCTTTATACGGGCACGAAAAGACTATCTTACATGAAACAGAAATCAGAAAAGCTATAGAATATCTAGACTATAATAAAAATACGAATAGAAAACAGACATCAATATAGAAACTGACATATCAATTTATTATCTACCCCCCCCCCCCCCAACCAAAACCTTCTCCCAAAAAAGAAAAAGAGAAAGAAAGAAAAAACTCAGGATGGTAAATAGAACAAGCTTGAGTTTGCGAGTTTGCATGTTCCCGATGCTTGTGGTGTTGATCTTATGCCCGACGCATAAGATCCAAAATAAGCTTCGACCACAAAGCAAAAAGAGGCAAGTTACAACGACCATAAAAGGTCTTGGGTGAGATCTGACGACCATAAAAAGAAACCTTAGGTGAGGTCTGACAACTATCACTACAAGAAAAGAGCTCTATAGTGACGAAAAAGCTAACGGCCCGTGGGCCCAAGTATTGTTATGCCAACGATAACAAAGGGCCGTGGGCACAAGTGTTGTTATGCCAACGGTCTACAAAGGCCCGTGGGCATAACTCTTGTTATGCCAACAGTATACAAGGGCCTTGTATGCCAATAGTTATTGGTAAATGGTTAGCTTATCTATACTATCTGTATTTGGGTTCGATTGATAGCTAATAGGCTTCCAAAGTCATAATCCAATTTTTAATTTTTTTTCTCAAAAGCAAATATTAGTTATCCCAAGCAAATTGACTTATATTATGGTTCTAATATTTGAAAGAATAAATACCCACTTTCACATCTTAAACATCGGCTCACTACTATACAACAAGAAGAACAAACTTAGAACTTGCAGCCACCCCAGCCCGGTTACGATTACCACCAACCCCGCCTTCACTGCCCAAGTATTACTCTTCACTGCCCACTGACAATAATCGCTTCCACCACCACAATCAATTCCACTTCCGCCACTAAGCCCATGGGCACAACCCACCGATCGCCCAACCACAATCTCCATTAACTAAATACCAAAGACAATGGTGACAGACCCGACGACCGCAATTGCATGGTAGTATATCTATTTATTCTGGTAGATCCAACAGTGGCAACAATAACCCACCCACCTCCATTATTCTAAGAGTTATCTCATCCCTCGTATCTTTTCTTTCCTTTCCACACACGTCACTCTGTGGTGATACCACCGGAACACAATAGCTCATTAACAAAAGTTTAGTTATACCGAAGTTTATTAATATGACGTGAGCTTATATCCAAGACAATTGAGCACGATATAAAGCTAAGGCTCATAATCGTTGGGATTGGAATAATTTGTGGTGGGTTAATTAGGCGGGCACAAAAAAATAGGGTGATAACCGTATTTGATCTCTCTTTCTCTCCCCCTCCCTCCCTCCCACCCACACACACACACTCACGACGTTGCCCCTTCTCTCTCACGGGGATCCTCTCCGTAGCTGCCATAGCCACTACTCTTCTCTGCCACCATGGCCCTCATTTTCTTACTACCGCTGCTATTCACCAATCTCCTCGCTACCAATGTTGTTTGCCGCTTCCTCTACCGTTGCTCTCTATCGTTGCTACCTCTCTCTTGCTGCTCCAACATGTGATAATTACTTCCATCGCCCCCCTCAGCCGCCGCCATCACAGCCTTTCTCCACTACAACCATTTCGCCACCCGGATGCAACATATCAACCGTCCGGTTTTACCATAAAATTGGTTTTTGTTTCTAACTAATTAGCCAGTTAGTCAGTGTTTTACAATTTTTTACAGAGTTTGCGTTGTTTGAGGCCAAACCTTGTACTTGTTTCACAACCTAGTTCAACTCCATTCAATCCCCAATTTAAATCCAGTTTTTAGCCCAATCTCCATTCTTTCAGTGCAAGTGTGTGAGCATACATTCAATTTAATCATTGACATAAAAATTTCTAACAAAAATATCAACTCAAAAAAAATATATATATTTGTGCAATTACATCCAAGTTTGAATAAGTCCCTGAGGGACTCAAAGTCCTACTCTAGTTAATTCAACGTCCGGGCTTCAACTCCTCCGAGTCTTCCTCAGACTTGCCTTTTCCTCATTGTCGGGTCCCGAGGATTCATCATCTTGCTTATACTCATCATCCTCAAGATCAGGGGATGACTTCATTACCACAAGCTTAGTCGATCCCCGCTTCTTGTAGGTTTTACGAAAGACGGCGGCAATCTCAGAGGACTTGCATTTCCATTTTATCGATGGAGGGGTTAAGGCTTTTCCTTTACTACCACCGGCCACTTCCTACCCCTTCGATGGTGCCGGCTCATTTGGCCAACCTGCCATGTAAAAGTTCGATTAGTCATCATTGTCTTTATCTGGCTTCCCTTTTAAAGTACCGGAGCTCCTCCTTGAGGATTCTGAGTGGCAGCATAGGGGATAACAGGCTCTGTAGAGCTCTGTCCTCCACTCGACCCATCTCCCGAAGGTGGCATCGAGGGAGCAGAAGTAGGTGCCTCAGTCGTCTATATAAGACGGCCCATACACCTCTTGTAAGTCCTGATAAGTGGATACCATGTCCTTAAGACTGTGTATTATTCGATAGGTGTTCTTCAACACTAAGGTCGGGGCCTACAATAAAGGAGTTCATAGCGTTAAAATAAAAAAATGAATGATAAATTATACACAATTGAGATTCGAGTTTACCTTCTGGACTCGCTCGAGCTCCTTGAGTCTAAAGACCTCATAATTCTTCTTTAGCCGGGGGATCGACTCCAGCTCCTCAGTCTTGCCCATCAGATAGACCAATATTGTCCAATGAGGGAAAGGGATATCCTCCGCGAACTACACCTCATTCTTCCCCTTTCCTTTATGGTCTTAGGCCGCCCTAGCTCGATGTACCCTTGTCAGCGACAGCGTAGTCAAGGGGGAGCCAAGTCCTCTCTCACATACGTCTCGTAGGTACGAGGATCGTTCGGCCACCTCAAGGAGGATATGTTAATCCCCATGACCAAGCTCTGCCTTAATCCCTAGTCTAGGGTCCACGTCTGGTACATCTCGAGGGGAGAGGCTGCCAGAATACAGGCCTCTACGTCCATACGATGCTGGAAGAGCACCCACCCTCCCAAATAGAACTCTTCATGCAAAGGACCCACCAACAAACACCTGACATTGGGTGAGTGCCAACTCATTGGGGTTAGACTCAGCGTATTCCACTTGGAAAACCCCTAAAAGAAATAACAAACTATGAGTATTCATAAAGGTGCCTTAAGGAAAACTTAAAAACACAAATGATTTACTTACCTGACGTTGCATTAACTCGTTGAAGCCATCTCGATAGGCCTCTACTGTGGCCCCAACCGGCTAGTCCTGAAAGTTCCCCCAATCGCTAAGTATGTGATCCCAGGATCTCGAAAGCCCAAACGTGTGAATAGAGATAACATGTCAGTGAGATGTCTAAATGTGTGCATGAGAAAAATTAGAAAGGAGCCAAAAGAGCATAGACATACCACCTAGATGTCATTGTACCCCATGAAGCTCAAAGACTGCTTCTAGGACATCGCACCAAATGAATGATAAAGGTAAACCATGGCGAGAGTACCTAGTTGTACTCCCCTATCTTTCCCATCTCCTCCAAAGTCCATAGGCACCATAACTGAACATAGTCATCCTCTTTGCTGAACAATGTCTTTCATAAGACATACAACAAGAACTCTCAGACGTACTGATAGATAGTCGCTTCATTAGCACCCTCAAGGGTCATACACTCGTAGTATAAATGAAGGGTACCAAGCAAGACGGAACTGCCCTGGAACTCAGTCCTTATTAATATGCCTCACTCGAATGCGAATATTGCTGATATTCATGAAATCATATGGGATAAGCGTTGCCTTCCCAAACGGTAAGGGGAAAGTATTGGTGGAATATGCACCAACGCTCGCCCAAACACAAAAGATGCTTTTTTCTATAGGTGAAAGCATGTAAACCGTTTAATAAATGTTCAAAACCGGTCTCGGCTATCCTAGCCTCTACTAATCGGGGTACCTTTTCCAACCATTCCTTTACCAAATTACACGATCCCCTACGATGTATATTCAAAAGAATGGGCTGCAAAACCAAGAAAAAAGTGAAATCTCAAAGAGTTATTCGTTTTGTGCAAGTAATGCACAAAAAAATAACATGGGTGGGTCCTTCTTTGCATGGGGATAACTTGTGTGTGAAAAGTGTGTATTAGTGCGTGTAATTGAAGATAATTCATTAAGAAGCATATCTCGTCCCCAAAAAAGTGTTTGCTAAGGTGAACGCCCTAATCCCGAGTCAAAAGCGAGTGATCATCCGTTCAATTCGTCGACCGGAATCGTGAGATACACCAACTTGCGGCCCACCATCATGTCCTATTCTAGTGCAAATGAACTCCATAATTTCCCAAAAATTGGAAGACAATGGGAGTTAATCTTAGGGTTTTTATAGGCAAGAGATGTAATTGGGGTAGGATTGGACGATAGTCGAGGAGCCAGATGACGTGAAAATCTCATGTGTCCATATCTGGTTAGTATTATTCGATTCATAAGGATATGAAAAATAGAAGTAAGGTCAATAACTTGCCCTAATGAAAGTAACGCCATGGTAAGGCGTTAGTCATCGATTCAAATCCGATCAGTATTATTAGGGGCTACTTTAGCTCTTGCTCAAAAAGGTCCTTTTAGAACCTTCCTTACCCCATAGAGATATTGAATATAAGGGGATATTTTTTATTAGGAGTTGTAGGGAGAAAAAGTGATTGGATTATGTTTGAAATGGTGAAAAACCCTAAATATCATGCCCAAATCTGAACAGATTAACTGGCCGATTTTCTGTTTAAATTGGTTAAACCTGCTAACTAACCGACCGGTTTTTTTTCGACACTTAAATTTGAAAATTTCCAAACTTGGTGACTAACCAGCCGGTTTTTGAATCAATATTTCAACTCTTCATATTCTCTGACTAACCAGCCCGTTTTTGACCTTAAAAAAATAGCAAAGAAATTAAAAAAAATCTTTTGCATCCTTGTGTGCCATACATGTTTGGATGCCTATTATGTACCCATGTGCTTGTGCGCCTTGCAGGCTTGCATGACCGTTCTGTTACCTGAGCTTGCGTGTTTTTCTTGCCTATGCATTTTGCGTGATGCCTAGCTCATTTGCCCAGGGCATTTTCGTCTAATATTTGTGTGCTCGCATGTTTGCTATCCTATCTACGGATCATTTTTCGATCCGATTACTTGAATATGTTGCTCAGTTCAGTAATTTTTGTACGGTGTAAGGCCAGTATAAGATCCCGATTTTGTTGTTAGAAGTAGCATTTCTTCATATCAATTATATTGATATGTTCGGCAATCAATGACTAGTTGTCTTATGACATTGTTGGATCCGACTTTCAATGATACTTTTGAAAATTAAATATGTTCAAGCGACCAACCATTTGTACACGTTGTTTGCTCCGACTCTTACATATGAATCCAGTATAACCAAGCGACAAACGCTTTATACCACACGTTCTTGGCACCGGTTCTTGGGTATATATTAGTGTTCATAAACGACCAACCGTTTGTACACGTTGTTGGCTCCGACTCTTAGGTCAACTCCCATTTTATACTTCCAAGCGACCAACCGCTTGTACACGTTGTTGGTTTCGGCTCTTGGATGTATTCCAATGTTCCTAAGCGACCAATCGCTTATACACGTTGTTGGCTCTGGCTCTTAATTTCATCTCTTCCTTATGTGTAAGCGACCAATTGTTTTGTATACCTTGTTCGCTCCGGCTCTTAGATATAACCCTTCAGTATCCTTAGACAACCAAATGTTTGTACATGTTATTGGCTCTAGCTTCTAAGGATGTGCTCCTTGCCTAGGTACCAACCGTTTGTACACATTATTGACTCCGACTCTAGACAAGGTTCAATACCAATTTTCGTTTTTAATATTGTTCAACGACCAATCGTTGTTATTGTTGGCTCCAGCTTTGAGCCATATCTATATCTCAACGAACTACGTTGGTGATTCCTCCTTGGAGGATACGTAAGAAGTCATGTAAAGGTCTGACCTCATATATGTATCACAGTCTGCAAGTCTATTTGGAGTCTTATGATTTTTTAAGTATTTACAAAAATATGTTGTTTTTTGGTGATGTTCTCTTGTGCGCGAGTTCCCTCATCAAGGGGCTCTGTAGACACCCTATTTTATAGTTATTTTTAATGAAATAAATATGGGGCTTCATTATTAATTGGAGTTTATTATTAAGCTTAGGCCTAGTAATATAACTTAATTGATTAATTTAGTCCAATCTAGTCCAATTGCCAAGGTCATATGGTCTAATTATTAAGTCCATTAGTCAAGTCTAGAGGTCTAGTCTAATCTAGTAGTCCATCAATTTAACAGTTCAGTCCAGTCTACTGATCCAGTCAGTAATTGGGCTCACTCCGGTCCAATTATGTCAGTCTAGTTCAAGTGTATAGATTTTTATTTTATTTTGTCTAAATTATTTAGGGAATTAATTCTGTAAATTATCCCTCATGCAAAGGATTAAATCAATGATTTATATGGTTGAGTAAGATAAATTACAAATCTAATACATCCTATCTGCAAAATCAAAGATAATTATTTAAATCAGTTCTTGCACCCCATAGCTCCATAAATAAGCCATTTAGCCTTTACTTTCAGGGTTTGAGTTTTAATTAAACTTGTTATACCTAGAGCTTTTATACCAGTTCTTTGTGAAGTGGTATATCATCTCTATCGAAAATTTAGCCCTTCATATTCACTTTATAAGTTACATAGTCTCTTACACTGTGGCTTCTTTGGAGAGCGTCCTCGAGTCATCTAGACAAGCAAATTCCCGAGGTAACTTTTAATAGCTTTTCTAGTCTCCATTTTCCTGCGATCACATTTATATTACGAAATCATAAAAATAGTCTTTTTCATTTTTCAATCTAAGTCTAAGACCGAAATGTAGGTCGCCTCCCGTAGGACTATAGTGCCGAACTACGATGATTTTGATTCCGGTTAGTCCGACCGAATACGTAGGCCATTCAACCCCTAATGTCGAGTTCAAGTAAAAAATATAAAATTTAATTTAGGTTAGTTTTATTGCATATCAACATGTTATGTGTTTTAAAGACAAAAAACCAATAGAAATGAAGTAGAGACCGAAATGGTGTGGTGGGTGTTATGCTTTTTATTACATAACTTAGTCCCCAGACCATTCTTCTTATTTTGATAGGTTAGTTATCTTTGGACACCTCAGAGTTCTTGGTTTTTTTCTTATTTTTTCTTGTTTAAATTAAATAAGATGGCGACTCCATAAAATCTATAGGGATTTTTCTGAGGCGGTTCGTTATAATACTGATTGCTCAAGAACTAACCAACCAAATAGAACTAAATAAAAAGGTTTTAAGGCTATTGGATCTTAAAAGATGGACGTGAGTAAAGCTTTCAATCGTATCAAATGGGATTTTGTAAGCAGTCATTTAACAATTGGGATTTAATTGTCCATGGACAAGAATGATCATACAATGTATCACCACTGTCACCTTCTCGATCTTAGTAGATAAGTCTCTTACAGTATTTTTCAAACCTTCATGCGGCTTAATATAAAGAGATACTAGCTTTCTTCCCTTTCCTTTTCATCCTTTGCATGGAAGTTCTCTCATAAACTCTCCTCAAAGCTCAAGAACATGAATGAGTCATTCGACTCGGGAATGCTCCAAAATCTCAACATGTAAATCACTTATTCTTCGTATATGACTCAATTCCCTTATTTCAAGTTAATCCTCTTTGTTGTGAGCTTCTCGAGCTAGTGATACAATTTCATTCTCGTGACTCTAGGCAACAAAAATCCATTCTCTTTGTTAGTCCCAATAAACCATCACATTTGACAACATTTTTAACTCACACATTGGGAATACATGTAAAGAACCCTTTGGGCACGTTGTTACTCATTGCAAAGAATTCTTCCACAACTTGATAGATCGAGTCCAGAAAAGATGTGCTGCTTGGACAAGTATGCTGCACAATTAAGCCGACAGAGCTATTCTCATCAAATCGGTTATCTCCTCTCTTCTGACATAAAAGTAGTTATTCCTCTTCCCGATAAAATTTCATAAAAAGATAGATTTTGTTCTCCATAGGTTTTGGTGAATAGGAGACAAAACTTCTCATGGAATACACTGGATAAATTGGTGTGTCCTTTGCGGACCAATATCTAAAGGAGGTATTAGTTTTCGTTCCACACACTTGTTCAACAATTCCATCATCTCAAAGACAAATTGGCGATTATAAACAAAATGGAGAGTCTTCTATCCTCTTCCTTTAGGACAAATACTGTAAAGTCAATCACTTTCGGTCTATGAAGAAATTATCCGGATCTCTCTAGGTTTGGAAGGGCAAATTAACAGCCAAGATGTCATTCTACAAGGCCTTATCTGGCAAGTAAGGAAATAGACAGAGAATCCAAATTTAGAAATATTGATGGATTTTGTATGTTGTTCCAGGTTCTCTTTCCTTTTATCACTCCCAAGATATCTAAGAAAATTGGGTTTCAGATCTTATCACACAAGGAAATTGGAATGCGCATTGAATGAGGAACAAATTCCCTGATCACATATTCGATCAAATCCTGGATATTTATCTACCTCAGTGGTTATCCAAATCATATTCGCTGGACTGAAACTTTAAATGACAACTTCACTGTCAACTGTGCTTATTATATGCTCGTTCGTAATTCTTTGGATAACTCAACAATCTATGTTCCACCAGTTACTTCTTCAATATGGCTTAAAGTATAAAAACTGCCAACTGTCCACAAATGGCAAGTTTCTTTATAATAGTTGTTATGGGATTTCTTGCCTTTACTAAGCTCACTATAAGTATAAGGAGATCCAGTTAGATACTTAATGCTCTCTCTGTCATTAGAAAATTGAAATTAACGCTAGGCCACCTTTTCTATTCTCGCCGTATTATGAAGGGTTTGGTTTGGAAGCGATTTAGGGATTACAACGTCTATTCTTATTCCATCCTTTCAAGAATGACTTATAGCCTGGATTATTTCATCCTCCAGCTCGCTTGCAAAGATTTTTACTTCTCATATTCTTCTCCATTCTTTTGTCTTTTTGGATTTATCGAAATGAGGTAGTATTTATGCACTACTCAGCAAACCCCCTCAGTATCTTATATCAAGCTACGAAACTAGTGAATCAAACATTAGGTTGGTTAAAGACATGGAAACGCAAGACTATCCTCATAACCCCATTAATGCCAACAGTTTCCAAAGATCATATTCCTTTCATCTCACTCAAGAAATCGTTATTCTTCTTTCTTAGCCAATATTCAGTCCCTACCCTCAACACCTCACAGCGTTACCAAAAGATTCATGTCACCGAGGTTCACTTTCATGTACTATTCAGAGAAAACTCTTGCACAACTAGACTGCATATTTTAGCCAAGTTAGTGAAGGGGATTTTATGGGATTAAGTACAAGTTATTTCACTACCAATAATGCTTGTGAAGCCACCATTCTTTCATTACTTCATACATACCAATGGGCCTTAAAACAAGAATTTAAACAAATTATTTCATATTCTAATTCGAATCTTTTTATCTCTTGGATCACAGGCGCTGAGACCTCATCTGCTTGGATGCAACCCATCCTTTTTTATATCTATCACACATCTAGTATGTTTCACAATTGTTGCTTCTACATCAGAAATGAAGTATCCTCAATACGTCTATCACCTCTCTTTATCTCTCCCAAAGGACCGATCGATAATGTAGATCCATCAGATAATGCACAACCAAGATAACTAATCTACTGTTGAAATTTTCTGTGTTCTTTTAACATAATCTATGACCCAACATGAGCGACAAAATGGGGTCTTCTTCTGTACTGAGATGTTTTGTACATTTATACCATCTCAGTATTTAAATATTCCTCTTGTACCTGTAACTTTTGAATAACTCCCCCCCCCCCGGAACACAGCTTACAACTTTCATCATAATATGCTCTCCAAAGAGCAACTTTTCTCCAAATCTCACCCAAAATGTGCTTAGTTGGAATCCCATTCTCACCAAGGATGAAACGCAGTTCTGCTTTAAAACTAAAAAAAAGAAAAAGAAAGAAGATATGGTATGATGGCCACTCACGTGAAAGTATGGTCAACTCTTTATATACTCCTTGAACTGGGCCAGCAAGTTGAGTCATTTCATGCAAAAAAAAAGGAAAGAAAATTTATATCTATTATACTACATATAAAAGTGTGAATCATTAAAAATCATTTTTTGGACCACAATACCTTTCCTATGTCTAAAAATTTACTACCTTGCCACACAATTAAGATACCCATAATCTAGATTTTTTTAACAAGTCAATTTGTTCAACTACTCATAAATGCTACAATTAGTACATGAATATCTCTTTCATTTTTCATAAAACTTATCATTAATAAAATGAAGTATCTTCATTCTCATTCACAACTTAATGCTTTATAAAGATTTGAACATGCACATCTCATGACATAAGTTAAGCAATTAACTTTGACCACAAAGATCTTTTTCATCGTGTACGTTTACTATTTTTTGTTATGTTGTTAAAAAATCTTACCTAAACAATACGAAAATATGAAAACACCTACTTTTTTCGGCTGCCTCTCACCCATTGTCAGAGAAACCTAGGTAAAAAGAATTTGTCAAAATCATATAAGCACATACCCATATTTCCTAACTGGATTTGAAAATGATAAAAATGAAAACATAAAACAAAAATTGCAAATGAACAAGAATTAATAT
Source organism: Escallonia rubra (assembly GCA_033065855.1). Taxonomy (NCBI): domain Eukaryota; kingdom Viridiplantae; phylum Streptophyta; class Magnoliopsida; order Escalloniales; family Escalloniaceae; genus Escallonia; species Escallonia rubra. The sequence continues at coordinate 143,244 of JAVXUO010000888.1, read as the reverse complement.
TTTCCTTCAGCTTTTTTATTCTTAACTCTAAGACCTAATATTATATTTCTGTAGATATATCTGTGTGTTTGTTAATGATATGACTTAGGTCTGATCATGCAAACATTAGTAATTTTCTAAGCACACTTTAAAATATTGAGCAACTTAACTTCCTTTGAATGTTATGGATACTCTCACCGTCTTCCTATTTATTTTTGGGAAAATTGCGTAAAATACCCTTGTGGTTTGGGGCAGTTGCAAAAAGACCCATCTTATTACAAATATTGCATAAACACAAATGAAATTGCAAAGGTGTTGCACCGTAAAATTTCCGTAACAGAATAGCAGAAATGCGGAAATGTCAAAATTTCCCTTCTATATAAATGAAAAGGGCACGCCATTTCCATTTCTCTTCCTCTGATTCTCTCTTCCACTAGATTCTTAGATCTGGACATGCACGAAGGCCAGCTGCCTTGGATCGACGGCGGGCTCGCGGCGGCGTAAGCATGGATCGAATTGCGATTTGAAACCCGAATTGCATAAATCAGATCTAGGTTTTCAAATCGCACATTGCGATTTAAAACCCTAGATCTGAATTTGTGCAATTAGGGTTCAAATGGGTTTGATTAGGGTTCGAATTTGTGCGATTAGGGTTCGCAAGCATGGATCAAATTGCACAAATCTGATATGAAATTGTACGAATTGAAATCGAATTGCGATTTGAAACCCGAATTGCACAAATCAGATCTAGGGTTTCAAATCGCACATTGCGATTTGAAACCCTATATCTGAATTTGTGCGATTAGTGTTCCTTCAATGCCCGTTGTTTTTACTTTATCGCCGGAAAGGTAAGGTTCTCGCCTGTGTGATTAAGTTTGGCGATGATGTGATTGTGTGCACAAGTTGGCGGCGACAAGGTTGGATGAGAAATAGGGTGGCGCCGGTTGTGGGTGGGTCAAGTGGCAGATAAGGTGGTGGGTTACATCGGCGGCGCATGGTGATGAGGCTGGCGGCTGCTAGGCGCACATGGCTGGGGTGGTGGCGGCGCCGGTTGTGGGTGGTGCAGGTGGCAGACTGGGACAGTGGTGGTGAGAGTGGCGGCTAGGGTTAGGGTTAGGTTAGGTTTTTGTGGAATTGGGAAGAGGAAAGGTACTTTAGTCTTTTTAATATATAGTTTTCTTACTACACGCATTTTTCAAGAGCGTGAAAAGCACGTCCCGTTATTTTGGATGATTTTTCTAACAGTTGCAACAAATTGAGCGCTAGAGGGAGGCCTTTGCAATTTTTGTAACAAGAGGGTTTTTTTTGCAATTGCCCCAAACCACAAGGGTATTTTACATAATTTTTCCTTTATTTTTTGTTGTGGTTAATAAAATCTTGAAATTACTCATTTCACATCAATTTTTTATTAAGTATCGGCACAACCTTCTAGCTAACGGTGACTCCATCTCTCTTGCTTCTCTAAAATCTGAATCTTAAAAATAAAGATTGATAGAGATGACTATCATTGCCTTTACTTAGGTATTCCACAATATGTAGATGGACATTTGCCAAACATATTCGGTCTTTGTTACAAAAAAATAACACAATTGCTTATGATTGTGTAAGTTATTATGACTTCACATCTTATTTATATTTATTATACTATCATTACCCGTTTAGACAATGTCTAATTGGATACTAGATAAATGGACGGTTCTACGTATTTGCAATCAGAACTTAACTTAAAATAATAAAAACAAATTCTCTATACCACTTTTAATGTTATCTGAAAGAGAGTAGAATGAATTAAATTAATTTCAGGTGATGACTGTGATACATTCATGATAACTATTGTGTTTATCAAGTTGGACTACAGAATTATATAAATATAAAAAATAAATAAAAAAATGATTGAAAGTTAAAGTCGAAAAATTATGATTATATAGATGCTAGTATAAAGATAAATATTATTTTATTGATTGTTAAATATCTTTTAGTTTAGACTACGCAACGGTATAAGATTATAATTATTTGTATTTCAAAAGAGTGGTGGGTAAGACCATCATAAGGAGGTGGGCCACCATTAACATAAAATTGAGGTACACTTACGTTCTGCAAAAGTTGTGCGCGACGAAGGTGGTTGTGAGATAATTAATATTTTTTAGATGGATTCATAACGTTTTTTTTTTTGAACAATCATCATGCATATACATATTAATTTTAACCTGCCTCTTTGACTTCAATTAAATTAACATGTATATTTGCATCACAAAAAATTGATTGTCGTAATCTACAGAATACACGGGATTATGACTTTTCTATACTATAATCTTAATTTGTTACGTGTTAAGGTTACGTGCATCGCATGTGCATAATACTAGTATTATACAAAGTGACAACGTAATATTTAAAGTAACTAGTAGCTAGCTCATGGGTTAGACTTGTTGTAATAGCATATACCTACGTAAAAATAGTGTAAAAGCGAGTATTGTGTATTTGTACTAATAATGATAATATAATGACCAAATAATGAATGACATCGTTAAATTGAAAATATTATGTGGATCAACCTTTAAGGCTTAAAAAAAATTTCCTCTCTCTAAAAATATCTCTCCCTCTTCTCTCTAAACCAGCCTTCTGCAGAAAGCCACCGCATGCGTGGGGCGGTGGCCGGATTCCGGCCTAGCTACATAAATAAATACTGTCGCAAGTCCGGCGCTTAGGTTCTTTGAGGTCTTGCCTTCTTTAGTGGCCGGCGGCGTTGGGAGGGTGGATGACGGGGACGACGGCAGCATTTTGGGAGGCGCCATCTACCTTGATCTGCGACGATCTCGTTAGATCTATGTAGATCTGGGCTTTTCTTCTTGATCTACTAGACCGCTTGGCTCTAAATCGATGTGGCCGGATATTCACCGGCGGCGGCCGGAATTCCACCGGCGGTGGCTGGAATCTGCCGGCAGAAGGGTGAGGTCAATGGAAGATTTGTGGGTTGATGGTGCTCCGTTTTATGCTTATGGGAGAGGTTGTCGTTGCTAGGTTCAGGTTTTTACAAATCCGGTGGCGGCCGGAATCCAGCCGGCGGCGGCCGGAATCTTGCCGGCAGCAATTCAGGATCTTTTAGCAGACTGGGGGGTTTCACTGTGTGGTCGCGGGTTTTGGTGGTTGTTCACTGGGGAGTCCTGGGGTGGGTGGGGTGGGGGGGAAAGGGCCTCGGGGGGGTTTGGGTTTTTGGGCGTGTGTGTGCGTTGGGGGCGGGGGGGAGTGGGAGGGGTTTTCAGGATAACCTGTTCAAAGGGTGTTTGGGGGGGGGGGGGGGTTGGTCTTGCTTAATCCTTGGATTGTTTGGCTTGCTAATAGAATTTTCGGTTGCCGTGTCGAGGGTGGAAATGCCGGAAAGTTATTGTACACCGTGTGAAACGCCGGAGAATTACTGTGAACTGGGCAAGATTGATGGCATGTATCCTTAGCGCTGTGATCCCATTGAGTGTCGAGTAAACCTTCCAGTTCGTATGGCTTTAGTTGGCTTCCTCTTAGTAACCTTTGCACTTTTATATTTGCGTTTGTTTTGTATTTGTTTATTAGGTGTGTTTTTAACCTTTAGACTTATGCTTATTACTTAAAGTTAATCTAAAGTGTAAGATATGCTCTGCTTTAGTTTAATTGTAATTGGTTTTGAGTTTATAGGTTCGTTGTTAGTTTCCGACCTTTGTGGTCGTGTATACACAGAGTCACGGAAATGTCGTGACCTTTACTCGCCGTTGGGCATCTCTGTAACCCTTTTAATTTTCAATGCTATTCTCTTATTAACCAAAAAAAAAAAAAAAAACCTTTAAGGCTTAATTTCAACGATCAACACACTTATGACTATGTTGTTCATTCATCCCGCATTACCATCACACTTACACATAAATAGATGAAGTATTTTTTTAATTACCAAATGAGTTTGAATGTACACATTTATCACTTATTTCCAACAGACTTTTTATCGTCCATTACTAATTTTCACGATTAGAATAAAATGTAAACTCACGAGTTTTGACAGCTAAACGGTAAGCGTTGAATTTATAGTTGTAATCTTTATAAAAAAAATATCAGAATTTAAAGTGCAATTAAGTTCCTTGTGATGCATCACTGTAGCAGATATCAACTTTAGTAAATAGTATTTGAGTACATGCACGATACACATATAACTGTCGTGTTTCCAAACAAGACACGGTGACTTTTTTTTTTTTCTTTTTCTTTCCCTTCCAAAAATCGTGTTTTACTTTGGCAGGTTGTGCACGGCCATATTATTTGGGCAAAAATGGAGTCCTATTTTCTTTTTATATTACTCTAAAAACTTATTTTTGGTACATATATTCTAAATCCCAAAAACGCTGCGAAGAGAAAGGAAAGCGTTCATAAAATCACGGGGTCTCGCATAATTATTAGTCCTTGGGGTGGGCCACCACTACCAGGTTGAGTCACTTTAGGCGCAAACGCCGCGAATGAAAAACTTGAAACAAAATTGACTGAAAACACTGTGAAGAGCAGAAGTGGGGAAGCCAAGGAGACGAGAACGAGAGAGAGATGGAGACAGTAATTCGGAACGCAGAGAAGCTGGTGGAATCGGTTATGAGAGGCAACGACGCCTCGCACGACGCCGCACACGTGTTCAGGGTCAGGGACCTCGCCCTCTCCCTTGCCCGCGAGGAAGGCCTCTCTTCTTCCCCTGATTCCATGCTAATCGTACGTACATGTCGTTACAACCTATTTTACATGTTTCGTTACGATTTCTGACTCCACGCCCGATTTTGCTAAATCAGCGCAAGCCGTATTGTTATGTTTCGCCTTGGCACGATATAAAATAAAACGTTACCTTCGGATGGAAATTTGGTTGTGCGTTTTGTATCTCTGTTGTGGATCGATAACCACCATCTTTTTTACATCACTTAAGCTCCACTTTCATTGCAACAGATTTTTTAGTGACGGGGGGGTGCAAGTATTGAAAATGGTGTGCTTATCAAGCCTTTTTCCAAGAAATGGGGATAAATTATTACTCTTTTTTTTTTTTTGGCCAATTTCACGCCCGTTTGTCATGAGAGAACAGACACTAGTAACACTTAGTAGCACTTGATAGTGACGAAAGGGCGTGGAATTAGTTAAAAGTATGGTTTGGATTCAGCCTCACCGTTTTGTGATGCCTTAAAGGTGTTTTGGCGTAAGTTTCTACATTTCTTTCAATTTTAGTCTATGTTGTTAGACGCAATGACCTTACTCCATGAGACACGTAAAATACTAATTTTGATGTACAATATGTATCTTGATTTGTGAACTCTGCGGTTACCCTTGGTGAAGACCATGGGACTATCCAAATTATGTTTAATTTTGTAAGAACCTTCAACATAGCATTGTCAATTTGACTATTTGCGCTAAAAGCTTAAGCTGTTAGAGAATACGCCCAATCGTGATATACATTATATATCATGATTTAGCATCCCGCTCACGTGGCAGCCCCCGGTTAGGACTGAGGTAGTTCTGGCCATTAAAAGTGCGGCGAGCATCATCTGGAGATGAATTTGATAAAATGCTGATACACTAGGTATTGCCACAATTGGACAATTGGCACAAGAATTATACGGAGGTTTTTGCCTACACATGACAAGTACTCCTATGTGGTAATAGAAGTCCAACAAGCAGATGGAATTTATAAAAGGGTATTATATGGGGCTATTTGGACGAGTAGCTTAACTATACACCAGGTAAATTCAGAAAGTTATGCTTTCCCATCAAATTGGGTGAGTCGAGTCTGGAACTTAAGGAAATAGAATCAAGGTATGTTGGGGGAAGTGGATTTGGAGATTTGATAGTTTTCGGCCAGGTTTTGGAGGAATGCCACTGTGAGCAACTACGGGTTCTAGAAGCGGCAGTGGGCTTCTCAAAGTGGTCAATTGTTATTAGGTTGTGGACTTGTGCAATAATATCAGACGTGCGGTCATTTTTCTTGCCTCTGCCACAATGGATGGTGTGTCGGCGACCTGTAGAAACATTTCTTTTGTGAGCTTGTTACAGTTCGGGAGGAAAATTACCTATAGTTGGGGACGCCCTTTGGGCGCTATGTTTGTTCTTGTAGCAACTTTAATGATTACGAGCTTGGTAGAGTCGCTGGGTTTTTTGACTTGATGTATTCTATGAGGCCAAAGACATATAGAGAGGACTCTCTTTGTCTCTCTCTCTCTCTCTTTCTCTCGCTCTATTTGTTTTTCTCATTGTAGTGACAATTTGCAGTTTATTGTTAATATGGATCTCAGTCTACAAGCTGACGAATGCCAAACTACTAATTAGATCGAATAAAACAAACCTCTGGTGCATAAGCAAGTCAGTAGAGGCAATAGACTATTTTAATTATACTTGGATTGACCTATTATTTATAATATTGCACAACCATTGCCGTTAATTGAAATTCTTTGCCCGGAAATTGCCATTGCAACAAAGAGCCTATGAAGGATTTTGAATGCTGATTTTTAAGAGTTGCTTGACGATCCGGAGCAAGTCTTTTCCGAAGTTCCTCACCAGATTTCTCTAAAGCTTCTTTATTGTGGAAAACATTAAGTGCTGTTGAATGTTTGAGGATTATAGGTTTCTCGGTCTCAGTCTCGTTTCCGTTTGTTTTGATAGGCCTCAATCTTATCCTGTTTCTAGAATAATATTTCTACTTTCAATTCAATCTTTCCCCTTGAAGATATTGTTGGACCCCAATGTCACTGTCCCAAGGACATACCCACACATATACATCCGGCTATAAATGAGGCCCTAGGCCCTTTTCCCAATGGATACCCCAGTGTCTGTATGAGTTAGGGTCGATGCAAAACCGAGTGCATTATGCTTTGACATTGCACGCTAGGCCTGTTATATATCCCCATGCGCATCCCTGTGCTAGCGCCCAGTCAATGAATCCGTGACAACTATCATGCCTACTCCATGCTGCCGTGCAAGGGGAATGAAACAACTCGCCCAAGTCTTGTCTCCCGCTAACCACTTGTGTGTTGCAGCAGCTCTTTATGACGTCCTCACGGACACCATGGCACTTGCCATCAAAGATGTCTCAGATTATTGCCCCTCTGGTCTAATATTTAATTACAAAATTGGGTCAGGCTATGATGCCACTTATCGCGGGCCAGGGACAGTTAGACACAGATACTGCCGGCTATACCTATATGAGGACCCCAAGCCCTTTTTCCAGTAGATACCCTATTGTCCAAGAGATGTTAGGTTGTGGCATTTACACGCCAGGCCCGTTTTGTAGTCCAACGCCTATATCCCCATGCGCACCCCTGTGCTAGGCACCCACATAATGAGTCCATGGCATCAAGCTCTCTGAGTCGGATGATAACTACTTTTGTTAATTGCACTTAGGCTCCGAATTCTTTAAGTCTTACTTCACACCTTTAGGTATCTTTGGACTTGCATGAATAAGTTCACGCTTCAGCAGGCTCCTCGAGTGAAGTTGCCTTTGTTAGGTGATGGCATGCATCGTGGATGTAAGCTATTCTGTTATTAGTTTGAACAAGAGAAGCATATTAATCTGAACTATTTTCCTCAGAATCATGAATGCGGGCAAAATAAGGCGGTCGACAACGCCACCGCGAGATTTTTGTTGATAGTGCCCCTATCATTGCCTTACAGGTTGTAACTTTCATATTCTAGAATAGTATACCCTTTGTTTACTGAGGAAAAATATTGTTTCTGATACACCTAGGACGTGATTGTAAGACTTAATTCTTCTCTGAAGGCTAGGTCAAGTCGTCTTCGACTTACTTAACAGATGGTTTAAAGCATGCAAAAAATATTGCTAACTTAGGAGGCAACAAAGAGTACGCTCTGTTGGTAATGTGATTGAATGAATTAATAGAATCACTACTATAGACCCACAAAGGACACTAGCATGTTCAAAATGTTAAAGATTGAGAGTATAATGTTTTACTGTATAGGTGGTTGGTTGATTGCCTGCCCTCTACATTGCAGGGAAAAGATTTCCATCCATATTTTTGGTCATATTTGAACACTTGTGTAGTTACTGGTTGGTGCCCCTTTTCTTCCCTTGAGGTCGACCTTTCCTTGATTATAAAAGTTAGAAGAAAAGATATTGGATTCCAATCTTCTGTTCCATTCATGAATGGTGAGGCAAGTGGGTTGGGGTTACTTTTCTCTATTCTCAACTTAAACTAGCAAAGAAACAATTTGTGGTACTGGTTAGTATCTCGAGTGCCAAGTTTACCCTAAAATTTGAACTTATGCTCTGGTTTATATGGTCTTCTTTTTCTTTCATTTGTATATTTGTTTATTGATGTATTGGCTTTTCTCTTGTGGGTGGGAGAGTTCAAATGTCCCTGCGATATTCAATGTGTTATCGAAAGTTAATGTCCCTCACCTTAAATACTCTCACTAGTTACGAGGGAGATACGATACTTCCTTTTTGTACTTTTAAATTCTACATAATTTGAAGCTTATCCTTTCTCCCTTGGCAGGTGGAGCTAGCTGCACTTCTCCACGATATAGGTGATGGTATCTCTCCCTCTCACTACTTTTGTGCTTGTATTGATGTATGGTACTGTAATTACTTAACAATTTGTTTTCATGTCTGTTCTGACGTGTTAGTGCATGCATCGATCTCCCGATTATGAGAGGTCATGACTGTCCAGTAGGTTGTCGTCACAACACTAGTGACACTAGTTTTTGTGTCTTCTTTTTTTCTTGTGGATTGTAATTTATTTTGTGTTGGCAGAATAACTTTGGACATAACTTGGAACAACATTTTCTACACCATGCTCCATAATAGTCCAACATAAGCAGCGGCGGAGCCCAAGCATGACCAGGGGGGGCCATGGCACCCCCCCTACCCTATAGTTTGAGCATTTTTTTTTTGCTGTCTTAAATAATAGATAAATATGTTTAAAATATTTATTAAAATGTCAATATATTATAATTGAATGTATTAGAGTTTCATTTTGTTATGTTATTTACTTTTTTGTGCCGCCGGCCGTTGTAGTCTTTATCTTCTTCGTTCTTTATCCATCTTCATTCTTTCAAATTATAAATCACCATATTATAAAGAAAACACTAATAGATCAATGTTAGTTATTTTTTAATTTTTTAGTTTAAATTCTTATAATATGTTATACATGGCTATTGTCATCATACAATTGATAATCGCACTAGTAATACATATATACAATAAGAGTTAAGTTTAATTCATCCAAGATTAATAGTTTGTTGTTGACTAACTTTATCAAGTTAAATAAATCACTATAAATAGTGATATTATATGATTATTAGTCAAATTGAGCAAATCTATTTTACATTTAACGTATTCAATCGTAACGTGAATTTTTTTATGTTAGGCGTCAGTTTTTTTTATGACTTTTGGTCCCCCCCGGTTGAACTTCCTGGATCCGCCCCTGAACATAAGTGCATGGCATGTTTTATCTAACAGCATGAGAATGTGCTTAACTTGTTTCATCTGAGCATTAATTCTCTCAGGTCATGCATGTTTTAGTGTTAAGAATATTTCTTTCCGCTGCTGATATCTTTGATGTTTCTGATGCTACTGTTTGTTCCATCAAAATACAGGCGACTACAAGTATGTGAGGTTGGTAACTTTTTCCTTCCTTAATTTAGAGAACCTGTTTTCTCTTTATGCTTGAACATGATTTTACAACGGCGTGCCTTTAAAATTCTTTGGACTGTGAAAACATGTGTTCGTAAGGTTCCTCTCTTGATATGTCAAAAGCAGGGTGAATTTGCTGAAGAAGTATGTTATGTGTTATGTTTTGTTCTATGACGTTTAATGCATGAACTTGTAGGAAACCATGTGGATATATATATATATATATATATATTTGGCCGGGCAATTTCACCTAAGTTGCCCGCGCGATCTGGCCGTCCATACGCGATCTATGGATGGTCCAGATCTTTTTTTACGTTTTTTTTAATTCCGTCCGCTGCGAAATGTAGCAGGCAATTTTTTTTCTTATTGCCCCTCACCACTCAATTGATTGTGTAGCAAAAGTGTCTCTCTCTTCCTGGGAACGAGAGCACCATAGCTGCCCCTTTTTCTCTCTCTCTTCCTCCTCTCCTCTTCTCTCTCTTTGGTCTCTCTTGTCCGCCCACATAAGCGATATTGTGCTGGTGTAATACACAGGCGATTGTGGAGTCGGAGGAGTAGATGTGGCGGCAGGTAGCGAGGTCGAGGGCAGCACAAGGCAAAGTTGAAAGCGGTGATGGCAATAGCTATGGCGGTGGGCAGATTTGGCGACGACATGATCTAGGTTGATTAGATTTGGGTTTGAGTTTGATTTCGACGGTAAAATTGCAGATTAACGGCGGCAGATGGTGGCGAGTATGATGCTAGCCTTAGGCTGTGTTTGGCGCGAGGGATAAGACCCCGGATAGGATAAAAATAATCCTATCCGGTGTTTGGACACGCATTTAGTCCCCGGATAAGGTATTCTTTGAACTCGTTTTATCCCACTTAAGTGGGATGATTCTATACCTAGGGGGGGTGGTATAAAATTAGTCCTGATGGGTTTGGACTAAAATGAATGGGACCCACCCCACTTTTCTTCCTCTTTCCCTTCAACGCCATATATACATATATATATATATATATATACAGATACATATATATATGTATGCATATATATATGTGTGTGTGTGTGTGTGTGTGTATACATACATGTACATATATATATACATACATGTACATATATATATATATATATATATCTGTGTGTGTATATATGTGTGTATATATATATGTGTGTGTGTGTGTGTGTGGTGTGTGTGTGTATATATGTATATATAGGTACATATGTGCATGTATACGTATGTGTGGTGTGTGTATATATAGGTACATATGTGCATGTATACGTATACATGCACATATGTACCTATATATACATACACACACACACACACACACACATATATATATATATGTATATGTACATATGTACATATATACGTATACATGCACATATGTACATATATACGTATACATGCACATATGTACACACACACACATATATATGTATATGTACATATATGTATGTACATATATACATATATGTATCTCTATATATATATATTACTTTGTAAATTGCATATCTGACTTATAATCCGGACTTGGTCCAAACGCTGGATAGGATTTCTTGCTTATCCGGTCTTATCCGACGGTATAGCTTGTCCGGCCTTATCCGCCCTTATCTTGTCCTATCCCTTATCCTTATCCTTGTCGCTAAACGCAAGGTTTTATATTTAATAATATTTTTTTTTTGGTTACGAGCAATTGCTTCTAATTGCATAGCAAATCAACTGAACCCCAAATTTGGTAATATTGTGTAAAAGGAAACCAAAAGTAGATTCAGATCATGACTTTTGGGTTTTAGAATCAGAAAAGGATCACGATGTGGCCTAAACGGAAAAGTGTAATAGTTTGATTATCGCCCAATCTTGAATCGGTTTAATCACATTTTTGATATATTGATCTTGAAATTCAATGATCATAAGCACAACTGGTTTAAAAAATTGGCAATCATACCATAAATAAAGTGCAAATCCATTTAGAGAAGAGGAGAGGAGGAAGAGAGAGACAAAAAACTGATTTGGATCATTCGCTACATAATGTAGGGGATGAGCGGATGCATTAACATAACACAGAGTAGAGAGGGGCAATACGGTAAAAAAACCGTCCGCTACATTTATGTAGTAGACGGACTTAAAAAAGGCGTAAAAAAATATCTGGACCGTCTACAGATCGCGTATGGACGGCCATATCGCGCGGTCAACTTAGCTGAAGTTGGGGGGACAGTGGGAGAAGAAGGGGTTTGGGGGGGGGGGGACAGCGGTTGTGGTGGGTGGTTTGTGATACGACGATTATTGCCACTCAACAATCTCAAAGCTCATCAAGGGCGTCCGACATACCCCTGCGAGTCTTCGCATCATAACCTCTTGATGGTACATTCTAGGATCATCAAGAAGGTGTGCCTCCAATCTATTGTACGACGTCCATGTAACCTAGTCGCGGGACATTCACCCAAATAAAAGACGATATTCTAATGAGGATCTTGTCTCCTGCCTGCGTAACACATCGTCTAGCGGTTATAATGCGAGTAGACGAGGGTGATAGGTCTCGGAGTTCTCCAAGGAAACAGTAAGCCGTATGTACAACTGCTCGTATGCCGAAGCTCACAAATCATCACTAAAAATAACCAAATTATTGAATTATTATAAATAGTAATTATTATCGGTTACAACAAAATAACACACCTGAACGAATGAAAGAAACCTGCAAAGATTCTTTGTTGCCGGCCTCGTCGCCTTGTGAAAATACCTGTACTGATAGGTAAGTGTAGCCGCACCACACTTCATTTATATCTTCCACACACAACGAGAACCTTGGGTGCACTGTATACTTCTTCGAAGTTGGAACATTATACCACCATACACGTAAAACAAGAAAGCCTTCATATACAGCTATGAGTCCTCAACAGTGTGGTATACTAGTAAGCGCTTAAATTTTGGAAGCAACGATGATATATCACATCCCCTTGGTCAAAAGCTTAAGCCATGTCTACCTCGGTGAAATGTTTTATCTCTAAGTACTTCATTTACGTGCCTATATAGGCACACGTCATTGCATGTCTAGGCCTTGACAAACCAAGTATATACCCAATATTTTGTTGGGTAATATTCATTTCCCAAACGATCATGTGAAATGTATTAGTCTCACTCCTCCAAAGCTCAACCAAAGGAGATATTAAAAAATCGTCATGTTTTGAAAATGCATCCGCTTGTGTAAAAATGGTCTTTCGATCTTTAGCTAACTTGAAAGTTTCAATTGACTAGAGACTTATACCTTGTCCATAATGGTTCTCTAATGCTATTCCATATTCTTCCGGCACATGATTTGCTTGGTCAAATAGGACAAAGTTATTAACCGGTCCAGGATTGAGTTTCATGATTAAAACTAAAAGAATGCAAAAAGACATATATCAAAAAATAAATTTACATACTACTATCTGAATGGTTCAAAAAATCACATATGAACAAAATAGAAACTATTTTATTATGAATATACCACTAAATTGGGAAAAATCAATATGCAACCAAATGATACATATCGTGATCGTTTAACGATGAAATCATTATTCTAACAAGACACCTACATCCCAATTTTATAAGGATCATAATATTTTAATTAGAAAACCCTAACCCTAACTTGAACAAATGAATACATAGAAAGAATAACAGACCTCACAAATCAGGTAGAAAAACATGTATATGCAAGAGATCTTGAATAATTGGTTTGAATTTTAGGGTTAGCATAAACTGAACTTAAGATGGAGAAATAAGTCGATTTAAAGGAGGTAGAAGACAAAATGTAGTGTAAGTATATCTTGTTCGCCAGTTCCTCTCCCGTTGCTCTCTTTCTCTTTTTCAGATTTTTTCGGATCTCTCTCTAACTAGTGTGCCAAAGTGAGATAAGAGAGAAGTCAAATGCGTTTTGTGTCAATGGAGGTGGCATAACCATAAATACAGTGTGCCATGCTACTGTCTACGTCAACAAATTAATGGCAAAACTATAAATACAGAGTGCGCGAGACTATCATGCCCAATGTTTGTTCACTGTTTATCCATTAATTTGATTTCGTGGTCATTATGGCGGTTGCTGTAGCGTGGCAAAAGGGCATTTTTGGATTTTCTCACGGTGCGCTAGACTATCTGGTGCACTGCTTTTGTGTTTTTGAAGCACCCATCTGCGACCATCCACAAGGCATGAATGGACGTCTATAGATGGGTTGGGGTGGGAGAGCCCTTTAGGGTGGGGATGAACTTTCATATTATAAATGGGAGCTGATCCGTTGACAGCGCAGACAACTTGGTTAAGTTGTCAGCGCCATCTGGCCGTCCATCCGCGATTTGGACGGTCCGGATCTGTTTTTTGCGCTTTCTTTAAGTCCGTCCGCTATATAATGTAGCGGACGGTACTTTTGACTGTGCAACAAAAGAGTCTATAGCGGACGGAATATAGAAAGGGAGACAAGCCCATTCACATTTTGCTTTCATATCTCTCTCTCTCTCTCATACTCCTCTCTGAACTATGGCCTGCTCTGCCTCCCCAACAATCCACCTCCATCGTCACCAGCACCATCAGGCAGAAGGTTGATAGCTCTGCTGGCCAGTCGTGACCTCCTCGGTAGCTCTGCTGTTGCGGTCGCGGCCTCCTCGGCAACTCCGCCGCTGTGGACGCGGGATCCTAGATCTGTTTCTTCTAATTCAATTAGTATTCCCTCCAGATTTCTTCTAATTCAGTTGGACTTAAATCTGTTTCAATTAGTATTTTCTCTTGCGTGGAGCTTTGAATTGTGATGGTTAGGGCGGTGGGGGTGGCCGGTGGTTTTTTTTGGTGGATCAGTGATGGGTGAAATGGTGGAGGTGGTTGTTGGGTGGTGGCCTTGGCAAAAATGGTGGAAAAATGGTGCCACCAGGAGTTGTACACGTAATGAAATGAGTGGTTTCCTTTGCTGCTTCTTCTGTTTCTTATTTTTTATTCTTGAATCCATCACAAATCCAGTATTGAAATTGAGAAGTCTGTTTTATGTTTGTGGAATCAGCAATAAAGGATTTGTTTTGTTTTGTGGAGTTCCATGGTTATTGGATTAAAAGCAACAAAGAACACAAAACAAAGAACAATGAACATAGTCAACACAGACATGAACACAAATAACGTCATTGGCTTGACCGCTACATTATGTAACGGATGACGGGTAATATGGTAAAAAGACGATGATTTTTTTTTAAAAAAAAGTTAGATCTGTCCCGTCCATCCTTGATGGATAGACGACCAGATGGCGCTGACAACTTGTCTCAAGTTGCCTGCTATGCAAAGGATCAACTATATAAATTCTGTCCATGTGTTCATTTGACAACAAAAATTCATGTGTAAAGTACAACTATATCCATTGCTATTAAATTTTGCCTTTTGAAAGTTTTCTACTTGTCAAATAAGTACTAGGGTTTTCCAAATTACTTTATCGTTGAATTTGTTATATTCTATTGTTGCCCGCTTTACACATTTCTTCGATTAACATTCACCAGCAAACCCCAATTTCTCTTTCCTTTTATTGAACTTATAGTTCTTCGGCATGCAGAGATCCATCCGACGAAAGAATTGTTGACGAATTTCTCGCAGATCAGGGCGTTGATGAAAGCAAGAGCATGAAGATATCGAATATCATAAAGGGAATGGGTAAGTATATCACGGGTGGTTACTATCTAGCAACTACTTGCTTATTAAGCATCTCTCATAGATTATAACAGTAGATCCACCCCCGCCCACGGATTATGATGCTTGAGTTGCTCCTTCTATGCTTCATTGGTGCTTGCTAAAGCTTACATGGGGCTTGAATCTACCTAAGCAAGGATGTGCCCGTCGTGGCAGTTTTGATTGCAGAATCAAAATGTTTCTTTGTGAAGGTAGAGAGGATGGGAATGCCTGCTTTTCGAATGTTCATGTCTTTGTTTAGCAGATAATTTTCAGCAAGTTTATCTCAGGCAAGAACCAAAGTCCTTCATAAGCGGTTCCAATTTTGAAACCAGAACCCAACCACCAAGTAACAAGAATGGTGCAGGCTCGCTCCGCAAATTTGCAAAATGGTCCAGTTCTCGTCACGTTCTTTTAGATTAATGTTGCTAAATAACCATGTAAAAATTATTTCTTACATTAATCGTAATGACACAGCAACTTTGTCCCATTTTGATGTAATGCAGAAGAAATTATCTTTCAAACAGAGCGTTACATGTTTTTCGTCTTCCCTGGCAATGATCACTGAATGATGGGGTTTTTTCGGCACTTAATTTTAACAATGAAAATGTGAGGTTGGAGGTCAGAGAAGGGATTTTTAACCATAGTTCTATGGATGATGAGAGGGAGATCGACGTCTTGACAGATTTAGATATGACAGTGAGATATGGAGAGTGGCATGGCGTATGGTTTTCTGTAGAGATGATAGGCGGTTACAGGTAGTGAGTCGAGTGAGAGGGTAGAAGGCTGAGTGCAGAAGATTTTTTTTTTTTGGGTTGGGAGCGGGTGGAGGAAGGAGTGGCAAATGAGGAGTTTAGGGGTAGGTAATGTGCATACAAGTGTTTTACTGCTTAATTATTTTGCTAATGCATACGAAATATGGTTCTGTGAGATATACATATCTGCAATAGGGAAATTATCAGAAGGTTAGAATGGTAATACAGCTTTTAGTATGATATCTTGGCTTACCTATGTATAACATATTATAAATGCGACTCCTTATGTGACATATGCCTAAATATATAGGTTATGTTTTGCAGTAAGTATGACATTAGTTGTGCTTTAAGTTTTCTGTTTTTTAAACAGGTTATAATGTTCTAAATGGTCAGGTCGAAAACGGGATGTACGGTTCATGGTGTGGTTCGGAGCATACCAAAAATTTGGATTAGAATCTTCCCGGAACATAGCGCTTCCATAATTCTGGGACCAAAACCTAAGTGTTCTGGTTTTAAAAATTCTACAGCTTACTCGGTTCTGATGAGCATTAGGCGATTCTTACAGCTGGGGTGTTAATCTTGCTGGATTATCATAAATGAGAGTTAGGTATATAAAGATGTTGCTTGCTTGACTAATTGACACGTCTGTACAAATTGGTGCGTCAAGTATTTCTTTTGTTTCTTGTTTTTCTCTTATCCTGTGAATATACTTCTTCCAGTATCGTTTGAAGTTTTCTTTGTTACTCTTAACGGCTTGTTTTTACCAGTTCACTACTAATAACATGGTCCTTGATTTTGAGGTTCTCTCATGTGTAAATGGAAACTTCTTTTCAAGGGATATTACAAAGTACCTGAGAAATTTTCATATTACGTCAGGTTTCAAAGAGGAACTCGGTCGGCTACCAAATGGTAGTCAGTCAGTAGAATTTGGAGTCGTGCAAGATGCTGATCGCCTTGATGCAATTGGTGCTATTGGTAACTTCTGCCTTTAACTTGCTCTTGATTTTATTACATTTACATATACTGCGGAAGGAGACTCGGGTGGTTTTAGGTGACGTAGCATTGGTTTCATCTTATTCCAGAATCCCAGGATATGGGACATGACTAAGCGAGCATGGAAATGAAAATATTATGTTTCGTCTCTTTTCAATGACGTATTAGTGCTTTTTGTATCATGCAAGATGAAGAGTAGAACTTAAACTTGAAAGGAGATGAAATATAGACACTTAAGTGTAGATGCAGGTGAGTTTTGAGTGTTTTAGCCTTGGCTTCATCTTGTTCCAGACTCCCAGGATATGGGACATGACTTAGTGAGCATGGAAAGAAATGAATTATATATTATCTCTTTACGATGATGTCTTGATGTTTTTTGTATCATGCTAGTTTACAAGTAGACAATTTACGTCATTTGTTTAGGTAGGTTTCTGCGCAAACATATAAATATGAACTTCTGTGGCTGATTTAGAAGCTTACTCAACTGGAGTTGTTGAGTTTATTTCATGGGCACTTGATAGAGCTAGAATGTGGTATTAGATATTTGGGATCCAACCAACTTATGATTGATTCTGCACTTCTTGCCGACAGCCAACCTGCTCGATATTGCAACCCATTGAAATATACAAATTGGCATTTGGCCTGATTTTATACTTTTTTCCCTTGCTTTCTTTACTGCCAATTACAAGAATTCATCTCCACCTTCTTCCACACACACACAAATTAAGAGAGGCAGAGAAGTCAATTTCTCAAGCTCAAAACTTGTTTGCAAAATGGGAAAATTGAGTCATATTTCATCATCGCGTTCGGGCCGATTATGCGATAAAGTCATCCATTGGGCATTTACTTTCAAAAGTTTGGACTCCAGCCAGGCTAAAACAAACAGGACTGGACTGGCTAAGTGGGTGAAATTAAAGTTGAAACAAAAATTGGTGGGGTCAGATCAAAAACAGGCACCCTGATGGAATAAGTTCAAGCAGATGCAAACATAAAATAAAAGCAGAAATTTCTATACCCCCGTAATAAAGGAAAGAAATAATGTACTATCACCACTCCCCTTCATGCTTCCATCACTACCTCTCCACCTCTGACATAAGGTACAGCATCAGAATATGCATTGGGATGATGAAGGCTTTTAATGAAGGCTAAAACAACATGAAGTTTGGCAATTATCTTGGGACCACTTAATGACGACGAGGATGGTGTAAATTCTGACAAAGATGGCATTGGTTTTCTTTATTTTTACTAGAGTCTCTAGGGCAGATCGAGCCATTTTCATCCATTAATTAGTCTTGCATGTAACATTTTCTTTATTGGCAGAATGGATGGCTGGTGGGTGAGAGAAGCGAGAGAGGAGAAACATAAACAGGGAGAGAGAGTAAGGAGACAAAATCTGAACATACAAATCCTCATAATTTTTTTCTTTGAGCATTTGTTGAACGTCCTGAAGTAGTTGTAGCTTGTTAGAATAAGGAGTGGTATTCTAACGAACATACAAGCAGACGCGCCCACACAGAATTTTGTAACTGTGGGTTGGTCAACATACGGTAATAACCTTATCTACAGGGCAAAAAATATTAAAAAGGGAAAGAAAAGAAAAGAAAAACATTAAGACTGAAAGCAAGAAAAATAATCAGTTTCTTTTTCTCTTATTTAATACTATAATACAAAAGGAAAACCGGGTTAGTTTGGTTCCTCTCTTCGACCAAGTTGCACACCAAAAAGAATCAGTTTCTTTTTTCTCTTATGGTTCTCAAATCGTGTAAGGTGTCGGGAATGATTAGGTTCTGTGAGAGTCTTGTGCCGGGCCAGTCGTTGGTGGGTAATACAGACTCTTGGTTGATATGCAAGAAAACTTGTGCGTCGTAGTAATTAACTTCTGTTGTAGTCTCCACCTATCGCCTACTTTTTAGTTGTTGACTTCTTTGTTTTACTAGGTCACCTTCTTCACAGTTGTTTATTTATAGGGTCTCCTTTGTTTTTTTACAGGGATTGCTCGTTGTTTTACCTTTGGTGGAAGTAAGAACAGAGTGCTCCATAACCCCACCGTCCTGCCTCGATCAGATTTGTCAAAGGAGCAGTACATGAATAAAGATGAGCAAACTACCGTGAACCATTTTCATGAGAAGCTTCTTAAGCTGAAGAATCTGATGAAAACAAAGGTATGAGCACTAATTACAAGCAGGTTGCTCTATTCTGGCTGCACTCTTACATTTGTGCACAATGCACATTCGTTCATGCAAAACACTTGCAATTATGAATCAGTACGTTTTGCATTTATGAAACAGTATGTTTGGGTTATTTATCTATATCTTTTACTGAGCCTAGTAATTGGATATCGATGTCGTTTAATGTCAGGCTGGGCAGAGAAGGGCTGAGCTGAGGCACAAGTTCATGGAGGAGTTCCTAGAAGAGTTCTACAAAGAGTGGGATGGGAAGGCATGAATAAGGTGTTTTATTATATCTATTTCAGTGCTCCTTGTGCTATAACTGAGCTCTTCCTTAGCTATGTGCTTAACAATATCAGCTTTTGCATCTTCTCTGTTTTCGCTGCTGGGGAAGCACTTAAAAGTATTCTTTGTTGTGGTTTTCTATTCTAGCAATGGAATACTTCAATATAGAATCTGGCTAGGCTGAGCTTCTGCACCTTGAAAATGAGATCATTGTAACGAAATAAAACCAGTTCAAATACTGCCTGGAGAATGGCCCGTTGAGTCAAAGCCAACACTGCCCTGTCCCAAGGATGCTATGCCTGGGCCTTGGTCTAGGGCATTGAAGCTGTTCTAGTTAAGGAGACAACCCAAGTTGATTTCCCCCGCCCCTCCTTTTTTCATGGACAGTGCATGGGAAATATATATATATACACATATCGGAGCAGCGCGAATCTGGCTGTCCATCCATGATTTATAGCACGGGCGCGCTAGGCTGGATGAAGCACCGGCATCGGGTGCAGCCTACATGTATGTTGGGTTCGTCTCCAGGAATTTTGATTTATTTTTTAATTTCCTAGATACAAGTGCGTTTAGGATACGGCGTGGCTCGTATTGAACACTTAAGGGGTGAAAACAGGATTTTCAAATGAATTTTTAGAGGTCAAAGCATAAATAGGATACTTGAGGGTGAAAACAAAATTTGTGGGGGTCAAAGCATAAAAATAAAACATATACTTAACCTAAAAAAGGACAGATCCTTTTAGTCTAAGGTTTGAACTCTTGAAGAGGAGAGGGAGAGAACAGTGGCGGCGAAGCAAAGATGCATGAGCGTGACCCCCAGCGACGTCCGGTGATGACCGGCCGCCACCACACGCAGCAGTTTCAAAAGACTTACCTTTTGGATGAACTTCAGAGGGGATGGCTAGGGCTCCTGATGGAAAGAAGAAGAAACGGGGGGAGTAGGAGGAGAAAGGGGAAAGAGGCGATCTCTTCTTCTGGGAGTTGGATCCAACGCTTTGATTGAGACTAATAACTGTCCTCTTATATTTTGTGATGGTTGTTGCTACACGTGTGGTAGCTACTTTGCCCACTTCTTAAACCTTCAAAAGTGATTTATTGTAATTACTACTTTTTACATGTAAATAGTTAATGACAATACCAAAGTACCCCTATAGCTATGAATAAAAGCATGACATATTTTTAGAAAAATCTAAATTTTATTTGATTTGTCGTTGAAGAAGATAACAACTCCCTCTGTCCCACATATATTGATTATATTTCCTTTTTGGGCCGTCCCTCATAAATTGCTCACTTTCCAAATTAAGATTTTGTAGGTACTTTTGCATATTTACCCTTTTTACACTATTTTTATTCCATTTCTCTCTCCACACGTAACTCCCCATCAACTCATTCTCTCTCTCATGACCCACTTTCTTACACTTTATTTATTTATTTCTCTCTCCACATTTGACACTCCACTAACCTGTTTTCTCTCTCTTGACTTACTTTATTCCCCTCCTCTCTTTTAAAGTAGAATGAGAAACACATAATATATCACTTAAATCCTTAATCCACATGCAAAAAACTAGTTGATCGAATTATGTGGGACAAATGGAGTATTAATTAAAAAAGTTGTTTTCTTATATATGAGAACATTAAAAAATATTGGTCGCATCCTAGTCACACCCGTATCCTAGAAATTTAAAAAATGCCATATCCGCACCCGTACCTGCACCCATACCCGTGTCCGTGCTTCTTAGATAACGTCCCATAATGGGACAAACTGTGGATAGTGATAAACAACCAACTTTGCAGAACTTCTTAGGTCCACTAACCTTCTCGAATTCATCTGGACCAAAGCATAAAGTTTCACAAACAATCTAATGTGGTTCTTGTCTTTGTGGTGGTTTCGTAATTGACCTGTTGCCTCTGCCCCACTTGCTTCCATTGCCGTCCTACATCACCAATTACCACCACCACTCACACCCTCGTGATACGATCACCCCTCCACCACCAAGTGCCAGCCATGGCCACCACACCTCAGGTACCCATGCAATTAATCTTTCGTCACTAACCCCCCACCACAGTCCTTTAAACCCACCAACTCTACCATTCCCCGTCACCATAGTCAACTACCGTAGCCACCGCCACAGCTGACGCCCCATCACCACCTCAACCAACCGCTGTAACTACCACCTCATCCTACGCCTTGCCCTACCTACAAACCACACTTCCCACCCCCTCACATACCCCGGCACACTCGCGTACTCACACACATGCTTGGTTTTCACCGGTTCCATAGATCTGTACGTCGACAGATTTGTTGACAGGGAACTTTATAACGCCATTGATCCATTCTTGTGCTTGATGAGCATCTAGTTTCAATCTGGAAAAAAATAATATCGTAGAGAACACACTTCACATAACACAGAAAACATAGCATACATACAAAACTGTTTGTCCCATTATGGGGCGGACAATGATATTTTCTTTTCCATTTGCAGTAAATAAAGGGAAAATTTCGTCAGAAGTCTCATTAGACACATTATAGAGCGGACAAACTTTAGAAACGCGAAAAGAAAAGATCTTGACCGTCCACAGCTCGTGTATGGACGGCTAAATAGCGCCGACAACGTAAGGAAGTTGGGACCGCTATCAATGGATCAGCTTCCCCGCATTTTTTTAAGTTCATCTTCGTCCGCTATATAGTGGGTCTGACGGGGATTTTACCCTTTTACCCCTTTGGAGTTGCATATTAAATTTATAATATCACTGTCCGCCCGAGTATGGGTCAGACTGTGAGGATGCGTGCAAACCATAAACAAAAAACAGTCACAAGAATTACAGATTGCATGTTCCACAAGCCTCATTGGTCCTTTTACCATCGTCTAACAACATTGTTATCAGTCACCAAAATCTAACAGTCCCACCACAATTGTCTGACCACCCCACCACGTCACTGCCATTCCCACCACCTCACCTTAGTCCCTTTCCACCACTTATAACACCAATCACTATCATTAACCACCACGAATAGCCGACATAGCCCCACCACCGTCTTCTACCACCCCCAACAGGCCACCGTTGCATTCTATCACCTCAAGCTGTCTATTACGACCACCTATCACCATCATCAACCCCCATTCATCGCCATTGTTAATTACCACTAATCCCTGTTGTCAACCATCACTAACAGCATACACAGCCCGATCACCATCTTGTACCACAGTTAACAGGCCACAGCCATGCTCCACCACCCTAAGCACTCTCTTCATTGCCACCCATCACCACCAATCACCATAACATCACCCTTACATCCCCCTTCACGTTGGATACTACATTCCACACCGACTCCGCATCCCACAACAACCGCCGCCACATTTTTCATAGTGACCACTACCAAAATCCACCCCCGACTATGGTTAGATTCACCCACCACCGTTTCCTCCACCACGCAGACGCACAGCCCCTCCCTCGTTGGCCTTTGACCTCCTCCTCCTACCAACTTTTCGA
This sequence comes from Escallonia rubra, assembly GCA_033065855.1. Taxonomy (NCBI): domain Eukaryota; kingdom Viridiplantae; phylum Streptophyta; class Magnoliopsida; order Escalloniales; family Escalloniaceae; genus Escallonia; species Escallonia rubra. The sequence goes on along the minus strand of JAVXUO010000888.1, from coordinate 120,286 downwards.
CCTCCCCATCCTGTCGCCCCTCCACCTTTGACCTCTTACTCTTACCCATCCAATCCCGCTGACTGTGGCAGAGTTGATGGCTTGGTGCCACTGCCATGGCCGTGTCACTGCTGGTTTGTGGGTACTGTGGTTTTGATGGATGATCGTCTTGGTAGATCTGCTTAGCAAGCACGCGTGCACACACACACACAGAGATTAAACATTTTTGGAACAGATATTGTCCCGCTAAATCTTTGTTTGGGATAAAAAATTAGGCTTTGAAAATAGATCTTTGCAGTCCATGTACACACGCGCGCGCGATAATTACAGCGGTGTCCCTGAGGTTATGATAAAATTACAGTTAAGGACAATAAGTTTCAAAATGTAACATACCGTGACAAATTTTTTTTAAGATGTATCAGCCGTGTCCATCCGTCAGGGTTCCGTCCAAAAAGTGTAATTTTTGGCTGATGTCATCCATGCGTATTTTTTAAATGTCAATACTACCCTTATACCACATCTATATATACACTGTATAAAAATTAAAAACCCTAATTTACAAAATTAGGGTTTCAAACCTAATACCAAATTAGTGTTTCAAAACCTAATTCTTTCTCTCTCCAAATTAAGGTTTAATCTTATTTCTAAATTAGGGTCTCGCTAATAGAAATTAAGCCCTTTTTTTGCAAATCAAATTACACATTTAAATCCTTTTTAAATGTGTAATTTGATTTTCACATTTAGGTTAATCCCAACCATCGCTTCCCCCAGCCCACAGCTCCCCTCCGCCAGTACCTCCAGATCAGAGTAGTGCGTGACGGCCTGCACGATGGCACTCCCCCTCCTCACCGGGTCTTCGCTCTTGAACACGCCCGAACCGATGAAAACGCCGTCGCACCCTAGTTGCATCATCAGCGCCATGTCCTCCGGGGTCGCCACCCCTCTGGCCGCAAAGTGCACCACCGGCAGCCTCCCCAACTGCGTGGTCTACATCACCAAATCATACGGCGCAGCTATCTTCTTGGCGAAGGTGAACACCTCGTCATCGTCCATGTTGCGAAGGACACGTATGTCCCCCATCACGAACCGCACATGACAAACCGCCTCGATTACGTTGCCGGTACCCGCCTCCCCCTTGGTTCGTATCATGGCTTCTTGTGTGTGAAATGAAGAGAGAGAGAAGATAAAAGAAAAAAAGGAAGAGAAAAAAAAAGGAGATGAAGTAATGGCATTTGAAAGAAAATAACATTCTTATTCAAGGGCAATATAGTCATTTTCTTAAAACCATTAGGTTTTTTAAGATTCCATTTGGTCAACGGATATAAGTGTAATTTGTCCAAACTAATGGACACGCCTGTAATTTCACCCTAACTTCAGGGACACTGCTGTAATTATCCCTATACACATACATACATATAGGGGAGTTAATCTAGGGCCAGTGCTCGTAAGAAGCAGAACTTGCTAGCTCTGATCTGGCCGTCCATACGTGATCTGTGGACTGTCCAGATCCTTTTTTTCTTTTGAATGTTTTTAAAAACGTTTGCTCTATGATGGGCCACTCTGTGCTTTATACCTTTGGTACCTTTTTACCGTTTCTTAACAGGAAGAGAAAAAACAAAAACCATTCGCCCTGTTATGGGACAAGCAGTGATTTCGCATGTACTTTTTGCTTTCTCTTCCTCCACATCCCCGTAAAACTACCCGCTATTATAGCTGGGCATCACCACCAGCCCCCCTCCCACACGCCACCACCCACTCACCTCATAAACACACACAACACCTCCTCTTTCTTTGCTATCTTCTTCCACTCCCCCTATAGCTGGGCACCACCGCCAGCCCACCTCCCACATAGACACCTACCCATCCACCATCACACACACACATACGGCACAAACACACAGGCACTCACCCGCACAAGGGGGGATGATTTTCTGTTTGTGTGTGTCTGTTGTGTCCATGTGTGTGTGATGTGTGCACGGTGTTGTTACTCCTTTTGTGTGTTGCTCTGTGGATGGGTGACGGGGGACAAAAGCTCCCGCTGGGCATCCACCCGCAATGATAAGAATGGATATAGTTGGCGGTGAAAGCAGATGGTGCTATTTTGGGCGACAAAGAGATGCGGGAGGAAGAAGCGAGGCATAACTTTTTTGTATTTTTCTACCGATCACCCGTCCCATAATTAAGCCGGTTGATGGCAATGTTTTCATTTTTGTTTGCCGCGAAATAAAGGGGGTATAATTGTCAAAACACACGTCTGGCTCATTATAAGGTTAAGAGACTTTAAAAATACAAAAAGGAAGATCTGAACCGTCCACATATCATGTATGGATGGCTAGATCAGCACCGACAACTTATCAAAGTTGCCAGAGGTGGCAAGGGATCATCTGCCTTATTTATATAAATACATATATATGTACACGTGCATATATATATATATGTATATGTATATATAGGAGCCCATCCCCATCCAAGGTTGGGATGGCTCCCATTTTCCCATCTTGGACCGTCTAACTTCGCCACGTGAACGGTCCAAGCAGTGCGCCACTTAATCTGGTGCACTTTCAAAATGATGAAATGCCCTTCCAAATTCTTTTTTTCTCTCCCATCCCACTCTAACCAAGTATTGATTCTATCACCTCTCTCTCATCTCATCCTCTGTTTCCTCTCTCTCAATTCTCCCTCATCCCTCGCTGTCGCCACTACTTTACTGCTATTGACCTTCTGTAACAACAGTCATGACCGTACCCTCATCACTAACACCATCACTGACCAAACCACCGCTTCCCACAGCCTCGACCGCTCCACTCACCAGCCAATACCCACCCCAACTAGTCTTGCTCCAGTCGCCACCGAAGTCCGTCAAACCACTATTGAAGTTGAAGCCTGCCCCACCTACAATAGCCAGTCTTTCACCAACTGGCAGCGACTGAACTCGCTGCCGGCACCTTGCCAACCCTGACATCACCACCTCTTAACCCACTCTTAGATCTGCTCTTTGCACCACTATTCGATCTTTTTTCTCCTCTCCCTAACCTATTTTAACCACCAACCACTACCATCAGTTTCACGATCGCCATCCTACCCAATCATGAACCACTGACCACCAACTCATCTCGAGCTCTAGTCGATCTTTAATTCGACGTTACCACTTTGGTTGAATGATCATCGTCCTCCGTGGTTCACTAGATTTGAATGTGAGATTAATTTTATTGGTGATAGTGGGTCAGAGGTGGAGGAACTGGTAAGATCATGCAGGTAGTGGTGTGTGCAACTTGGTGATGCTGGTGGCGCCGGCGGCAGTAGGCAGTGGAGCTAATGAAATGAAAGAGGAGTGGGATTTGGATTTCAGAAAATTTTTAATCTATAATTGTCCAAGCGACATTTTTCATTGTTTTTCCTGGTTGAGATCTAGTTGGTGGGTGTTTTGCAATGATTGTCTTGAGGATTTCATCAAATTCCTTAACATGGCCGCAACCATTAGCAACTTGGAGAATCTTTGGTTTATTTTTGTTCTTGAACCCAAGAGTAATAGTACCCATTTAGTAGAACAGGTTTGGCGACGATGCAGTTTGTGATGGATCTTAGGTTATGTATAGAGATCGATCTTGTCTATGGTTCAATGGTTTAGTTGAGTTCTAAAATGCAGAAAATTAAAGCACTTGACCTTTAGCTTCTACGGGTCTTGTTTTTGTTGTTGGTTTCTTACTTCCACTGTGGCCCAATCTGTCTGCTGCATGGGATCTGTCATGAAAGTACCTGCAGTTTCTGTTCTTTTCGCGGATAATGACGGATGTGTTCATCCTACTCCTGTAATAGGTATAGTCTTGGGTATTACCAGCCCTCCGTCCTATTCATGGTGAAACTTATATTGGTGCAGGGTGCCCACTAGCTTGAAGTTTGAAAATGATTCATCTTGTTGATCAAATATGTTGCAATGTTATACATTATGCATGATTGGTGTTGAGATAGTGAATTTTGGTTGTTATATGCAGTGTTATACATTATGCATGATTGGGGGAGAAATGTTCTTGAGGTAGAAGTTAATTTTTAATCGATGGAGAGAATCACTTGTTCAAAACTTTCCGAGTAATACTGTCTTACATAGACATAGGTGGAGGAGAGAGCAAGTGCGTTAAGTAATAATTTAAGGCCCTTTCATGTCTTCATATGTGGAGGGGAGATGACGCACGAATGTAAGATTTTTTTTCAATTCGAGTTAGTTGTGCTGAAGACATGTATGGGAGAAGTGTGTACGTTGTATTAGAAAAGGTCCGACTTTTTTGGTGGTCAAGGCTTTGAATGGAATTTGTTTTTTGTTGACAATATATCTGTCAAAACACACATCCAACACCCCTAAGTTTATACTGACGCCAATGTGGCTGCCATTGGTAGTTTAAGCATTTCCCTGTTCCCTATTTTCCACCTATTGCATTGTAAGAGAGCACTTTCTTAAATTAAAGTTACGAGGCATGGAGGAGGGCTTCAAAATAGATAGGACCTAATATCCATAAAATCCTAAAGTTTCAAACATCACTGTTAAATGGACAGAAGGAGCATTTTCCTTAGTATAGGAAACTCCTCATGGTGTTGCTTCCCTCTCGGAAACTTGCTTTTTGGAGCCCAAGTTGGGAACTCGATCCCGTCAGCTGGACAAAAATACATGGAACAAGTTATACAGTACCTGAAAATCAAGTCCTTTTCGACTCATTTCCTTGTATCCCTCTTCCTTCAAGCCCTTAAAGCCTCCTTGTCCGTTGTTGACTACCCTCATCGAGAGAATAGAGCTTGTCAATCAGTACTCTCTCTCTCTCTTCAATTCATTTTTGGCCCCAGGTCTAACTTTATTAGACGGGAGATGTGCCGCCTATAAATCTCGAGAAGTGAACAACAGCAGTAGAATACTTTTTGCTTTGTTATATTCAAAGGCAAGTAGTTGGTAGCCCTGATGTGACAAAACAACGATCACTGTCGCTTATGGTATTTTCAAGGAAAAAAGTGTGTACACCGTAATTAAGTGTGAGATATATTAAACAACTGGTAATACTCTTTACGGAATAATTTATTCAAGTTGCTCCCAACCTTAGACTCTTCCAGGTGCTTAAGCTCCCCCTGCTCCCTTTCCAACCCTCGCCCCTGCCCCTGCCCCCGCCTAGTGCAATAGGTATTTTCTTATTACGAGTTATAACCTGCAAGTGAGCTTCTTAATCATGACGGTATTCACTTTGATTTCAGAAGGCTAATAAAATTCATACGCATACTTGCTTAAGTTGCACGAGGATACCACAAACATATCTCTCGGAATCAAAGTGCTGACAAATATATTATTACAGAACTAGAAATCAATCAACAAACAATATATCATATATGGAATGAACAACCAATCCATTATTAACATGTAACTTCCTTCCGTACCTCCCTTTTCACATCCCCTTCCCCCCATTTTTACGCTATCTATCTCGCGAACTCATAAATACAATAAGGAAAAGGAAAGAAAGCATGATCAACAACCCAATAATATCCTAGGACTTCAATGGCTGATCTTGAGATAGTTCTCAAGTTGAGAATCATCACGCCTGCAAAGCTCCACCTTCAGTCCATGCTTAATATACATGGTCAATGCAAGCTTTGGTACCACTGGATGGTTTTCGACCACCTTGACTCGGTAACGGTATAAGATAGAGGCGGCAACGAATTTCATCTGATAATATGCAAAATCTTTCCCTAAACACAGGCGAGGTCCCCCGTTGAAGGCTGTAAACTTATAGGCCGATTCGCTTATGTATCGGCTATCTCTGAGCCATCTCTCTGGCTTAAACTCTCTGCAATCCTGTCCCCAGATACTCTCCATTCTTCCCATTGCGTATATTGCGTATACTAGTTTTGTTCCTTTCTTTACTACTGTGCCGTCTGGGAAAACATCATCCTCAACAACCTAAACATCAAGAATTAAATTTAATTTACCAGTAGTAGAACAAAGGTTTTAAAAACAGCTGATAAAGACCTTAAACTCATTCATCCTGTGAGGATAGTAGACAACTGATTTCTATGTTCAATTTTTATATTGAGGGCTGGCATTTTGATTTAATACATTGACCATACTTGAGTAACTAAATAATTTGCTTTTAGATATTTGTGGATGGGAAATGAATCTATGTTGCATGCTATACACTATTTTAACTTTTTCCAGCTTTGTATAACTTCTCACCTATTTTTACTGATTCGATTACTTTGAGGGGGCATTTTGAGTTTGATTAAGTAATGGCAGTAAATATATTAGCATAAATACGTTTGTATAGGTCGTGGGTTTACCTCCTTGTGATCCACTGGCACTGAAGGGTATAACCTTAGTGACTCTGATAGAGCAGCCTGCAAATAGTCCATTTTCTTCACCTCCTCTGGTCTAAATACCAAAGGACATTCAGCGTCTGTCTTCGCGTCATTTCCTTCACCTGCTATTCGGCATATCTCTGAAAGGATTCTCTTTTCCACTTCCGGGTTTCGATCGAGCAGCCAGAAAAACCAGCTCAACGCCACAGATGACGTGTCCCTTCCCGCAAGAATGAAGTTGACGCATATATCACGCAAGAACTTGTCGGAAAATGATTGTCCTTGTTCATCTTTCAATCCCATAAATACTGTCAACAGATCTGATCTCTGTCTCTTATCCCCGGATTGCAAGGTTAGTTCCTTCTTCCTCGTACGAATCACTTCTTCAGCAAAAATGTCTACTCCTTTGATGGATTGCTTTAGCTTCTTCTCAGGTCCCAAGTTGAGATACCTCATTGCCTTCCAAATAAGCGTTGGAGTGACAAAGCGTATGATAGCTGCCTCCGTCGCTGCCTCAAAGGATTGTGCAAAAGGTATTTCCGGCAAGCCGGGGCTTAAACAACCGGGATCAACACCAAAAGCCAACATGCAAACATTGTCAAATGTTAGCCTTAGAAGGATATCTTGCAAGTCGATGCAAGCAGATTGGTTGACCGAATCTTCCAAGACAGGCAAGAGCCTATGGTGGACGAGCTCAAGCAAAGACTCTGTAGTCAAGTTCCTAAACTTAGTGGAATGGAATTCAATGCTTGCTGTCTTCCTCTGTCGCTGCCAAATCTCATTGTCGGCGTTGAATATTCCGTCACCAAGGAGATCTTGTAGTGCGTTTCGAAAATACTTGCCTTTAGGGTAAGCTGAAAACTTGGTCTTCAGCACGTGCTCTATGTTGCGTGGATCCGAAGTTACGACGCACTTGAGATTTGTGAAGGAAGGGCCTTTGAACTCAAACGTTCCATTTTGGCGGATTAGAACGTCAGAAATCCATTCGTACATGTTAACTCGAAGGCCTGCGACCAAGGACGGCAACATTCCGACCACGGGCCACACTGGTAGGCCTTGATGTTTTCGTTGCCTGAGAGAATGTATCACTATGAAAACAAGAAGAGCGAGGAAGAGTTCAAGGATTTGGATCTCCGGCAAGAAGAAGAGTCTGGGAGAAACAATGTTTCCGGCATGACAGCCGGAGGATAGTGAGGAAGTCATGTTGCTGGTGGTGGTGCTCATACTGTTGGGATGAAGAGGTTTGTAGTAGTGCATGGTGTGATTAGTCATGTGATATAGGGCTTTGGGTGCCTTTGGTTCTTGGCGTGCATGAGTTTGCACAGCGGTTTTGGTTTGGTGAGCTGAAATGTAAGGCTGCGTCTTTCTTGTGACTAACTGAATGCAGTATTACTTGGAAGAGGGTTTTGGCCACTTTTGACCTATTGGGATAGTTTCTTAGGGCTGTGAGATTGTGGGGGCATTTTTTTTCGATTGTCATTTACCTTTTGGGTATGAACCTTTGAAGGGTTCTTGGAGGATGGGAAGTGGGCGGGGCGGTTCAACTAAAACACTAATTTCCACATTACACGTTTCCCAGGCCTGAATTATGGTTAGTGTATCCACTAATTAATTAATACAGAGATTACTGGTCTGGTTACCAACAAGTTACACGGATAATCCACGTGCTATTGAGCTGTTCATTTTCATGAAATCAAAATGCTTAACAACCGAAACTTCATTGGGTTGGTTTATTGATTGTGTTGGTGGTAGAGATTTAAATCTTCCATCCGCAGAAAGTAAATGTCATAATAATCAATACTGTATCGGTATAGGTCGTGCGAGGCGGTACGTGTCACTTTTGCCTTTTACTGGGTACGGTATCACTTACATTTCTTATCAGTCCAAATACTTCTCTGTACGGGTTGTACTGGCCGGTACATGTGATACAGGTCGAGAAGTACGTAACGGCCCGTGATATTGTGTTTTGTACCGATTTCTAAAAAAATGTCAAAATTACAAACTTTGTTGAATAAAATTAGTTAAGTGATCATATAAAGATTAAATACAAAAAAGACCCTACTTTTTTTTCTTTTTCTCTTATCTTTGGTTTACTTCATATCTAAAAGTTTTTATCATATTCTATCACTTACACAAGATGTATTGGTTCAAGCGCGCGCACACACCCACCCACGCACTTGCACACATACGCAAACATCTTACCCTTGAACTCAAAGACACGATTCTTGAACAAACAACTTATTCTTTTATATGAACTTGCTAATGACAAAGATGAAAAATGGGATAAATTTAGACGAGGTAATTTAATTGAATAATCTATTTATTTGTAATGCGGCATGAGAACAAACAACTTTTTGGAAACAAAAAACTTAGTTGAAAATTATGTACTTCAAGCTTTATCATTACAAATACTTTATTTTAGAGGAGTTAATGAGGGAGGAAGTATTTGTATATTTTTTTAGTTTGCTAATGAGTATGTATTATATATGTATATAATTGATGAAAAATTTGAAAGAGTACCAATATGGTACTGGTATATGTACTTACTATTTCACAGAGAAAACTAGCACGCACTCCGGTACGATATTCATAAATATGGTAAATGTCACTCATTTGCTAACTTGAATAACTCTTGAGTTCGTTCATTTTTGAGCGATCAATACCTTACTTGACTTTTTCCTTTCTCATCTAATAATGGGTTAAATCTCAACAAATAATCGAAAAGGTTTGTTTAGATGAGGCTTTTTTTTAATGGGTATAACAGGAGATTTTACCATAATTATTTTAAGTTACACAGTCGCTCTGTTCCCGTGACACAGTATATATGACTGCAAAAGTCAAAAAGTAACGATAAACTAAAAGTAACATGTATAGTTTACAGGTTTAGGAAACCAAAAGAACAGAACTAAAATAATAACAATCAACAAGTATAAGGTGGTAACAACGGAGCAGAGATGAGAACCTCACTGCCCAAAGGTGAGCACACCGTTTAAGAAGGCGCAGCATACCACCAAGATCTTCAATACTGTAATTTTCATCATTCTACTATCACTTATTAAATCCGAACCAAATTTCACAATACAGGGCAAAGAAGCCACTAGTCACCCACAATAGACCATAGTAGACACACAGGATGCTCAAACCCGAAAGGAGCCCTAAAATTAAGATACAAGTCATATCACACAGAGAGATAGAGAGATGATGGGGGGGGGGGAGAGAGAGAGAGAGAGAGAGAGAGAGAGAGAGAAAGTGAGCCAGAATAAAGAATAAGTTGGTGGAGGATTAAGTATGCAGCGATAATATAATTAAAAAAGTGTAATAAGATAAATACGAAAAATACTTACAGATTTTTTCTTAAAAGTTATCAATTTTTTTAGGACATGCCAAAAAGAAATTATGATCAATTTTTTTGGGATATATGAATGGAACTGTTAAGGGTACAAGAATCGGTTGTGACCAAGCGAAGAAATTAGTATACGCAATAGTACGATGGTATGTGAAGACAAAGTCATTGAAAGTCTTTATAATTGAATGATGATGTGTTATAGTTGTTGGGAAGTTTGAGAAGAAGGATGATCCGTGGAATTGATAGTCAACAGCGTTTAACTTGCGACAAAGACATTCTCTAAATGTTGGTAGTACCAGATGTTTCATTCTTCAGTTGGACGAGTTGCTTTTAGACCTCCATCCTAGGACAAACATCTTGTCGCACAAGCATTGTTTCGTGTCGTAATATAGGCTTCCAGTCATGCTTTCTTGGGATTTTAGGCTATTGACATTCTGATGAATCAAGAGTAATTATGTCTATTGGTTCAAGCATCTCCAGGTAATTGTGTGGTGCAAATGTATTAACGGAATATAGGGCACTGGTGTCTTGTGTGTAGCAGTTACTCTTTGATATACACTTATAATACATGAGACGAACGTTTAGTCAGATTGACACCGTGTTGGTTTAATTAAGTGTATAGAGTTGTCAATCTAGATCAATGCACTGTACGGATTTACCCAAAAAAACGAGTGGAAGAATATCGTATGGCTAGGGCCATTTGTCTCGTTATTTAGGACTGTCCGGTACATCGTGAAATACTATCCAGCCTCCCTTTGGTCCCGCTTCTTCTATCTCATCAGATCTCTCTGATCCTACTAGAATTGGGTGATGGAAGACAAAATCCTCCTAAGTTTATGTTTGCACTCATTGCTCTGACACAAGTTTACAATATAGCACCCCTATCTCCACTTCACAAGAACAGAACTAACACTGGCAGTAATTAGCATATAGCAAATTTAAGGATGATTATTTGTGCATAAACTTCAAAGCTTGAAGTCAATTTTGGCTTTCAGCACCTTAAAATTTCAACTTCGTGCCACATTTACTAATTGACGATCTTATGTGAAACTCTCCGGACATCTTTTAATTTGTTGGGCTAAAATTGTCACTTCCAATTTTCTTCACATTTTTAGCCACGTTAGCTTCCTATCATCTTTTTCTTCCCCCACCCCCACCCCCCCAAACCAAAACTCACTCAATCACGAGGGCCACCCTCTTCTGCACAGCAAACCACCACGACCACACCCACACACACACCCACAAAACAAACAAACACAGATGTGCATATATTCACAAGTATACATTTGTGTCACCTGAACTTAATAATAATATAGTATGAATGTATAGTCATTACGATCCCAAGGAATAAATGATGCTTTCTAAATCACTTAAAATGCACCATGTTATCACAATATTTCTTCTCACATCAATGTCACAGTTCCTTTTTTGCAGATATATATATATAACGCCAAAGTTGTTGCAATAAACTTTATTTTTTTATTTTTCTAAACTAACTAGTTTTGATCCCGTGCGTTGCACACGGAAACAATAACCACGGGAACAATAACTATCAAAATACTTGTTGAGATATTTCGTATTTGTATGCCTAATAACAACTTACAAAATTGGTAGTGACAATAAGATAATCAAAATTTTATTTTTACCTTTTTAAAGGAGTTCTCCTACCGAGGGAGAGAGAGAGAGAGAGAATTAATCCTTATTACAAAGGTAAGTAAATTTAAAATATTTTAAAAATTAAAAATAAGAAAGTCCATATGACGAATTAAGAGAGTGTCGAAGTAAGCGATGACTGGACAACATTCTCTCAGCTTCGGCTTTCATATATATATAATTAGATTTGTCTGCTTCGTTATTTCATCATAATGCCCTATATGTTATTTCATGGCTGCTTATTTGTACGACGTGGAATAACCCTTCCCATCACTTAACTCAGAATTTCTAGCATAACGAGAGTGATCCCTAGTTTCTTGATATGGCACAAAAAGGAGAATTCTTGTTCATATATCATGGACCCTCTCCGGCAATCATTCATTACAGAGTCTAATTCAACTAATGGATGTGCCAAAAAAGGTGGCAAATTCACCATCGAGAGTCATCGGAAATGACGTGGGGGTGATTTTCCACCCAAGAATTTCTGGTCATGTTTTTTTTCCAAGGAAATGCTATTGGCGAAGGATTTCTGTAGGAGTTAGGCTTGAATAGGATGAGTACACAATATTTTGTTATAGTCAAAGTGCTATTAACTTGAGAGAAATTCTACATACCAATCCTGATGTGAGATATCACTTGCTCCAAGTCAATGAAAATGAGATGATCAAACTAAGCAAGATCCATGTAGATGAGACTTCGCCAGATATGATGACGCTGGTTAATCTCGGGAAAAAGTCGAGCTCTACAACGTGCTCACCGATATGAAGTCTTGCTGAGATGCCCCGAGGGGCAAAAATGAAGACAACTAAAGAATGTTCGGAGTTGTAACATTCCTATTAATGATTGTACACAAGTGGGTCGGCGACCACTTTCTAACCAAAGATTTGAAGTGTGATTTCTCTCACACGTGATGAGGAACAAATGCTTGGGATCGTAATGACTATACATTCATACTATATTATTATTAAGTGTGGTAGCTATTGAATCCTATGTTATAAGGCGATTTTTGCGCCTCCTTCCCCTTCTCTTCTGTAAGCTCTCCCTCTCTCCAAATTTCGTCTCCATTAGCATTGCCGATTTTCTTGGTGGGTGGTGACGTGGTAGAATAGAATAGATTTGGTTAGTTAGGTTTTTACGTTTAGCCTCTCAGTGAGTTCGGTGAGCTGGACGACAGTCGACGTCACGACAGTTGTGATTTTCCGTTTCCTGCGTCGGTGATCGTTTGGCGCTTGTTGCGGGGTGAGTTGTTGGGGTCCTTAAGTTGCTCCATGTTTGAGTTGTGGTGGTTGGCGAGGGAGGGAAAATTTTGCCGTCGGGGTTGTTGGGTGAAGTGCGTGTAACACCCCTGAAATTTTCGGAGCGTTACACCATCATTCTATCGATAACTTAATCATTCAATCACTTCAATTTGATAAGAAAGACCCAATGTATATCAAAGCTTCTACAATAACTCAACTCTAAGCTAATTGCTCTTAAATGCAAAGACTAAATTAATGAGCTCAATTAAGTAAGTTTACACACTGATTCCCTTGCAGGGGCTTAAGCAAGTAAAATACTAAAAATCCACACCAACTCCATAACCAAGCTTTAACCATTTCAAGAAATCTATTGATGGTTATTACCTGTAAAAAAGAACAGAAAATGGGTGAGCTTTTGAGAGCTCAGTAAGGTCGCTTAAGAATCGATGAAGTGATACAGCGATTTGTAGATTTATTTCACTGGCAATATGGAGAATGGAGAAAGATTCAACTCAATCCTTTAAATAAGATATCAATAAAACCATTTTCAGATACACGGTACATGATGCAAATGCAACATATTCAGATGATATTGAACATGAGCACTGGGTAACTAATAGATAAGCAAAGCCACATAGGCAGTGCTGGTCAACATTTAGAAAAGCCAAACAGACAGTGCTGAGTAGCACTTAGCAAAGCCACACGGGCAGTGCTCATTGTCACAAACTACATATATATGTACACTGGCTAGTCTATCAAGGTACTAGCCTACACCAATACACACCAACTCCCGCCAAAACACACCAATACGAACTCTCATGTCAATACACAGAAGGACAATATCGCTAATTCAACGTATAATTCGATGCTCGATGGGCAGTAAAAAAAATGAGCATCAACATGAATGTAAAAAATCGCTTAAGACTCAAAATAGGGTTTCATGGGCAATCAACATATTCTCATGACAATTTTATAACTAGAGTCCAATAGAATTCGAGAAATAAATAGAATGAAACATTCGAAATCAAAGTAATGAAGTAGGGTTTGGATAGAATTTCTAACCCCAATCCAAGCTGTGCACTACTATTCAATCTCGTTCAAAATCTTTGAATTAAGCTAAATTGGCAAATTATTATTAGAATACAATCTAACCTCATAAATTATGAACCCAATGTTAATTTCTTAAACACTGCTCACTCTGACACTCTTACACGAAATCAAATCGAAAAAGATCCCTAAGACGACCAACCTAACCGAAAACCCCGCACACTCTATAAGGCATTAAGATACTACAAAATTAATAATAAATTCTTATATAATACCTTTATAGCTTTATCAAAAGTTAAAATGTGAAAATTTTGAGTTAAAATAATTCCTTTAAATACAAGAAAAGCCCAAAATAGCCATTAATAGTTCTAGCTCAAATAAAAGTCTCATAATTATTATAAGAGCTTTACATATACAAGGAAAATACTGAAACTGAAATTAGAATTTAAAAAGCATCAAAATTATTTTAAAATTCAACTGTTTTGCTAACTCAAGTGTGATAGGAAGATAGTACCAAATTAACATTACTGTAAAATTAACATTACTCTTCATATTATAAAACGTTACTGTAAAATTTTCAGAATTTAATAAGAATGTTAAAGTCTCCCAATGAATTTTAGAAAAACTGGACTTGTGGAAATTATTAAAAATACTAAAAAATTTCAGAAAAATCTGAAAATTTACCAGTAATTCTAATATTACCTTTGAAAACTTTCTGAAAACTTTCAGCATCTTACGACAACTGCAAACTATTTCACAGCCACGTGGTACAGCTGTGCAAACACAGTGTACCGTTTCATTGCATAAACCCATTACTGTTTGTGCATCTTCTTCTTCCCTTAACTCTCTACAACAACGCTCAGCATCTTATAGATCACTCGCGACAGCCTCTTCCCTTCTCCTTTATACACCTACCACATATGTACACACACATACATTACATACACAAACACATCTTCCTCCCATTTTTTTTTTTCAAGACCCATTTTATATAACCTCACAAAAACCACATGGCAGGTTGCCTTACAGTCCGCTTTTTCAAGACCCACAACTTTTCTATAAAAAAACTCAAATAAGCCCATCCCTCACCATAAATCTTCTTAGGTTCATTTCTTACATGAATGTGTGGCTCATTAGAATCTAGACTTCATTTTTAAGCATACTAAGTTTGTCGGTGCTTCCCTATAGTTCCATGGCCATTGCTTTCATCTCCATCTCACCCTTTTATGCAAGCAAATGTTAAACTCATGCAGGCACTTTGCACTTTCCAGTGATGCAATCCTCATAGCAAATGACATAGAACCGAGTTGTTATACATTCTTTCTACAAACCAACATGTTTCCTACCCCATTTACTAAGTCATTCATTGCCTGCTTTGAACCCAAGAAGAAAGGGTTCCTTTCCAATTCTAAATGCTACCCAAAGACTCCAAAACACAACACTTCTTCCAATATCCATAACAAAAACTAGGCGCAAGAGAAGCAAAACCTATTTACGTAAACACATACTTTGACAGATAATATAGGTTGGGGGCTGTGACAAAGGGAATTGAATCATTGCTAATTGAAAACTATAATGTAATAGGAAGCTTACCGGAAATCAAAACCCTTTTGCCGGAATCTGACACCAATCCCTCGATCAGTCCCTCTCTCTCTCTGTTGTAACCGAAGGAGTAATTTACTCCTTTTCTACTGTAACCAAAAATATACTTAAGGTAAGGCTTAAATTTCTCTTAATTCCCCTCCTTTGTTCCCTCTTTTTCCAAAAGATGTAGAGTTGACAATATATAAACAATAGATCAGATTTTGAAATCTTTTAATTATTCAATAGTCCCGATTTTTAATTTAAACTGTTTAACCAGAGGTTTCAATGGGCCGGGCTTGGGCCGGCCCAGCTCGGGCCCAACGGGCCAGAAAAAGGGCCGGGCCATTTAGGGCTTATGGCCTTGTAAACCGGGCCGGGCCTGGGCCGGACCCAAATCTTGGATATGGAGGCCCTGTCCAGGCCCAAGCCCTAGGCCCTAACTTTAGGACCGGGCCTAGGGCCGGCCCAGACCCTTTTTTTTCTTTTTTGTGCGCAAAAATACTAATTCACAAAATAAATACAATTGATAGGCCCTAAACCATTCAATATCTCTCTCGTGACTAATGAAGTGTCTTAGAGCTTTACGTTTACTCTATTTGAGAATAGTGATTAGCAACAAAGAGTAATTTTATTCGCAAAAAGACAATATTTTCACATAAATAAATATAAAGAAATGTACATGTCCAAAAAAGTTAAAATATGAGGTGTAGAGATAATGATGTGAGAGAAAGAAGGAAAAAGAAAAAAAAAATGACTCAAAATGGTTTAGGGCCAAACTTAGGGTCAAAGGGCTGGGCCAAAATAGGGCCGAAAAGAGGGCCAGAAACAGGCCAAAGGTCGGGTCGGCCCAATTTTAGATAATATTAGGCCTGGCCCTAGCCCAGGCCCAAGGCTCTACAGGTTAGGGCCAGGATTATTCACGTTTAGGGCCGGGCCGGCCCTTTTGACATCTATATTTAACTATCCCTTTAACTATTATAAATTGCTTATTGTATCCCACTTCAAAATTGTCGCTAATATTGGTCGATAAAATCTGGTCACGCTAATTTTCGCTAAAGACCTAAATCGATATAACTTATAATTGATAATTTTAAATTATAACTTATGGTTTCTAAAAAAAATTCACTAAGGATAAGGTATAAAGTTCACCAGTTGATCGCTAGAGGGCCATTAAATAATTAGTTGGGATTTTTTTTTTACCATAAAGTGAGACTTGGATTTTGGGGTGTTACAGTGCGACCAAGAGTTGGAGAGGAATTGAAAAGTCTAGCTTAGGGTTCTTTTCTTCTAGGGTTTATTTTCCCCCTTCCCCTTTGTTGATCCCCCACTACAAGAAATTTGTCATTTAGCGACAAAAAAATTCTCGACGAACTTAGGTTAGTCAACAAAGGTAGGTAAACGTTGACGAATACTGAGTTCGTCGATAATAGTTCAATATTTCTTGACGAATGCAAAGAATTTACAGAGGATTGTGATCTTCTTAATTTTGTACTCAATTCTTGTTGTCTTAAGGAAACATGTTAAAATATTGTTTGACTTTCAGTGGGTGCACAACTATAAATATGTGTAGCTACAAGCACAACTCCATAGACTTTTCTCTTCACAAATCTTGAGTTCTTGTGAAATGGGTGGTGGTTGCACAGGAGAGATGAGGGCTCATCAGGCAAAACTGAACTGTGACATCACCATTCCCAACCTTGGTTTTGGCACTTACTCCTTTGACAACGATAGAGACACCATTGAACTAGCCATCCAAATGGCTCTTAACCCTAAATTGAATGCCCTAATCCAACTGAATCCTAAAATGAACTAATTGAACCCTAAATTGAATGCCCCAAATCAACCGAACCCTAAATTGAATCAATAGAACTCCCTAATTGAACCCTAAATTGAAGTAATTGAACCATAATTAAATCCTAAATTGAATGCCCTAATAGAATCGAACCCTAAATTAAACTAATTAAACCTCTAATTGAACCCTAAATTGAATACCCTAATACAATCGAACCCTAAATTGAAATAATTCAAGTGCATCGGAAATGTGCATTTTGAACAATTTTTTCCCATTTGAACATTGATAATTTGTTTGATAATTTTAGGTTGTTTGATAATACAATCGAACCCTAAATTGAAAAGCGCATCAGATATGTCCATATCCCATGAACGCGGTCGAGCACCCGGATCTGCAGGAGGATGAGGTTATAGCTCTGACGTATAGTCAGGCGCACATGCGGAAAAAGGACAAGGACGAGGCGCACCGGGCGGGCGACTATATTACAGATATTGCCCGGCGGATCGATGTGAGTCAATTTGTTTAAGTTGCTAAATTTTTGTCTTTCTATCCTCAATGTCTGTTGCGTTAATTAATGCCCTAACATATCGTTAAATCACTGTTTTTGCAGGTCTCGTATGAACAGCTTAGGGGGTCCGAGCAGCAGTCCGGACAGCCATCAGCGTCCACTAGTACGGGTGCGAGTACTGGGGTGTTGAAGCGATGGCTGGATACGCCGGAGGTTGTCAATCGGCCGAAAGGCTACATACGCGGCCTGCCTAGCACGACTGCTCGTGCCGTGATAGGAGCGTCCTCACCCCCCACTGCCCCTCCACAGACACCGGCTCCTCGGCGTCCGTTGGACGACGAGGAGATCCATCGCATTGCTACGGTGGTGGTGAGGATGATCAGGGAGCAGGGTACCGCTGCTGGACATGCAGAACCGGCCCCGGATCAGTAGGATCCAGATCCGGGACTCGACAACCCCTGATGAGTCCCTTCTTGTCCCCGTTCCCAGCTTCCCCCCCACCCCGCGCCCGGCTTGTACTCTTCTCCCGTCCCCTAACCGGCTGTATCCGATTCCCGGCTTGTATGTAATGAGTCTTTTCTATAATAAATATTTTTTATGATTGATTAAATATATATTTCTTTGTGTATTGATTATTGCGCGTTGTTGTTGAGAAATGAAAATTTTATTACAGGTCTGGGTAATAGAAAAATAAAAAAAAAATTCAATTTTTTTTTACTTTTGGCGACGGATTAATTCCGTCGCTAAAAGTGTCCCTACTATCAGTTAATTAGCGACGGACTATTCCGTCGCTAAAACATTATTCCGTTGCTAATTTAAGGAAAAAAAAATAAATTAAAATACTAAAAATATAATTAGAGACAGATATTCTGACGCTAATTAAAAATAACTCTGTCTCAAAAACTTACATATTACACGACGGATTTGAAAATTCTGTCGCCAAACTATTAGTAACGGGCTTTTATACGAGGGACTTTTAGCGACGGTAAATCCGTCGCTAAAACATTTAGTGACGGATTTTAGGCTTTTAGCGACGGATTTACCCGTCGCTAAAAGCCTTTTTTCTTGTAGTGATTCATCCCTATGCTTATATTGAAATGTTGTGGTTTTCCTTGAAAACCCTTTTAAAATTATCGTTTGATTGTTTATAGAAAAATAGTTTTAATCGTTCTGTTCTCCATTTTAAAAGTTGTTATTTTGTTTTAAATGTAAAATCGTCCGAATCATTTTAGATTTTATTAAATCTTTGATTGACCTTACTGAGCTCTCGAAAGCTCACTCTACTTTGACTTCTTTTCTGCAGGTGATAGCCATCTTTAGGTTGAGGTTGCCTATGTGGATTAGAGCCAAGCAAGGAAAAAGAGAACTTTAAACTTTAGCCTTGGTCATTAGAACCCCTGCGTGGGTTAATATTGGTATTTGAGATTTTCAGACTTAGATTTCACGTTATACCGTTGATATTAGGACTATGATTTAATTGATGATTTAGTTGCTCTGAAAGCTTGTGGTATTATTTTGATGAGTTTGAGGATATCCTGTTTTAGTGTAAGTGATTGAGTGAGTGTTAACGCTCTGGAATTTCCGGGATGTTACATTTAAAATGGACAGATACTTACACTATGTTTTCTCCCGTGTGTATATATCTTTCTTTTTCGCCAGTCATGTGAGTTCTCTAACTTTATATTTGAGGCATATAAATTTTATTGAGTACTAGCTCGCAATTGATCTTAAGCAATATCTGGAGTAGTTTGCCATGAAAATGTAACTATGTGTTTGTATGACAGATACTCTGGGGTTAAAGAAAATTGGTTTAGTTTAATAGAGCGCTTAACTTGATTGCAACGAACCACCTAAGCTTGTAGTATGTATAAACACGAGACAAAATTAATAGTCTACACAATGTTTCATTTTTGAACAAAAGTAGAAATCGTGAGGAGAGATAAGCAACTAGGTCTTTAGAGTATCCTCCAGATTCATGACTTTTAGAAGTTTTTGTGTTAGCTATAGCAAGAGCTTCCCTAGCTAAGTATTTCATAGCCACTATTATTTTTATTAAGTGGTCATGTATGTATCTTTTCTTGAAAGGACTCTTTTTTTATTTTCCCTTCTTAGTAATATGACCTCCAAACTCAATCTAACTAAACCGTTTTAATAGGCACAAAAAGAATGTGTTATTAATATCCATTATAGCCGAGATAGCAGTGCCATAGTATTTATGAAAATGCCAGGATAATAAGAAAACGTTTTCAAAATGTTGGAGTTGCAACATGGGACCGTTTTTATGTCTCCCAAAAAAATTTCGTATACGGAAAAAGTGTCTGATTGGTTCTTTGTTGCTCTTTAAATTTATGGCATCTTCCTTTTGTCTCTTTTGACTCATTAGTTAAATGCTACTAAAGAGAAAGTAGAAAAATCAGCTCAAAAGGAAAACATGCAACTCAACTCAACATAAACATGCAATAGCCTATTGCAACTCCCTCGATCATTATAGTTGTGTGTGTGACTTCTAAAATTATGTAATTATTATTATTTTATGCAACTTCCTCGGCCAACTTAGTTTCATATGTGACTTTTGCATTGAAAGATTTAGCTGTGCTTTTGCTTTTAGAATATCACTAAAAAAGTACATCTGCATGTAATATTCTAAAATTGTATGGTTTGACCGGCCAGGTCAACCATCCTGGAGCCATGGCTGAAATTTATGAAAGGTTTACATTTGACTATTGGTTTCTTCTACTATATATGAGACATGATCTTTTTTATTCAAATAAGTACATGATAAAAGTTTTTGTTGTTGAAGAAGAATGAAGTGCAATTTTAACTCAGTTCGAAGCAGCAGAAATTTTAATGGTCGCTATGTGGAAAACTTTAAAGCATCTAGGAAATCACGCGAGACTTTTCGATATTTACAAGCAGTGTTGCATGGCATAATAACATTTGACCTTGGAATACATCTCGTAGATGGCAGGAACTACAAAATCAGAAGAAAATTTCGTCCCGAAGATGGATAAGAAAAGGAAGGTGATAGAGTTAAAGGTTGAATTGCTGTTGAAGAATTTCTTACACATGTTTGGTGTTGTGGAAGCCCCGTGAAATAGGAAATTAAAGTTGAGAAAGTTTTAGGATACTTTTGCTCTTAGTAATTTCTAGACTTAATTTGTGGCGTAAAACATTTCTGAACATGGACTAATTATAAGTATGGGTTGAATTTGGGTTGTTGATATTGTTGGTTGCGCTCTTGTGTAGAGTGACACATTGTGCCTTCTAAATAATTAAGATTCGTTTTTAGGTAGAGTCAAAGGATACTTTTTTATTAGATTTCAGCTGCTATTAACTTGTATGATGATTTCATGCTCTGATATTATAGTTAAAGACTTTATTGATGTTTGTGGTCATGGATAAATTGGCACATATTTAAGGAGGTTTTCACGTAGCAGGCAACCAAGTTATTTCCTTCTTTGTAGAAAGAAATAAAAGGATTTAACGTCGATATCCACGTGTATTGAACTAGTTTAGTTCAAAATGGACTAATTCCCACGAACGCTCTATTGTGGGCTATGCTCACAAGGGTTCATTGGTTGAGTACGAAATGCTTGACCCATGAATATATAACCGGTTTGGTGCGAGATCAAAAGTCATCTTTAAGCCATAAGATTGTCTCTAATATATTGTGCATTTGTGAAAATAAGAAGTAAATAAACTAGAATCTGCAAACGTATGCAAGTTTATTAATCTCCACATAGATGTAATACTAGTACTAATGCACATAGACATACAATTCTCTCTTCCGTTCCTACGAAACTGGAGAATAAAAATGCTTCAAGTTTATTAAATTTTGCTTAATGCACCAAATCGATTGTGTTATCAATTTTATTACACTAGAGACTAAAATTTTTCCATGCTATTTTATGCCCTTCTTGACGTGAAATCCGAGATCCGTTGGCGCTGCAGGTAGGCCTTATTAGATCAAGGAATACACAATTTGGTTTAGTGAAAATAACATGTGGGGTTACACAGAATAATTCTAAGGGAGCCACAATTCTACACCTGCCATAAGTTCTTCGAAGATTTTCATGGCAGAAGCTGGCAGGCTCACAAGCACATTTATACTTTTCCTATCACTTCCATGTGCTAGAAACAGAATGATTTCCTTTGATTCTGCCAAAGACGCAAGTCCTGATACATGAGGTACTCCCCATCCAAAATCCGTGGTGTCAAAAGGTAGCTTGCACCAGCTACTGATCAAAAGTGTAGCGGTAAGAGAAGGTTGAAGTCGGTTCAGTTCCATATAGTCAATTACTGACCTTATATACTTGTCGGTCACCTTACCAATAGCCTCTTGAACCAGCCTCACTATGGATGATAATGGGTTTTTTGTAATCTCTCCTGCACCTGAAATTACATACGTATGTACAACACAATTGCCAAAGTATCCATGTGGTATAGGCGGATCAAATCTTGACCGCCCATCCACGGGGAAGAGGAGTTTTATCCGTTGGTTGGGATGTAGGCTCAAAGCCTTGGTTCGCATTTTCCATGTAAGTGCCACTAGGGCTTCGAATGAACTACACTTGGCTAGATCCCCATCTTCCATGACTTTGATCTTTAGTTGTTTGAGCTGCTCAGGGTCGAAGATGAAGGATTTATGGATGAGATCTTCTTTGTCGAGATTGATGGTGTTTGATATGTCTTCGATTTGATCAAATTCGTGATGTGGGAAGTCGATCCTTGGTGGATTTCGAGGTTTGAGTATGCTTCTATCTAGGTAGGGATTAATCTGGAGAGGTAAACCTCTAGCGGTTTCGCTCCATGAGTTCATAAATTGCATGGCACCAAACCCATCAAGAATGCAATGGTTCGTATACAACCCAACAACAAATCCTCCACATTCAAACTTCGTCACCTGCAAAAGAAATTCACGACACTTATATTACATACCATAGATGTACAAAACTGCTTAAAAGAGGACAGACATATTTTTATTGAGAGCCTAGATCCAGGCAACAATAGCTAAACTTCATACACAAATTCAGAGCCTAGATCCAGGCAAATCGTGGACACCGCTGAAAACCCCTCTCTGGAAAAAGGAAAAAAAAATTAAAAATAATAAACACTCTCTGAGACACAAAAACTTTCGTCTCTTCATCCATCCCCGTCACCACCACTGGTTTTCTCCATTGTGTGGTGGCGTGGTAGCGTACGATTTAGCCTTTCTTCTAATTTTAGTGTGTATTTCGTTTTGGTAAAGATTCCTTGTGATTGGCGTCTTGCATTGGAGAGTCGTTGTGTTGAAGAACGCCGGATCCGGTCTGTAATCATCACCGGATCTGTTACCTGCGGAGCGGTTGGTTGCTCGATGGACTGAGGAAAGTGGTATGTGAGGGTGGAGTCGGACGGAAAATCTTGGGTTGGTGTTTGAGTTGCTACCAGAAATGCTGCCGGATGTTGTTAATTTTGACGTGGTTTCCAGCGGTGGTTAACGGATACGAAGGTGGGGTTTTCTGGCTGATGGGGAAGTGGAGGGACGTGTGGTGTGGCCTCGGGCTTCGGATTGGCGTGGACAGGTGTCGTGTGTTGTTCAGCAGGTGGTTTGACGTGTGTGACAGCTGTTTGTTCATAAAGATTAAAAAAAAGTTGTTCTTTATTTTGTGTCTATTTATTTAATTTTTTTTTTGTACTACCTATGAGACGGGATTGTCATCTGTATAGTTACGAGTTGCTGTATACACGCTATGCGCGCGTGCGACTCACAAATTTATCAAACACATAAGTAATCAACAATCAATTAAATTTTGATTCAAAATCAATTTCAAAGAGGGCTTTTTACACATATAATCCAACTTTATTTATTAACTTTACTACCTGTCAAAGAAAGCTTATTTATTTTATGATTGTGGTTGTTAATTAAGCTAGTGTATAAAATACATGTGATAAAGAAGAAATGCAGTTACATAAATGCGGGAAGTGGGGTAACTGAAGATGTGGAGAGTGGGGAATGAGATATTTTATTTTTTTGTCCTTAAAATGGACACTTGTCAATATTGGAGTGAGTTTGAGTGTAATACCAAAAGGGTATTACACCAAAAAAAGACTTCTCATTATAAGCAGTATAGATATAAATGCAATCTCAGAGACTAGGAATGTCGTTAGCCTCGTTTATTTTCTTATGGTATATTTTTTTGATAATTCTAAAAAAAAAAAAAAAAAAAGGAAAATGAACAAAAAAAGTAGACCAACACACGGCTTACGAACTGGGGGGGGGGGGGGGGGTGGTATCGAAGTGTAGAATTTGAAAATAGAGTACCATGTCTATCAAAAACTATCAGCTAACCATGTTAGGAAACCATACGGTAATTTTTTATTTTTTTTTGTGGTTATGAAACCATACTGTCATTATCAGTTTCTAGGAGAACAATTATTAAGACCATTGCAGTTTACTAAACCCGAACGACAGAGAAGTTAGAACACTGCGACAGAATTTTATCCAGAAAAAAAATAGGAAAGACCAAAATCAAGCAGTTGAGCAAGAAATTTATATGCAAAATATAGGATCCCAAATCAAACATTTGGAAATTTTCCAACTAACCTGAACCATTAGAGGAGGAATCTCTAGTATCATTCTAGGATCGACAATGTCACAAAGCAACAACTTAAGAACCGAAAAGTCCGGCTTTCTAAGGTCCCCAAGCATTTCTAGGGAAGCATTTGCTTGTGCCTCAACGAAAACCGCACCTTCTCCGGTGCAGTCCACAGTTAGCTTCCCCTCAGTGTCGACAGCCATCCGCCCAGCTAGTGGGTAGTAATGAACGAGAATTTTCGATAAGGCATCCTTGATTACTTCCGCAGCTTTCTCATTGCCTTTGTCATTGTGCTTGAAACTATACAATGTAGGCACTGTCATTGCAGTATTCTGGTCAATGTTGGAGAGATAATATAAACCCCTTTGTGTCTCCTCGGCCGGAGGGACAAAACTTGGCTCTCCTCTCTTTACAGTGAGTTCCAACATGATGTGGAGATTAGGGTGCCGAAGACAATGCTGATCTTAATGTAAATATTTCATTAAGGTGGTTGATTCTTATACTTATTTCGGAGTTTACTTGGGGCGGCCGTCCATACATGCTGTGTTGCTTTAAGTACATAGTTGTGTTGTGCGCGGGAGTATTGTATTGTGCCGGCTACTAGCTCATTTTTTCTCGTTGTCATTTGTTCTTGATGCCTTAATTAGAAGACCAGCTATTTAAACACTATGAGAAATCTCCAATTTTTTGTTTACAGTGTGGCGGCAAAGAACACTACTTTTTATCCAAGTCTTCTCTCACTAACGTTGTGTACTACTGTACATTGTTGTCTAGTATCATTTTAAGCTACCACATCATTGTCATATCATCCATATAGTTGGTACGCCGTGCAGGAGCAAGTTACAAAGGAATCAATCCTACCTCTTTTCTCTCTTCGGCATCCATTATACATGATAACAGACGCATGTGTAGACATTAGGAAGACAAGAGGGGTCCTAAATATTAGCAAAAACATTTTCAACAATGCATAATTTGTTTGAAACATTTGTCCTTTGTTTGTCTAGGCCTGCTCTGATAACCTTTGTAACCAATCTTGTTGGTTGAACGGACTTGCCAATGGATGCGAATAATAATTCACCAAAAGAGCTTCAGAGCAAAGACCAAATTGAATGCAAGGAGTCAAGGGGGAATTATTAGCCGCATACGGCTATGATAAAGTGATAATATACCACTTTGAGTTCAGGCCTCCTACACATAAATGGTTGCGAAGGTTGCAAAACTCTATGTTTCGCCTGGCATGGATTTATTTTTCTCTGCCCTTTATCTCAGTGAGTTTTTCTGCATATATCTATTAGTCGTCTTCCTCTTCCGCAGACACAAACCAAATCACCCAAGACTGCCACACGGTAGAACAGGATGGCCACTTATTGGAGAAACACTCGCGTTTGTCTCCTCCGGATGGAATGGTAGGCCAGAAAAGTTTATTGCTGAAAGGATGAATAGATACTCGCCCAAAATATTCAAAACTTCTTTGGCAGGAGAGAAAATGGCAGTGTTCTGCGGCGCCTCTGGGAACAAATTTTTGTTTTCTAACGAGAACAAGCTTGTTGTCTCATGGTGGCCGCCCACAATCCAGAAAATTACGATTGGTAGTAACTCAACTTCTGTAGAAGGGACAAAGAAAATGCGTGGAATTATAATGGAGTTTCTCAAGCCAGAAGCACTCCAAAAGTATGTACCTGTAATTGCTTGCATGGCAAGGCAACACTTGACCATAAATTGGAATACCTCAAACGGACAAGTAAAAGCATTCCCCTTATCCAGAAAGTTAACGTTTGCTTTGGCCTGCCGGCTTTTTATGACTGTTGAAGATCCCAAGCATGTTGCTAAGTTTGAGAAACAATTCGAACTTGTTACAGCAGGACTCTTGTCAGTGCCAGTAAATGTACCGGGGACGGCCTTCAATCGTGCGATCAAGGCGGCAAACCATATTCGCCACGAGCTTTCATTTATCATTGAGGAGAGGAGAAAGCAACTTTTGGAGAAGAAACAGATGGAAACTGCTCGAGACCTGTTGTCTCACATGCTCCTTGCAATTGACGAGGGTGGACAGCATCTAACAGAGTTGGAGATTGGTGACATGATACTGGGAGTACTTCTTGCGAGCCATGATACCATAAGTTCTGTGATCACATTTACCATCTACTATCTTGCTGATCATCCAAAGGTCTATGCTCAAGTCCTGAAAGGTAACTCTTTGTAAAAGTTTCATTCTATGTTCATTTCCTACTAACTTAAAAGTCCTCAGTCGTTGCAGCAGAAAAACAACAGTCAAAGCTGCGCCAAATTTCACTCTTTAGTTATGTCTCTTCTAAACTCTGTTCTTTTCCATCTTGTCTGTCGATAGAGCATCTGGAAATTGCCAGTTCAAAACAGCCCGAAGACTCATTGAGTTGGGAGGACATTCATAAGATGAACTACTCTCGCAATGTCATAAACGAAGTACTGAGGTTAGCACCTCCATCTCAAGGAGCATTTAAAGAGGCTATAAAGGATTTCACTTATGCCGGCTTCGATATCCCGAAGGGATGGAAGGTATAAACCAAAAGGGAGTACTGGTGGAATTTTGTAACTATTTTGTTTCTGGGTCAAGCGTTGTATCGTTAGAAATACGTCTGACTCTCAATGTATTGTGTTCCAGACCTTTTGGAGCGTATATTCTACACATAAAGATCCAAACTGCTTTCCGAATCCTGAGAAGTTTGACCCTTCAAGATTTGAAGGAAATGGACCAAAGCCATTTACTTTTGTACCGTTTGGAGGAGGACCACGGATGTGCCCAGGGAGTGAGCTTGCTCGTCTTGAGATACTAATCTTCGTGCATAGCTTGGTAACCAAATTCAGATGGGAAAAATTAATTCCTGATGAGAAAATCGTATATAGTCCGTCACCGATGCCAGTAAATGGACTTCCAATTCGGCTATCACCTCGTGATTGAAGTTTCAGCCTCACTAAGAAGTTCGCTTTAGGCCTTCGGGTAAACCTCAACCAGTTTATAAACCTTAAGATGGCTTTTTAATATGTTAGGTGGAAAACTTGATGTTCAGATGCATTTGTTCTTGTTTTGATGTGGTCAAGCTTATTGGTGGTCAACATACGGTCCAGCCTTTTTTGCACAAAAAAAAAACATACTTAGATGAGTCCTGCTGTCTACAGTAATGGCAACTCTCCTCAAAGTTGTACCACTATATTGTTTTCATAGATCACTTTTTATTATTATTATTATTATGGAAATAATGACGGAGAGTATTGCGTCTCGATTCCTTCAAATACACATGTTGGGGAAAGTCACACCTTTCCCTCCTTGTGCTAGCCATCTAGGAAATAACCAAGTAGAGATATATGTATAGAAGCAAACCAAACAAGAAAGTAGCAATAACACAATTAGCCACACAAAACCAATACAAGATTTTATGTGGAATACCCTCCAATGTAAAGTGAAAAATCATGGGCCAAATCCGAATATTCTTCCACTGTATCAAATAATGGGGTTACAAGGTTTTTCTTCTCTGGCACAACCTATAGAGGCTAGCAAGTACAAAATATCAAGAGAATAATACTCTTGGTTCACCACAACGAAGAAATTAGAGAGATATTACCCAAAAAAAATGAGCTACTATTCATGTCTCTATATCTGAAGCTGTAGACATCTGATATAAAAATTGACCGTTGGATGTTAAGACCATATCCTCATGAACTTTCACACAAAATTTGAGCTCAATCAGTATCCCTTTGATGAAGCCTTTGAATCTAATTGACGAGATCTTCTCTCTAGGAAGAAAATTTGCACTTTTTAAGGTTTTTAATTCACCCTTAAGTCTTCAACCTCCCAACAAAAGGCTAGATAGCCAATTGACTTTAGTTTAAGTAATTAGACCACTATAATTAAGTCCAATACACTTAGAACCCAAAGATACTCCTTCATATGGAGGGATATCCCAACAAAGTCCCCCTCCCGACTATGTGGAGGGATCTACCATACCCATTGCATTCCTACAAAATTCATGCTTCTCGTTGGATAAGGTTTTGCTCATCATATCAGAACCATTCTTGTCTTTACGGATCTCTCAAATTCAACATCCTTTAAGTCTAACACATTTCGGATCCAATGACATCTAACATACATCAATATGCTTAGACCTCGAGTGGGTTCTTTTCAAGATGAATTGCACTCTGATTGTCACAATGTAATACATACCTTTCTTGCTTGCATCCCAACTTTTGTAAGAATCTTTTTCATCCATAATATCTCCTTGCAAGCTTTCATTGCTGCTATAAACTCAGCCTCTATGGTGGAAAGAGGAAGACATTTTTGCAGCCTTGATTGCCACGACATAGCTCCCGCTGTATAAGTAATCAAGTACCCCGAAGTAGATTTTCTGGACCAATATATCCACCTATATCAGCATCAGTGAAGCCTTCTAGAATAGGCTTGTCAATTATGAAGCAAATGCACACTTTTTAAGTACCACAGAGATACCTGAGAATCCACTTAACAACAACCCAAGGTTTTTAACCCGGATTAGAGAGAAATCTACTAACAACACCAATAGAATAAGCTACGTCTGGTCTTGTTCACACCATAGCATACATCAAAGCTTCCCACAGTTGAAGCGTAAGGAACATTCTTCATCTCTTCTTCGTAACAATGAATTTTCTTTATACTCAACTTGAAATCGTTAGCAAGAGGAGTAGCAACCTTCTTGGCTTTGTCCACGTGGAACCTCTCAAGTGCTTTCGCAAATTTCTTGTGATAACCACAACTTCTTGACACTTCTATCACGAGTAATTCTCATGCCAAGGATTTTTTTTACTGGCCCAAATCCTTATAGCAAATGAAATATTCAAATCTTTCTTCGACTTGTCAATTTTCTTGACATCATGGCCAATAATCAACTTGTCAACAACGTAAAGTAGAAGAATGATAAAATCACCATCAGGAAATTTCTTTGACAAAAACACAATAATCATAAGTTGTCTTCCCATATCCATGCTCCCTCATGAATGATTCAAAATTCTTGAAGAATTGTCTTGGTGCTTGTTACAACCCACATAAACTCTTCTTCATTCTACAAACCAAGTTTTCTTTTCCACAGACTTGGAAACCCTCTGGCTATTCCATGTATATATCTTCCCATAGATCACCATGAAGAAAAGTTGTTTACATCATGTTGTTCAAGTTCCAAATCCATGCTAGCAACCAAGCCAAGAACAACTCTGATAGATGATATTTTTACAACTAGAGATAAGATTTCTTCAAAATCAATTCCATACTTTTGACGGAACCCCTTCACAACCAATCTAGCCTTGTATTATGGATGTGAGCTATTTTCTTCAGTCTTCAATCTATATACACACTTGTTCTTGAGTGCTCTCCTACCCTTAGGCAATTTACTAGTTCATAAGTGTAGTTCTCATGCAAGGATTTCATCTCCTCCTGTATGGCTTTCAACCACTCATTTTTCTTATCATGTTCCATGGCCTCATGGTAATACTCTGGCTCTTTTCCATCTGTGAGTAGCACAAACACAGTGGAAGGGTAGTTCTGATAAGGACTCTACTCTCTAGTAGATTTTCTTAACATCGGCTAGTTCCTTTGGCTCAGGATCAAAATACTGTGGATCTGCCTCATCAGTACCTTTAGCATCATTTTCATTCTCAATATGACCATGATCATCATATAAATCTTCTTCATCCTGTTCTTGCACCACAGGTGGAGGAACTTCATTACTTGTCAAGCAAATCATCAACAAATGACTCCGACTTGTCAACAAGTTTCTCAAAATAATCAATGATCTCATATTCAAGAAATGCAACATCATGGTTTCTAACTTATCTTCTTTGTAGCCAAATCTTATAGCATGTATCCTAATTATCTTGTCCACTACCCACAAAGATACATTGCCTTGATTTATCATCAAGCTTTGTTCTCACATCCTCGGAGATGTGAACAAATGCACTGCATCCAAATACTCTTAAGTGCTCATAATAGACGTCTTTCATGTCCATACTCCCTCTGGAATACCACCATCCAAAGGAACTGATGGGGAGAATTAAATCAACAGTTGTCTTCACATTATAAGAAACTGGCATTTTATGTCTGTCACCAAAAGGCCTAAATCCGTCGCAAAAGACTTTTAGCGACTGATCACTATCGCTAAAATTTTGTTGCCTATAACCCCGTCGCAAAAAATTTGGTGACGGAATCTAAAAAATTCGTTGCCAAAGAATTGACTTTTTACCGACGGCCACTAAATTAAATTAGCGATGAAAATTCCGCTTCTATTTTAGTTTATTTTCTTTTTTAAAAAATTATTAATTTCTTAAAATATTTAGCGCCGAAAAAGTCCGTCACTAAAGGTATTACCAGCGAACTTTTCGTGATGGAATATTCGATGCTAAAAATTTGTCTACAAAAATAAAGGCCTTTTAGCGACGGATATTCTTCCGCTAAAAGACCGTTGGTTCTGTCGCTAAAGTTTTTATGTACACTATTATTGAAGACTTTTAATGACGGAATAAGATCCGTCGCTAATTCGAATTCTTAATCCAATAATCAATTCTCAATCCACATTAAACCTAAATAATTACTGATGATCAGCAATTATTTAACCCTAAAACAAACACAATACATATATATAAATTTACAAATTCTATACTAATCAAAAAATAAAAAGTATATAGAGTTCAATAGGGCACGGGAACAGGATATAAATAGAGTAGGGGAGGAGAAGGGAGCACAAGTTTAGAAGAGCACGGAAGAGGAATAAAAATAGGGGAGGGGATCCGCACAAGTCCAGGAAGGCACGAGAGGGGAAGGGCTGGGATCTGGATCCTTATCATCCTTGACCACAGGGTACTGTCATCCGGATCCAACTCAGTATATCTAGCAACAGTGCTCTGCATGTAAAGGCACATACATATTAATCTCGATAGTAATCATATATAGTGTTTAGTAATTGTATATAATGTTTGCACCTGATCCCCCCGTGAGCTGATCATCTGGAACACCTTCTCAGCAATGCAATGTATATCGTCTAGGTGTAACTGTCGCTCCATGGGCGGTGTCTGCGTCTATGGAGGGGCAATAAGGGGTGGGGACGCTCTTATAATGACACGTGCAGTCGTACGGGGCAGGCTGCATACGTGCCCTTTCGGCCTATTGATGGTCCCCGGTGTATCCAGCCACCGCTTACGTCTCCCGATACACATATCTGGACTCGTGGGTGCTGATAGCTGTCCGAACTGCTACCCAGACCCCTTGATTTGATCATACTAGGCTAGCAAAATAATGATTTGACATTGAAGATATTAAGGCAATAGACATCGAATACATAACCAAAATTTAACATAAATAATTTAATTTGTAACTTACATCTATTTGCTGAAAAATATTTAAAACGAAGTCCCACGCCTGATGTGCATCATTCTCATCTTTCTTCCTCACGTGCGTCTGAGTGTACATTAGAGCACAGACCTCATTGGCCTCCAGGTATGGGTGCTCAGCCGCATTATTGTGTCCGACGATGTCGTGAGGCACCGACCCCCCTCCCCCTCCCCCCTGCATTTACGTGGGATCTTTATGTTGTATGTTCTCCTTCGCACTCTTAGTCTTCGCCTCCCAAGTTGGATCAGTGATCCACTTATCAACCATCTGCCCCATATAGATAGTGAGATCCAATGAGGGGGATACCGCTTCCACTCCTTCATCGGGACACCCTCAAGCAGCATCTTACTCGCCCGCCTCCCTGCAATGTGTAGCTATCGCCGGTAATTTTTATAAATATAGGAAGAAAAAAAAACCTACAGCCCCAAGGCCTACTGCTCATACAACTCAAACTCGAAGCCCTTCTACAAGGCATACAATTACACTATCAGTATGATTAATTTAAATATTAGGTACTAATTAAACAAATAATGACTGACAAACTCTGAAAAACCATACCAGCCACTCCTCCCACAAGGCCTCCCTCATCTTTGCATCTGAGTTCTTCCATTACAGCAGTGGCTGAAAGAATCGACCCTTCACAAGGATGTTGATCTTCGTTTTCGTCGGACACTCCACGATCCTGAGAAAGAAATACATTAATATTATTAATGCATAATAACTATCAGATTAAAGTGATAAGTACTGCATTAAATCAATGTTTTTACTTACTACCACTCTTTGGTGAGAGTAATTCTCTGTTTCTGCTGGGGGTCGATGTGCACCCCACATGTCGATCCATGGCCTCGAGAAGATCCTACAAAATACTAATATTAATACAGTTCAAATATAAATTAAATATAAGTCTAACATTATGACTAAACGCTAAAATCAAATAAACCTAAGGTCGTCGAACCCAGAAAAGATAGAGAACCAACATGCAGATAAAAGGACTTCGCCTGAAGCGGGGGCTACGACAGTGGCTGAGGCTGGGTCCCCGCCTGCTAGATGCTTGCACTCTGTGCCTCATCATCAGTGTGCAAAATTGAGGTGGGAGCCACGGGGGAATGCCAAGGTGGCCTGTAATCTATCCATAACTGACAACATGAAACTGACTTTGTGTAAAGAGACTGCAGAAAAATTAACACATTAAAATGACAACGCGAAATTGCTACACTAAAATTGTAAAAACACTATATGAACTGGATGAACGAATAAGTTAACATATTGCGACAAAGTAATTAAGTACACGTCACACTAGGAAGATGACTTCGTTATGTCATACCATTTAGTGAAATACTCAAATAAAATAGCGCAAGAACATGCTTGTTACAACATTACAAGTGAATCATTTTTATTTTGAGAGTCATGATCATCTTCATCTTTAGACGCATCATCCTTTTCTTCTTGAGACTTGTCATCCTCTTCATCTTGTAATTCATCCTCCTCGTCAATAGACTCAACCTCATTATCTTCACCACTTTTTGCATCTTTCACGTTGTCATCTACGACTTCTTCTCCTAGATGATGTGTTGGTTAAAGAGGAAGATCGTCCTCCTCATTGTTCACCTTAACCAGTACCAATACCGATGCTTAGTCGGCTTGATAGGTGTCTACCTTACTGTCATATGCGACTGGTAATTTCTTAGACTTGATAACAGTGTACCAATGAGATTTATGATTTGCGACATCTTTTGCAAAGAACACTTGTGCAGCTTGACTAGCAAACACAAACGGTTCATCTGATGCAAGTCTTGACTTAACATTAACTTCTGTAATCCCTTGTGAGCTAACATGTATTGCTTTACTGCACGTAATATAAAACCAGGTACACTTGAACATTACCAAGAGGTCTGACTACCCATATAAGTTAGCTCAACAATCTCATCTATCTTCATAAAAGTCCAAGCAATTCTCGTCATAACAGTCGCCGTTGACCAAGACTCTATTATTTTGGATTTTTTCAGTTCGGTCATCATCTTTTATGTTAAACCTAAACCTGTTCACAGTATACCCTTCATGACGGGATGCTTGTTTACTAGGGCCATGAGCTTGTACTTTCAAATGGGAGTCTACTGGTTTGTCGACCGATTGAATCTATTATAAAAGACGGTGAAAATTAAGGATAAATCAACATACGAATAAACCACATAGTTATAAATAACACATAGTCTAGTTTGGTTAAATACTTACAGGACTTTTGAACCCTTCAAGAAATTGCAATTTTTGATGAGATTGAAGTCCAGCGGAATCAGTAATTGAGGTTTACAATCCGATATAATTAACCCGCTGATCACACATTTTTTATTTTTTAAAGTAATTATTTGAAGAGATTAACTTACTCAACGAAAACTGAAACTTTTTCACAATTTAGAAGGGCATATATTGTTGCAAAGCTATAGTCTTCATCTAATAGCCACCGAGTATAAGTTCGTCCAAACAGACTACCTGGCTGCTTGAATATTGATAAATGCCCTTCTAAGTGTGTGCTGGCTCCAGGCTCATTTTGCCTTAGTTGATTTAAATGTGTATCAACATTAGGCTCAAAATATGTGCTATAAAAGTTGACAAGCTCTTTTATTATGTAAGCGTCAGCAAGTGAGCCCTCAATACGAGCTTTATTACGGACTTTTCTCTTCGAATGAAACATGAATTTAGAAGTTTAGTGAATAAAGCTTATTAAAATATCAATGATAACAGGGTTTGCATTATGTGTAATAGTACAACAGAGAGTTAAAGGATTACCTCTTGAATGGATGTATCCACCGATACTGCACAGCTGTTCCCATATTAGCTTCATACACCAAGTGAACTGACAAATGCTCCATTGAATCAAGGAATGACAATGAGAAGATTTTCTCGAGCTTGTAAATTGTCACCACAATATTCTTCTCAAGTAACTTTATATTACTTACCTGGAGTGTAAAAGAACATATTGTTCACAACCTATCCGGACCGCACCCCAGGGCCCGCTAAAAGACTCCAGTGGCACGACACGTCACCCGCTCGGTAGTCAAATTTGCTCAACATCATTCCTCGGTCAAAACGCTCCGATGCTCAAACATCGCCCTGCTCGATCAAAGCGCTCCGCGCCTTAAAACATTCAGACAGAGATCGAAAGTACCTCCCCCCCGAGGGGTCGGCCACCCCCCTGAGAAGGGGGTCGGCCAACCACCTTGTAAGGGGGTCGGCCACACCCCTGAGAAAGGGGTCGGCCAACCACCTTGTGAGGGGGTCGGCCACCCATTTTTGTGAGGGGGTCGGCCAACCACCTTGTGAGGGGGTCTGCCACCCCTTTTGTGAGGGGGTCGGCCTCCCTTGTCCTTAGGGGGGGAGGGGACCTGCTTACCGCTGCTATTACCTCAATCAACGCATTCAGCAATGCTCACTCATCACTAGTGGTCGCGTGACGCCCATTATCGCCCGCACAATCAACCGGGGCTCCAGCCCTCGCGGCGGGACGGGCTCACAACCCTAAACCCTCGCCGGCATAATCAACCGGGGGCTCCGGCCTTCGCCCGCACAATCAACCGGGGCTCCGACCCTCGCGGGCGGACGGGCTCACAACCCTAAAGCCCTCGCCGGCACAATCAACCGGGGGCTCCGGCCCTCGCCCGTACAATCAACCGGGGCTCCGGCCCTCGCGGCGGGACGGGCTCACAACCCTAAAGCCCTCGTCGGCACAATCAACCGGGGGCTCCGACCCTCGCCCGCACAATCAACCGGGGCTTCGGCCCTCGCGACGGGACGAGCTCTCAACCCTAAAGCCCTCACCGGCACAATCAACCGAGGGCTCCGGCCCTCGCGGGCACAATCAACCGAAGGCTCTAGTCTTCGCAAGGGGGTGGGACTCACAGCCCTAGGGCCACCGCCGGCATAATCACCCGACAGACTGACGGGGGGGGGGGGGAGGGGGCCCCAGTCCCAATGCCCCGGCACGAGGACCCTTCGCCACAGACTCTGGATATCAAGTTGCAAGCATGCGCACTCATGTTACCATTGATCATCGACACCGCCAGGGCAATGAACCACGAGTCACTCCGGGACGGGAGCAGGTCCTTGGAGGGCATCGTGCCCGGCACGCCTAGCAGTTGGCTACAGGGGCAACCCTCACCATTGCCAAGATCTCGGCGCGTCTCATGACATATCTCGTGGGATTCAGTAAGGGCTTGGACTGGAGGCTGGGGCAACGGGCTACTCTGACCATGCTACCGCAGAGTGGTCAGTCTCCTCGGACAGGCAGAGGGACGCTGCAAGGGCAGGACGACACGAACTCGGGGACCGACAATTCGACGAACAATCAAGACTGCGGGACCCCCTACGGCGATGTGTCAGTCCCGGAGGATGACACGTGTCGGCTGATGACACACGCATATTTGTGCCTATATATAGTGGATTCTGGAGCTTATTCAAGGACTTCTGCCTCATTTGACATTTTGACTTTCTCTCTCTAAAACCCATTCTCTCTGGATTTCTAGTGAGAGAAAGACATTTGAACTTATGACTTCGAATTCTCGACGTTGCACCCTTGACACAGACTGTCGACCGCCGGCCCTGTTCGTCGTCACCCTGCCTACATGGCACTGCCAGCCCTCGCGACCTGCCTGAGGAGCCTTGCTCTTAGCCCTTACGCCATCCTTGCTGTTTCCCACTTTGCCTACTTGGAAGCCAACTCAGACTGCATCCTTTGTGGCACCTCGACGTGGCAAAGGACCCTCTTTCCGCACCAACATTTGGCGACTCCGCTGGGGAGGTGAGCATTGTGTTGCAGTTTGCCGCACCCTAGCAACCATGCCTGTACAACGAAAAGCTACCAGGGCAGCTAGCCAAGGCCTCAACCCCACTATCCGTGATGAGCATCACTCTGACGACCAAGAGGGGACTAGCGCTATACGCCACCAAGACCCTCCCACACCTGACGTGCAAGTGGCAGTCAACGCGGCCATCCAACAGTTCACCCCCACCATAGCCAGCATACAGGACTCTCAAGCTTCACTCATGGCCGCCATATTAGAAATACAGAAATCCATACAAGCGATGGCCTCACAACAGATTGTGCTGCCGGTCCAGCCTGCAGGACCCGGGCCGTCCCCTGACGCTACTCAGGCGCCAGTGTCATGACCACCGCCACCTCAACCCTCCAGACCCCTGGAGATAGGACTCGCGACATCTTCCCCGCCCGTGGCTGAAACGCTGCGTCCCGTGATGTCGCCACGTAGACAGCAGCCGGATCTTGGGCCATTATTGCAACAAGTCTCCCCTACTGTTGCGCCTCAGCATGCTCCAGCCAGGAGCTCTTCTGAGACTCACGAGTCCATTGAGATGGATCCTAACCCCTACTTGATGGAGCAGCACCAAATGACAGGCCAAGTGGTGGATATGTCTCATCCGCCCACCCATGCCACCCTACACCTGCCCGCATCAACACCCGCCATGTATCGCCCTTCAACCGCTCCTGCCCACCAAATTGTACCATTAGAGGACTCCGGGGCTCGCAGAGTGCCGGCCGGCCGGCCACCGACCTTTGGTCGGCCAGGAGGAGCCGCCCTCCCACTATGTTTCAAAGCCTGACTTTGACGCGCTTCTTCACTGGCTGTCACAACATTCCGCACCCGACTCATCAAGTTCATTGACAGGCCACGCGCCATATGCTGATGAGATAGCCATCGTTCCCTATCCACTCAAGTACAAGCAACCCACTTTCGTGCTCTTTAACGGGCGTGAAGGCAACGCCCGTGAGCACTTAACCAGATTCGCCGGCTCATTGGAGCAATATGGACCGGGCAATAGTTTGAAATTAAGGGAGTTTCACAAGTCCCTCACGGGTTTGGCCTATACTTGGTACCATCAAATCCCTGCGGGGATAGTCCATTCATGGCATGAAATGGTCCAACTCTTCATGGACAAATTCCACTATGAAGCTGAGCGCGTCACCATAGTGGACATCGCTGGCATTCGCCAGGCCCCCGGCGAAGACTTGACCAAATATGTGCATTGCTTTCATCTTAAATGCCTCGAGTGTACAGATTTCAGTAAGGATGAGACAATGGTGCCCATATGCATCAAGAATATGAACGACGTATACCGGGTGCACCTCGAGAACTTACAATTGAAATCATGGGGACATCTCAAAGAAACGGCGAGGCGTACTTACGAGACGGTCGGGCCTGTCAAACCATGGAGGCCTCGGCCACAGAATGCACTGGTGGCCTTAACAGCCCCACCCAGTACCCAGCGCGGCGGCATCAGCACCGGCAACAGCAACAGCAACAGCAACAGCAACATCAGTAATTACACTGGCTTTAAACGCCAGTTCCCGGATAGGGACCAACAACCCGACAAACGGCGACAGCAGGAGACTCCGCCTGCCTTTCCGTGTGATTTAAATACGGTGAAAGATCTATTGACAGAATGGGTTGTCAACGACAACAACTTCCATTTACCACCTGTGCGGATCCCCATCACGGACGAGGAAAGAACCAGGCCCAACTACTGTCCCTTCCACCAGGCCCTCGGCCATCATCTCAAGAACTGCAATGCGTTGCGGGCCATCTTTGCAAGAAAGGTCGCGTCAAGCGAGCTACAGCTGCGAAAG
Source organism: Escallonia rubra (assembly GCA_033065855.1). Lineage (NCBI taxonomy): Eukaryota > Viridiplantae > Streptophyta > Magnoliopsida > Escalloniales > Escalloniaceae > Escallonia > Escallonia rubra. The sequence goes on along the minus strand of JAVXUO010000888.1, from coordinate 82,213 downwards.
AACAATGATGTGCGGAAAGAACCATACCCAAACCATGGCAACAACAACCGCGAGCATCAGGTGCTCATGGTTACCACCGACCACTTCGAGCCGCTCGCCCCCGAAGCTTCTGCGGAAGTCTCGCCTTTGATCACAGCTCACGTACCTCCTACCCCCCAGCCAGTGTCCTCGGCTAGCCAAATGACGAAGATCAAAGGCTTCTTTGATGAAATGGGGTTTTCACCCGCAGCGCGGACCTATCTCTCGGATTGCTTGATCGAGGTCACCACAGGCCTCGGGCCCGAGTGCTTTACCGCCCAGGCTGAGCTCAGACATGTCCCCTCCACTGCATTTATATTTTCAGACGAGGACTCACCAGCCGTCGAGCACCATAATCGGCCACTATACCTTGAATGCACTGTCAACAGCACCGGCTTCCGCCGCGCCTTGGTAGATTACGGCGCCTCAATCAACATCATCCCTCTCATCACTTTACAGCGGGCCGGTATACCGCCAAGAAAGATCATTCGGGACCCCATCAAAATCATTGGCTTTGGGCAGGGCCCCCAGTCCACTCTTGGCCACATCACTGTCGACCTAATGGTCGGAACTGTCCGTCATGACACCACTTTCCATGTGATAGATAGCGAGTCTTCCTTCCACCTCCTACTTGGGCGACCTTGGATCCATATCAACAAGGTTGTTCCCTCGACGTACCACCAGTGTGTGAAACTGGTGGCCGGTCCTGCGGGACATGAGGTAGCAATAACCATCCCCGCAACCAAGGCCCCTTTTGAGTGTACTTAGTCTTATTTTGCCGAGGCCTCCTTCTTCACTGAACTTGCTACAGATAATGAGAATGCCACTCACATCCACTCCACCAAGCTACCAGATTGGAACGAGCTGTGTGGGAACAAGCCACCCAAATCCAAGTCCAAGTCCAAGAAAAAAAACAAGAACAAAGCATCAACCTTAACAGCACCATCTGATGCCCCTGCCATTTCCTCGCCTGCATCCCCCAAGCCCAAAAAGCACAAGTTTGAAACCACTTTCCAGCGCGTCATCAAGGACGGAAGGGTCATCTACCAGTTATGACGGTGTCCGGGGGGTCCGCTACCCGACCGCCTCGACCACCACCCACCTACGGAGACAGAATGGTGTTGTATGGCCGAGCATTGTCCGCCAGATCACGAGCTTACCCCGGGCGCTACACCCCCCTGCTATGAAGACGGCCCACGATCGTAGGCCGAAGATCTTGAAGAAATTAATGTGGCTGATCCGGGCGAGGAACCTCGACTGACCTACATTGGCACGAAACTCGCCCCAGGCCGAAGAGAGGGACTGGTCACCCTCCTCCCCGAATATCGCGACGTGTTGGCATGGAGTTACAACGAAATGCCCGGATTAGACCCTGCTTTAGTAACGCACCATCTCAACATTGCCAACGGGTTCAGCCCAGTTCGACAGCATTCGCGGTCCTTCCGCCCCGAACTTGAAATAAAAATCAAGCAAGAGATCGAACGACTTCTGTAGGCTGGCTTCATCGAACCCATTACTCATCCTATCTGGTTGGCCAATGTTGTTCCTGTGCAAAAGAAGAATGGACAAGTTCGCGTTTGTATTGACTTCCGCGATTTGAATAAGGCATGCCCTAAAGATGAATTTCCACTGCCCAATATTGATATGCTCACGGAGGCTACCGCCGGACACGAGACCCTGTCCTTCATGGACGGCTTCGCCGGCTACAACCAAATTCGAATGAACCCAGATGACTGTGCCAAGACAGCTTTTCGGACCCCGATGGGTAACTTTTGTTGGAAGGTCATGCCTTTTGGTCTCAAGAATGTGGGTGCCACCTATCAGAGAGCTATGACAGCTATCTTTCACGACATGTTACACCGCACAGTGGAAGACTATGTTGACGACATCATTATCAAATCTAAAAGGGAAAGTGAGCACCTTGCGGACCTTCGGGCAGTTTTTGACCGATGTCGTCAATACAACATGCGAATGAACCCGCTCAAATGTGCCTTTGGAGTCTCCTCCGGAAAATTCCTCGGCTTCTTGGTCAGTCGACAGGGTATCGATGTTGACCCTTCCAAGGCCGCCTCTATCAGAGAGATGCCACCACCCAAGAGTACCAAGCAGTTAAAAAGTTTCCTTGGCAAGGTTTCTTATCTCGGCAGGTTCATCCCTGCCTTGGCCGAGCTTATCACACCCTTCCAGCACTTGACACGCAAGAGCGCACCATGGGATTGGGGTGCCCCCCAACAAAAAGCATTTGAACAAATCAAGGCGGTCCTCATGTCACCACAAACCATGGTCGTGCCGCAACGAGGCCTACCACTCTTGCTTTACCTAACCTCCACGCCCAGATCTATAGAGGCGTTACTTGCTCAAGAATTGGACGGAGTGGAACGTCCAGTTTATTATCTCAGTCGGTCAATTAGAGGACCCGAGGCCAATTATTCTGAGTTCGAAAAACATTGCTTCACCCTAGTCTACGCCTCGCAGAAATTCAGACACTACTTCTTGTCACACCAGATTATACTCGTCACACCAGATTATACTCGTCACCAAGGCTGACCCATTACGATACATGCTCACTCGCCCCACCCTGTCTGGCCGACTTACTCGTTGGTTACTGCTACTGGCCAAATTCGGCCTATCCATCAAGAATCCTACGGCTTTGCGAAGCCAAGCACTCGCAGACCTCTTGGCCTTCTTCCCACATCAAAAATATGAACCAACCTCACATCACTTGCCTGGAGAAGAGACAGCCCTGACCTCTGATGTTGATGAATTGTGGACACTTGAGTTCGACGGCTCAGCCACTAGCAAAGACCCCAATGGAGCTCCCATCCGGCAAGGAGGTGCCGGCATTGTCCTTCGGAACCCAGAAGGTGTTACCACATCCCTATCCTTCAAACTCGCATTCCCGGTATCTAACAATGAAGCCGAGTACGAGGCCCTCGTCATCGGTCTCATGCTAGCCATCAGCATGGGGGCTAAATCATTGCGTGTAAAGGGGGACTAGAACCTAATCATGAAGCAGGCCGATGGGGAATTTGCAGTCAGGGAGCCATCCTTGGCACCTTATCGTGCCTTAGTACAACACTTGGAGGGGCAGCTTGGCCATGTCCAATACGAACATCACAGCAGGTGCCACATCCGACATGCGGACAACTTAGCCACGATAGCGTCAAAAATAGACATTGACGGTGAACAACGTGTGCTAACCATTATCAAAAGGACGGCACCATGCATGACGTTGGACTTGGACTTGGTACCAACAAACATTACGACCGATGATTGGAGGCAGCCGATCGTCGACCAGCTTAGAGCACCATCACTCGCTTCCGTCTCCACTCTTATAGAATTCTTTATGTTAGGAGACATCCTGTACAAGCGATGTCCCGGAGGTACTCTGGCACGATGTTTGGCCTCGGCAGAAGCAAAGCACAAATTGCAGTATGGACATCAAAAGTGTTGCGGCCTCGACGGACCGCCACTATACCGTCGTCTCCAGCGAATGGGTCTCTTTTGGCCATCCATGACCAAGGATGCTTCAGATGTGCAGCAGGGTTGCTCGGAATGCCTATATGCACCAGACCGTACGGAAGCTCTTGTCGTCAATGTTGAGGGTGACTGGCGCCATCCCTTCCTGCAATATCTGTCCCACGGACTGCTACCCTCTGACCGCAGCTCGGCACGATCTATCAAACACAAGTCGGTCAAGTATTTCGAGACGGAAGGCGAATTGTTTCGCAAAGGATTTTCGGGACGCACCCTACGATGCTTGCAGGGTGCCCAAGCAGTCGAGGTGATCAACGAAGTGCACAATGGTGCTTGTGGCGAACATCAAGTCTCTCAGAAATTGTATGCAGAACTACTCAGGTTGGGGTACTACTGGCCGACTATGGAATCCGACGCAATCTCCCATGTACGACACTGCCAACCCTGCCAGAGACACGCAGATAGAATGCACATGCCAGCATCCGACCTTCGTATGATCGCAGCCCCTTGGCCATTCCACTCTTGGGCTTTCGACCTTATCGGCCCCATACATCCACCATCAAAAGGTCACATTTGGATCATGGTCGCAACGGAGCGCTTCACAAAGTGGGTCGAAGCCATACCTCTGCGAAAAGCCACGGGGGGCGCCATCGCCAATTTTTTGCGCGACCACATCATATGTCGCTTCGGCATCCCCCGATGTATTATCTCCGACAATGGCACACCATTCATCAATCGGGATGTTCGGACTCTCATGGAAGTAGATGATATCAATCATGCCACGTCGACTCCTTATTATTCGCAAGGCAACAGTCAGGCTGAAGCCTCTAACAAAACTCTGTTGCGCGTTTTGTCGCGCATGGTCCATGACGCGAGCAACTCTTGGTCCAAAAAGCTAAGTCATGCCCTCTGGGCCTACAGAACTTCCAGACACACAGCTACGAAGGCCACACCCTTCTCCCTCGTCTACGGGGACGAATGTGTAGTGCCGGCCGAGATCGCAGTCGCCTCGGCGCGTCTATCCCTCAGTAGTGGTCTCGGGGAGGAGGAAACCAGAATGGTGGCACTTGAGAGCCTTGATGAAAAGAGAGCTAATGCCATGCGACGAATGAAAGCATATCATGAGAAGCTTGTCAAAGCCTACGGGAAGACCGTCAAACCTCACTCCTTCGCAGCAGGCGACCTTGTCCTCCAAGCCGCCAAGCACGTACGGGCCAATTTGTCAGCTCCTAAGTTTACACCCAACTGGGAGGGGCCATTCGAAATACATACTGCCAGGAGCAATGGCTCGTACCTCCTGCTCAATCCAGACGACGGGCAACTTACCGCCCCTGTCAATGGTCGCTATCTAGAGAAGTACTATGCATGATCAGCTTGCAGCTTGTCCCCCCCCCCCCCCACGACCCGACATTTTGTGTATATACACACATGTATTAGCTTGTACTTTTGTTTCTTGTTACGAGTTCCTTTTGTATAAAGACATTTTTTTATCCATGCACTATCAATATACGGTCTTTTCACTCCCTACCTCTTTGCTTTGCCTCTACTTTTATATTCATTTCTAGTTATCAAGTGTTTGTCCTCGATTACAAAAAAAAAGGAAAAGGGGGGGGGGGGACACGGACTGACCTCCAACAAACGCAACACACAATCGTCACATACAACGCTTATACCATACATCCACGACATGTATTAACAAAGCAGCATGCAACTACACTTCATGTACTAACAAAATAGATGTTTATACATACATAAAATGTCTTTGGCCACTATCGGGCACTCCCTAGACATCAAATCTATGATAAACCTATACCGGAAGCTAGATAATAAAGCTGCTACCGGGTGAGTGCTAAACGCCTGCAATGTCTGACGCTAAACCTGTAGCGCCGACCGCTCCGCCTCGAACTCAGCCTGTCGCCTCAAACGCTCAGCCTCTCGCACTTCCACATCCGTCCGCCGCCTCTGGAGATCACTCAGACGTCTCTGCAAGTCCGACAGCTGCCTCTCTATCTCCTCCACCTCTCTGTCGATCACGACCAACTCTCCGTTGATCTCTGATCGTTCCACCTCCAACCCTTGGCGCCGCTTCTCGAGCAGCATCTCCTCCATACGTACCAAGGCCATCCTCTTGCCCACACCACCACCCTCTCTCCTCGACCTAAAGAACTCGGCCATCCAATCTAGCTACACACCTAAAGAGGTGAACACCGCGAACTCTGTCAGCGACCGCTCAATAAACCCTGTCGTCCAGCCTGCCGCGGGAACACTCGCAATCGGCAGCAGCCACTCCACAAACCCTGAGTACACCGATCTTTGCAGCACCGTATTCTCCAAATTCACCCCCTCAAACGTCTACGGGTACGCCACCTTCACCATCTCTAACCGACGCACTGTCTCCAAAGGTAGCTGGAGGTTCTCCTATACTACCACGTCGGCCTGGCCACTCGACGATCCCCTACTCGCCTCCCCGACTGCTGTGCCACTCAACACCATCACAGGCCTCTCACGCACTTCTCCGGCTGCCTGTACACCGACGGTCATTGAGTGCATCGCCATCAACGTCGCACTCGCCTCAACAGCCGACCCTGACGGCGCCACCACAACAGCCTGCACCGGCTGCACCGAGATCTCCACCTCCTGAATCGGGACCGCCACTGCAGGCTCCAACTCCGTCAAATCCCCCCGCTCAACCACCGCGGCCTCCGTCACCGCGCCTGTCCACCAGTGACCACTGGCATCGAACATCAACGACTCGTCGACCAAGCCACCATACACATCATCCACCCCCTCCTCGACATTGGGTAATGGACTCACCCTGCCACTCGCCCCGGCCCCCGACACGCCGGCCCCTACCGGATCATCCCTGCCTGCTGGGTCATCAACCTCGGCTACTCTCGCCTCCTCCATCTCGACCGCCACATTTGTATCGCTGCCGCTCTCCACCGCTTGTCCCTCGTACCCCTGTCCAAAACAACCGTTAGCATATCAACTTTTTTTTCATTAAATGACATCAATAAACAAGATTTAATCAAAAGCGGCCACAGTCCGGCCTACCTCAACCACTGGCTCCTCCGACGCATCTCGCGGCCTCTTTGATCCTGTCAGCCGCAAGTCTGAAGTACCCGCGCTCGCCTGACGAGCCCCCTCCATCATCCCAACTCGCAATGCCGACAGCGGCCCCTTGCCGGCCCCTGGCACCCGCGGTACCGCCACCACTGGCTCCTCCCCATGGTCCTCCTCTGGGGCATCCTCCTCAGACTCCTCGCCCTCCTCGTTGGGATCCCTCTCTGAACTCACAACCGCACTCCCCGTCACTCACACCAGCATGCCAGCCTGCCTCGCCGCTGTCATTGATACCAAGCTAAACGCCCGGTCACAGGCAAACACGTCAACCAGTCGTCGTGTCCCCGATGGCTGTGCCAACCACTCCGCCCAGACCGCCCGCAGACGCTCCCACCACTGTGCATATTCCACCGTCACCGCCCCCACTGACGCTATCCCCGGCCTCCTCCACGCTACCACCGGTACCGGCCACTCACGAACTCTGTCATACCGCGTGTACCCGAATGCGGTCGTCACACTCCACGAGCTACGATAACCACACGGCGGCTCCAAGTCATAGCCAAATGTCCGCGTCAACCGTTCCGGGCAATACCGAGCCACGTAATATAGATTCTCAGCAGGCTTCCCGCCATCATCAGTCATCACTGGCAGCCAACCTGGAAAGTAGGCCACCAAGAGCACAACGTCCGCCGGTGGCAAACCCCCCATCTTGGTCAAATCTATCGTCATCTCATGTCCGTGCAACCAGGGGGGTACTCCGTATGACACATGCATCTCTCTATACGGCTGTGCTATGCATGCCTCCCTCGCATCTATCAACCGTGACAGTGGGCACTCCGGCCTCTTGATGCCCGCCCATGCAAATGCCCGCGACCCGCCGCACCACAGTGCCACTTCCCGCGATCTGCCACCGTGCATCACTGTCCTCGTCCTCGGTGCTGGATGCTCAAGCGGATATCCTGTCGGACGATAGTCTAGAAAACACTCATACAAGTACCGCTGCAGAAACATCCAATCCACGTAGGTTGCCAATTGGTACCTCCCGTGCGACCTCTTCACATCATTCACAAACTGATCCAACCATGAATACATGGTGCCCAGATACACGGAAGCTAGCCCAACACGCTTCCCTTGCGCCATCCGAATCGCCAGGGGAATCACCTTCACGGAAATACCATCATCTGGCGTCCCTTCAAACACGAATCTACAAAATAGAACAATACGCCAACGCATTATATACAACCTCAACTCGCATCACATCTACAAGCATACAAACAACGGAACGCATCATACTTACCTCGACAAATACATCGTCAAAAAGGCCACCATCTCGTACCGCTCGTCCTTGTGATACGGCCCCATCACGAAATGGGCAGCATTGCCCAATTTCTACCCCGACCTCACCTGCGGCGTGCCATAGAACAATCGGAGCCACCCGCTATATGTCGCCTTCCGATGCTGCTTCGTCTCCGCTAAAATATCAAGTAGCTGCGTCTGCAACAACCGTTCCTCACCAGTCAGCCGTGTCACACGTGCATCCAACTCTCCATGCATCGGTAGCCCCGTCAACATCATCACATCCAGCAGCGTCGGCCCAAATCTCTCTGAACTCAGTCACAAAGGTATGTGTCTGAGTACTCCACCGCGACAACAACAAAGTCATCCCAGGCGTGTCTCTATACAACTCCACCCCCCTCGCTGTAATATCAATCGCCGGCACCAACCCCAACGCCTGTAATAATGCCGACCACCTCGGCACCTCCATCATGTGCTCACACCAGAAGTCCCACCCAATCGGCATCGCACCATGACCCTTGAACACCACATGTGCCCAGGGTATATCCTCACGCTCCACCAACAACCCCGCCACATATCTCGGTGACGGCACGGGCGCATCCTCCTAGCTCAGAGCCCACACTTATGGTGACGGCACTCGTGGCTCCTCTCCCATCGACGCACCACTCCAAGGCACTGTGAACGCACCATTTGCTACCCGGATGGCCAGCTCCCTCCACAACTCCCGGTCAGGCACGGACGGTACTACCCCTTTTACTCTCAACGGCGTGGTCGTCTTATCCGGGTCCGGATCATACGTCCTCACCAACGCATCATCAAATGAAAGTGGCACTCCCGTCTCACCACCTCCCATAGCTTCGGCTTCATCTATTGGCGGGGGCAGCACCGGTTCCGTCGTCACATTTCGCGATGGCCGCGCCGCGCTCGCCGCCCCACCTCGTGGTTTCACCCACATCTGCTGCTTCAACTTTTTCAGAACGGGCACCGGCTCGGCGGGCGTAACCTTGCCCCCGGCTCTTGGCCCCGCCGACCCCCCTCCAGCTCCCTACCCCCCTGCCCCCGCCGACCTCCCCCCAGCTCCCGACCCCCCTTCCCCGCCGACTTCCCTCCAGATCCCGACCCCTTCGGCCCCGCTGACCCACCTCCAGCTACCGACCCCCTCGGCCCCGCCGACCCCCTTCTTCTTTCCTACCTTCTCTTCCTATTCCCCCCGCGGTAACATCTCCCGCCGACCCTCCTCTTCCGGCCGACCCCCCTCGCGTGGCCGACCCCCCTCCCCTCTCCCCCTTTCTTCCCTCCCTTCTCTCCTCTCCCCCGTGTTGGCCGATCCCCCTGGGGTGGGCGACCCTCATCTTCCTGCCGACCCCCTGCACCCGCCGACCCCCCTCGTGTGGCCGACCACCCTCCCATTTCCCCTCATTCTTCCCTCCTTGCCCCTTCCCCTCTTCTTTCCTTCTCTCCACCCCCGCCGACCCCTTGGCCACGCCGACCCCCATCTGCGGCCGACCCCTAAGCCATTTGCTTTCCCTCTTTCACCATTTCTTCTCTTTTTCTCTTCTCTCTCACCTTCTCCAAATGTGGATTTTTTTTTTAGCACACCACCCTCCACCCCTTCCCTATTTATAGAAGTGGGCCATCCAATCTCAACCACCTCTTTTTTTTCAAATCTAAAAAAAAAAAAGAAATTTTTTTTACCGCTCTCCTTTTCCCGCTACTTACGCATCTTCACAACGTTACTGTTTCACTCCCCAAGCGCATTCAACATCGTTTATGCGTGTGATGCCTGCTCAGGTAGCCCCTCCGTGCACCCCGCATGCAGGGGGCTTATGTTCACAACCTATCTGGACCGCACCCCAGGGCCCGCTAAAAGACTCCAGTGGCACGACACGTCACCCGCTCGGTAGTCCAATTTGCTCAACATCATTCCTCGGTCAAAACGCTCTGATGCTCAAACATCGCCCTGCTCGATCAAAGCGCTCCGCGCCTTAAAACATTCAGACATAGATCGAAAGTACCTCCCCCCCGAGGGGTCGGCCACCCCCCTGAGAAGGGGGTCAGCCACCCCCCTGAGGAGGGGGTCGGCCACCCCCTGAGAAGGGGGTCGACCAACCACCTTGTAAGGGGGTCGGCCACACCCCTGAGAAGGGGGTCGGCCAACCACCTTGTGAGGGGGTCGGCCACCCATTTTTGTGAGGGGGTCGGCCAACCACCTTGTGAGGGGATCGGCCACCTCTTTTGTGAGGGGGTCGGCCACCCCCCTGAGAAGGGGGTCGGCCTCCCTTGTCCTTAGGGGGGGAGGGGACCTACTTACCGCTGCTATCACCTCAATCAACGCATTCAGTAATGCTCACTCATCACTAGTGGTCGCGTGACGCCCATTATCGCCCGCACAATCAACCGGGGCGCCGGCCCTCGCGGCGGGACGGGCTCACAACCCTAAAGCCCTCGCCGGCACAATCAACCGGGGGCTCCGGCCCTTGCCCGCACAATAAACCGGCGCTCCGGCCCTCGCGGTGGGACGGGCTCACAACCCTAAAGCCCTCGCTGGCACAATCAACCGAGGGCTCCGGCCCTCGCGGCGGGACAGGCTCATAACCCTAAAGCCCTCGCCGGCACAATCAACCGGTGGCTCCGGCCCTCGTCGGCACAATCTACCGGGGCTCTGGCCCTCGCGGCGGGACGGGCTAACAACCCTAAAGCCCTCACCGGCACAATCAACCGGGGGCTCCGGCCCTCGCCCGCACAATCAACCGGGGCTCCGGCCCTCGCGGCGGGACGGGCTCACAACCCTAAATCCCTCGCCGGCACAATCAACCGGGGGTTCCGGCCCTCGCCCACACAATCAACTGGCGCTCCGACCCTCGCGGCGGGACGGGCTCACAACCCTAAAGCCCTCGCCGGCACAATCAACCGGGGGCTCCGGCCCTCGCGGCGGGACGGGCTCACAACCCTAAAGCCCTCCCCGGCACAATCAACCGGGGCTCCGGCCCTCGCGGCGGGACGGGCTCACAACCCTAAAGCCCTCGTCGGCATAATCAACCGAGGGCTCTGGCCCTCGCCGGCACAATCAACCGGGGCTCTGGCCCTCGCGGCGGGACGGGCTCACAACCCTAAAGCCCTCGCCGGCACAATCAACCGGGGGCTCTGGCCCTTGCCCGCACAATCAATCGGGGCTCCGGCCTTCGCGACGGGACGGGCTCACAACCCTAAAGCCCTCGTTGGCACAATCAACCGAGGGCTCCGACCCTCGTGGGCACAATGAACCGAAGGCTCTGGTCTTCGCAACGGGGGTTGGACTCACAGCCCTAGGGCTACCGCCGACGCAATCACCCGACAGACTGACGGGGGGGGGCTCCATTCGCAATGCCCTGGCACGAGGACCCTTCGCCACAGACTCTGGATATCAAGTTGCGAGCATGCGCACGCATGTTACCATTGATCATCGACACTGCCAGGGCAATGAACCACGAGTCACTCTGGGACGGGAGCAGGTCCTCGGAGGGCATCATGCCCAGCACGCCTAGCACTTGGCTACAGGGGCAACCCTCACCATTGCCAGGATCTCGGCGCGTCTCATGACGCATCTCGTGGGATTCAATAAGGGCTTGGACTGGAAGCTGGGGCAACGGGCTACTCTGACCATGCTACAGCAGTGTGGTCAGTCTTCTCAGACAGGCAGAGGGACGCTGCAAGGGCAGGACGACACGAACTCAGGGACCGGCAATTCGACGGACAATCAAGACTGCGGGACCCCCTACGGTGATGTGTCACTCCCGGAGGACGACACGTGTCGACTGATGACACGCGCATATTTGTGCCTATATATAGTGGATTCTGGAGCTTATTCAAGGACTTCTACCTCATTTGACATTTTCACTTTCTCTCTCTAAAACCCATTCTCTCTGGATTTCTAGTGAGAGAAAGACATTTGAACTTACGACTTCAAACTCTCGACGTTGCACCCTTGACACAGACTGTCGACCGCCGGCCCTGTTCGTCGTCACCCTGCCTGCACGGCACTGCCAGCCCTCGCGACCTGCTTGAGGAGCCTTGCTCTCAACCCTTACGCCATCCTTGTTGTCTCCCACTTTGCCTACTTGGAAGCCAACTCAGACTGCATCCTTTGTGGCACCTCGACGTGGCAAAGGACCCTCTTTCCGCACCAACACATATATCTCGAAAGAAATGAGATAAATCCGTCAAAGTCTCGCATACAACATGTGGCAAGAATCCCTAGAAGGCAATAAGATTGAATCTTTCCACAAATACGTGGCAATCATGACTCTTCATGTCTTGAAACTTGCTCTCTAATACATTACAGCAACGGGATATACTGGACGCCTACCCATCCGAATGCTTCAAGTTCTTAACCCACTAACAGACCTTATCCACATGTTTCTTATCTAGACAGTATAGTGCTTTTGAAAGTATCGTCCTCTCGCTAACTGTCCGAGGATGTAGTTCACGGTGTATACCCAACTGTTGTAATCATTTCTCGCTTTAAGGTGATCTTTTGATTGGCCCTTGACATTCATCACAGTGTTCAACATATTATCGAAAGAATTCTTCTCAATGTGCATTGTATCCATGATGTTTCGAATAATGAGTGTCCTCAAGTAGACTAACTCTCAGAAATTATATTGTTTCCTCCAGTTGTGCTCTTTCCTGCATCGTGGAATCTTCTGATCCGGCACACTCTCGCCATATGGTATATCAGTATCAAGTGGCTTCAGGTATGAGAGCACTTCATCACTAGATGGATTGTTCAGTGTGACAACCTCACGCTCTATTGTTCCATGAAATTTATCCTTCAGCCTATGGAACTGATGGTCTGGTGACATACAAACCGCGAGGCCTTTCTGCCGTGCTTTAACGTATGATTGGGGTTCAAGCCCATACAAGCAGGGCATGCTAACTATCCATGTGTGCTCCAGCCACACGTCATTCCTAATGTGGAGAAATTGTGTATAGTCCACATCAAAGTATCCCTCATCAGAAACTTCTGTTTAAGGGATGTGCCATAAGTTTTGACTCCATGATCCCATAGCTGTTTGAGCTCATCAATTAATGACCTTAAATACACATCTATGTCCCTTACCGGGCTCTTTGGCCCCAGAATAAGCAATGAAAAAAACATGCACGACTTCTCTATGCACATGCCTGGCGGAAGGTTATATAGAACAATAGTAATTAGCCATGTGGAGTAAGGCATGTTAGACTGTCCAAAAAGATTGAACCCATCGATTGCCAAACCGAGTTTAACATTCCAAACTTCCTGAGCAAAGGTTAGGTACCTGCGGTCAAACTCCTTCCACGCATCTCCATCAGCGGGGTGTGTCATCACATCGGCATCGCTGCTACGAGCCTCACAATGAGCCTTCATATGTTTAGCCGTCTTGGAGTAGTAGTACATCATTTGAAGCCTTAGCATAACTGGAAAATTTCACAATACCTTCCATGCAATATTTTTCTTTTTTCCTTTGTCTTGTCTATACCTTGAATGATCACATACCGGATACTTTGCCAAGTCTTTATACTCTTTCTAGAACAATACACAGTCGTTATTGCATGCATCTATCTGCTCATAATCAAATCCGAGATTCATCATCTTTTTCTTCGCATCGTAGTATGACGGGGAAAACTTCTCAGTCTCTGGCAAATTTTCCTTGATAAAAGTGGTGAACTCGTTAAATCCTTTCTCACTTAGCCCGTTGTCCGAGTTCAACTGTAATAATTGACTAATTGTAGACAACCGTGTGTACTTCCTAATTCCATCCCACCTCGGTTCTTCGGCGTCTCTTAACAAATCGTAAAACTAATGAGCCTCTCATTAGCATGTCCAACATTTATAATCATACTGGGCCTCCACCCTAACTTCAGCTTAACTAGCCGGGTTTGGATGATAGTACTACTATTTTCCCGTGTTATATCTACCTTATGTATCCACCCTAAAACCATAGCGGAGAAGATGCCATTTTACCACCATTCTTTTTATCCAATGCAACAACTACACGGACACCTTGTCGTATCAAAGTCAACATATGCACGATGCGCATAAGAGAACTCGATAAATTCATCGACGCGATCTTAAAAATCATCATCATTTTTCCTTTTCATCCAACTTCGATCGGGAGACATGATGACTGAGATTTCTTTATATCACCTTAAATTAAAACTAATAATTATGTACAGCTTGATATGAAAATGAATGCATACATGTGACGACATGTCTATATCCCCTATATTGTCTATTAGGCAGTGGTCGTATCCCATTCAGAAAAGCATATGTATATAAAATAGTTATTGACACATACTTTATCCTATGTCTATGAAAAATTCAGTAGCACCTCCCCGCATTTTTCTAAGTACACGACATCGATTAGGTATTCTAACATTCGTCTAATCTTGCCTTGCAAGACTAAATGGATGTTAGAATACAAGATTTTGTTTGCACCTAGAGAACTGGAGAACATGTACCAAATATCCAAGACATAGAATACGAAGCATGAGTCGATAAACTATTTTATAACCATAATCAATGTCGCTAAGTTCTACAATTATTCTAGCAATAATTACAACAATAATTATAAAAATAACCATAATCATAAAAATAATTACAATATTAATTACAACAATAAACATAACTAATTAGGGTTTCTTGGGATTTATCAGGGTTAATTCGGATGTAATTAGGATAATTTGGATTTAATTAGATTAATTAGGTTTGATTAGGGTTTAAATATGGTTTATCTAGGCTCATTAGGATTTAATTAAGATTTACTTAGGGTTAATTTGATTTAATAAGGGTTTACTTAATGTTAATTAGGGTTTAAGGGGTGTTAATTGGGTTAATCGGGGTTACTTAGGGGTAATTCGTTCAATTACGGTTCATCAGGGTTAACTAGGGGTAATTGGTTCAATTAGGTTTAAACTGGGTTAATTATGTTTAATTGGTTCAATTAAAGGGTTAGAGTTAAGCGGGGTTAATTGCGGTTAATTGATTCAATTAGGGGTAATTAGAGTTAACAACTTAATTAGTGTTAATTGGGAACAAACTAGGGGTAATGAGGGTTTAGTTATTACAATTACATTATAACATATTAAATACAATTACATTATAACAACTACAATACATTATATGTTATTATAACAATTATAACAAATTAGGGCTCAATTACGTTATAACAAATCAAATTAAATACAAACGGGATGGGTAGTGGCTGTTGCTGGGTGCTGCAATGGGGGTGGGCAGAGGCCGGGCCTACGGTGGATGGCGGTGGGGTACCAAAGTGAGAGGCAGTGGGTGATAGACGTGAGGGGGAGGTGAGGGTCGACGAAGGTGAGGGGGAGGGGGAGGGCGACGACAGAGGAGAGGGGCGGTAGGGGAGGGTGACAAAGGAGAGCAACGGTGATGGAAGGAAGAGAGAGAAAAGAAGAACGGCACGGAGGAATTTTTATTTTATTAGGGTTAACTTTTAGCGACGGACTTTGCCGCCGCTAAAAATATTTTTTCTAAAAGAAATTTGTACTTTTAGCCACGAAAATAACCGTCAATACTTTTAACGATGGATCTTTAGCGACGGTTATTTCTCTGGCTAAAAGAGCTACTTTTAAAATTATTTAATGACTTTAGTGACGATTTTTTAGCGATGGACACATTTTGTTGCAAAATGTTATTAAAAAATAAAAATATACTTTTAGCTATGGATCTTTAGCAACATTTATTTTCCTCGCTAAAAGAGGTACTTTGAAAATTATTTAATAACTTTAGTGACAGTTCTTTGAGCTATGGGCACATTCCGTCACCAAATGTCATTAAGAAAATAAAAATATTACTTTTAGTGGCGGATCTTTAGTGACAGTTATCTCCGTCCCTAAAAGAGTCACTACAAGAAAAAAGACTTTTAGCGACAGGTAAATCCGTCGCTAAAAGCCTAAAATCCATCGCTAAAACAATTAGCAACGGATTTACCGTCGCTAAAAGTCCCTCGTATAAAAGCATGTTACTAATAGTTTAGCGACGGAATGTTCAAATCCGTCGTCAAATATGTAAGTTTTTGCGACGGATTTATTTTTAATTAGCGACGGAATATCCGTCTTTAATTATATTTTTAGTATTTTAATTTATTTTCTTTTTTGTCAAATTAGCGACGGAATATTCCGTCGCTAAATAAGCTTTTTAGCGACGGAATATTCCGTCGCTAATTAACTGATAGTAGGAACACTTTTAGCGACGGAATTAATCTGTCGCCAAAAGTCAAAAAATTTTTGAAATATTTTATTTTTTTATTAACCAGACCTGTAATAAAATTTTTTATTTCTCAATAACAATGATTAATAATCAATACACAAAGAAATATATATAATCAATCATAAAAAATGTTTATTATAAAAAAGACTCATTATGTACAAGCCAGGAACCAGATACAGCCGGTTAGGGGAGGGGAGAAGAGTACAAGCCGGGGGCGGGGGGGGGGGGAAGCTAGGAACGGGCACGAGAAGGGGCTCATTAGGGATTGCCGAGTCCCGGATCTTGATCCTGCTGATCCGGGGCCGGCTCGGCATGTCCAGCAATGGTACCCTGCTCCCTGATCATCCTCACCACACTGTAGCAATGCGCTGGATCTCCTCGTCGTCCAACGGACGCCGAGAAGCCGGTGTCTGTGGAGGGGCAGTAGGGGGTGAGGACGCTCCTATCACGACACGAGCAGTCGTGCTAGGCAGGCTGCGTATGCGGCCTTTCGGCCGATTGACGACCTCCGGCGTATCCAGTCATCGCTTCAACGTCGCAGTACTCGCACCCGTACTAGTGGACGCTGATGGCTGTCCGGACTGCTGCTCGGACCCCCTAAGCTGTTCATACGAGGCCTGCAAAAACAGTGGTTTAACGATATGTTAGGGCATTAATTAACGAAACGGACATTGAGGATAGAAGGACAAAACATTAACAACTTAAACAAATTGACTTACATCGATCCCCTGGGCAATATCTGAAATATAGTGATCCCCCTGACTATACGTTAGAGCTATGACCTCATCCTCCTCCAGATCTGGGTGCTCGACCGCGTTCATGTGTTGGACGATTTCGTGTGGCACTGACCCCCTCGTGTTCATCGGATCATGTTCTATCTATTCTCGGCCCCGCTCTTACTCTTGGCGTCCCAGCCTGGATCCGCAGCCCACCGATCTATCATCTCCCCCATACACCGTGAGATATCCAATGTGGGGGATATCTCGTCATCTCCGTCACTGGGGCACCCTCGGGCAACATCTTATTCACCCGGTCCCGTGAGTCGTGGAGCCATCGACGGTAATTCTTGTCGATGTAAGCAAAGAAGGCCTGATGCCCCAGTGCCTGCTGCTCATGCGAGTCAAACGTGAACCCCTCCTGTAAGGCATTCAATAACACAAATTAACAACAGAAAACAAACTCTAATTAAACAAATACTATCGCTGAAAAAAATACTTCACTGTACCAGCCACTCCTCCCATAGGGACTCCCTCGCAGCGACATCCCAATCCTTCCAGTACAGGCGTGGCTCGAAGAATCAACTCTTCACAAGAACACCGATCTTCGTCCTCGCCTGATTCTCCAGGATCCTGCCAAAGAAGTAAATAAATAAATTAATACAGTTCAAATATAAATTAACACCCCAAAATTTTAAATATAAGGCATGATGTGATATTTTTTTTACTTACAGGCCCTCCTGGGTGAGCGTAACTCTCTGTTTACGCTGGGGGTCGATGTGTACCCCGAGTGTCGGACCACGGCCTCGTCAAGATCCTACAAAACACAGACATTAATACAGTTCAAATATACTTTAAATATAAGGCTAACGAAAATGTACTAAACACCGTTATCAACTATACCTGAGGTAGAACCCACGGAAGAAGGAGAATGCACGTGCGTGTGGGATGAATCTGCGTCGGGCTGGGGCGACGACTGGGGCAACGGCTGGGGGGGCGATGGCTGGGGCCCCATCTGCTGTACACGATCACTCTCTGCCTCGTCATCAGTGGGCAATGACGAGGTGAGACCCACCGGGGAGGAAGCAGCTCGGCGTCCAGCCCGGCCACGAATAGCCCGTATCCTATCCATATCTGACTTCATATAGATAAATTACAAAGACATTAACACGTTAAAAACAATAATTTGACAGAAATCATCATCGGCACTATATATATATATATATATATGAACGGAGGTGCAAAAACACATCAATCTGAACCAAGTTCTAAAATGTTGCTACATTTTTCCCGTGATGTTACAACATTACAAGTCAATCATTTTTAAACAGGGTTTGTAAACAACGAGTAATTGAACCATCTCTGGGCAATATGGACTAATCATGGGATGTACAAGGGCTAATTAGGGCTAACTGGGTTATTAGGGTTAATTACGAGTATTAAGGTTTAGGGTTTAGCGTTATGGGTTTAATTAATCTAATTAGGATTTTCGAAGATATGTTAGGGCTAATTAGTGTTAATGAGGAGTACTTTGGGCTAATTATAACTAATTAGGGTTGATTGGGACTAATTATGGTTATTTAATCCTAATTAGGGTTTAATTGTGCCGAGTAGTGCTGATTATTCCTAATTATGGCTAATTAGGCTTAATTGGGTTATGTTAGGGCTAATTATTGTTAATGAAGGCTAGTTTCGAATAATTATAGCTAATTAGGATTGATTAGGACTAATTAGGGTTTAATTGTGCCGAGTAGTGCTGATTAGTCGTAATTAGGGCTAATTAGGCTTAACTGTGTTATGTTAGGACTAATTATTGTTAATGAGGGCTAGTTTCGGATAATTATAGCTAATTAGGACTAATTAGGGTTATTTAGTCCTAATTAGGGTTTATTTGTGCCGAGTAGGGCTGATTAGTCCTAATTTGAGCTAATTAGGCTTAACTGGGTTATGTTAGGGCTAATTATCGTTAATAAGGGTTAGTTTTGGATAATTATAGCTAATTAGGGTTGATTAGGACTAATTAGGGTTATTTAGTCCTAATTAGGGTTTAATTGTGCTGAGTAGTGCTGATTAGTCCTAATTAGCGCTAATTAGGCTTAATTGGATTATGTTAGGGCTAATTACGACTAATTAGGCTAACTATAATCAATATGCGCGTAATTGGGTTCATTTGGGCTAATTTGGGTAATTACAGCTAATTTGATTTTCATTGGGTTCTTAGGGTTAATTAAAACTAATTAGGCTCGTTATAGCTAATTAGGGTTAATTGATTGATTAAAATATTGTTAATCAGGATTAATTAGGGCTAATTATAGCCAGTGCTGGAGCCACGATGAGATTCTAGGGGGTGCATGCTAAAAATGTCGCGTTAACCTAATTAACCTAAATTCAGTGCACAGTCAACAACCTCAATTCTGACACGTCATATAGGGTGTCGATATGGTCTCAGATACATGTCTGACACCTCCCGCCCCCGGACACGTGTCCGACACCCATCGACACGCACCTCCGGACACATCGGCATACGTTGATTTATTTTTTAAATGTCAGACACCGTCGATCAAACGTGGTGTCCGTGTCTGCGCTAACTAACAGGTGTCTCAATCCAATTGGGTCCCATCCTCCGTCAACAATCTCAATTCTCAAATGCTCAATGCAATAAAAATTAACAAAAATCACACATTCAATACAATTGGGTCCTATCCTCCGTCAATAATCTCAATATCTCAAATGCTCAATGCACAATTATAAATCTAAAATCATCAATTAATAACCTAAAATCGTCAATTAATAATCGCAATTACTTCAAATGCACAACTAATAACCTAAAATCATCAATTAACAACCTAAAATCATCGATCAATAATCGCAATTCTCAAATGCACAATTAACAACTTAAAATTATCAAACAAATGATCAGTGTTCAAATAGAAAAAAATTGTTCAAAATGCACATATCTGATGCGCTTGAATTCTTTCAATTTAGGGTTCGATTGTATCAGGGCATTCAATTTAGGGTTCGATTGTGTCAGGGCATTCAATTTAGGGTTCAATTAGTTTAATTTAGGGTTCGATTCGATTAGGGCATTCAATTTAGGATTTAATTATGGTTCAATTACTTCAATTTAGGATTCAATTAGGAGGTTTTATTAGTTCAATTTAGGGTTCGGTCGAATTGGGGCATTCAATTAGGGGGTTCAATTAGTTCAATTTAGGGTTCGATTGGATTAAGGCATTCAATTTAGGGTTCAATTAGTTTAATTCAGGGTTCGATTCGATTAGGGCATTCAATTTAGAGTTTAATGAGGGTTCAATTACTTCAATTTAGGGTTCAATTATGGTTCAATTACTTCAATTTAATGGTCGGTTGAATTGGGGTATTCAATTAGGGGGTTCAATAACTTCAATTTAGGGTTCGATTGGATTAGGGCATTCAATTAGGGGTTCAATTAATTTACTTTAGGGTTCGATTCAATTAAGGCATTCAATTTAAGGTTTAATTAGGGTTCCATTACTTCAATTTAGGGTTCAATTAGGGAGTTCTATTAGTTCAATTTACGGTTCGGTTGAATTGGGGCATTCAATTTAGGGTTCAATTAGTTCAATTTAGGGTTCGATTGGATTAGGACATTCAATTTAGGGTTCAATTAGTTTAATTTAGGGTTCGATTCGATTAGGGCATTCAATGTAGGGTTTAATTAGGGTTCAATTATGGTTCAATTACTTCAATTTAATGGTCGGTTGATTTAGGGTATTCAATTAGGGGGTTCAATAAGTTCAATTTAGGGTTCAGTTGGATTATGGCATTCAATTAGTTTACTTTAGGGTTCGATTCGATTAAGGCATTCAATTTAGAGTTTAATTAGGATTCAATTACTTCAATTTAGGGTTCAATTAGGGGGTTCTATTAGTTCAATTTACGGTTCGGTTAAATTGGGGCATTCAATTTAGGGTTGAATTAGTTTAATTTATGATCCGATTGGATTAGGACATTCAATTTAGGGTTCAATTAGGGGTTCAATTAGTTTAATTTAGGGTTCGATTCGATTAGGGCATTCAATTTAGGGTTTCATTAGGGTTCAATTACTTGAATTTAGGGTTCAATTATGGTTCAATTATGGTTCAATTACTTCAGTTTAATGGTCGGTTGAATTGGGGTATTCAATTAGGGGGTTCAATAAGTTCAATTTAGGGTTCGGTTGGATTAGGGCATTCAATTAGTTTACTTTAGGGTTCGATTCGATTAAGGAATTCAATTTAGGGTTTAATTAGGGTTCAATTACCTCAATTTAGGGTTCAATTAGGAGGTTCTATTAGTTCAATTTACGGTTCGGTTGAATTGGGGCATTCAGTTTAGGGTTCAATTAAGGGGTTCAAATAGTTCAGTTTAGGGTTCGATTGGATTAGGACATTCAATTTAGGGTCCAATTAGGGGTTCAATTAGTTTAATTTAGGGTTCAATTCGATTAGGGCATTCAATTTAGGGTTTAATTATGGTTCAATTACTTCAATTTAGGGTTCAATTATGGTTCAATTACTTCAATTTAGTGGTCGGTTGAATTGGGACATTCAATTTAGGGTTCAATTAGGGGGTTGAATAAGTTTAATTTAGGGTTCGGTTGGATTAGGGCATTCAATTTAGGGTTCAATCAGTTTAAATTATGGTTAGGAATTGAGGCGTTAATTTTGCTTGGCAGGTATAAGCATGAGTGCCCTATCTAACACTTTGGATTCATTCCATATGATTCAGGAAATGGAAGTGTAGTTGGATGTGTTCCCCAGGTGTGTCTCAAGGTGGTAGTGAGTTTACAAACTCCTAGAGATTCAAGAACAAATTCATCACCCGGTTGAAGGGCCATACTTGCAGCCCTATCGAATAAACCAGCATCAGCAGATGTGGACACACTCATCAGCATGGAACTTGGCAGAACTGTTACCTTGTCTTGAATCAGGCAATACCTTCTGAGGTACTTCCTTTTCTCTCAGCTTGGCATCTTGACAAACGCAGAACATATATATGAGGTATATCTCTCTAACTTAAAAGTCTAAGATGTTTAATAGTGTTTCTAGGCATTTCATTTCCAAGTTTGTCCCAAAATCTCTCTATCTTATCTTAAAAGAGCAAACATGAAATGAACATTTACCTTCCAATATAGCCCATTTAGAAAATGAAGATTAAAAGAAACCAAATCCATCAGAATTCAAAAGAAACCACATTTCAAGTCCACTTAACTACTATGTATTTGTAATTACCAGTAACATGATTACAAAAGAGAACCAATGACTTAGGAATCTAATGGGTCAAGTTGGAACCAATGTCAAAAACCATAAAAGCTATGGGCTAATACTAAGCAACTACAGGCCAAAAAGCATAAGATTACAACATCATCACCTTCTCCGGCCAGGAATCTAATGGCTCCAGTTGGAATCAATGTCAACCACAACACTAACACCAATAAAAACATCACCCAAAAAAAGGGCCAGCACAGATGTATCTTTATTGAGAAGATTATTATGATCTCAACTTGTTATCCTAGTATTACAAGAGTCCACAGGACATATGTTAATCTCATAATTTCAGAAGTACTACGTGGGCTTAAATAGGGCCAGCCTAATACCACCTTACTGCTAGAACCGAAAGAACCCCTTATTCAAAACCATAAGACCACCTAACATTTTTTATAGTAAGTTTGGAAAGTTAATGGAAAATATAATGGTATCTGTTATAAATTTTGATTTTACACTAATGTGCTTCATCCAAACATTTAGGGTGTGTTTGGATATGGGATTTTGAAATACTGGTATTTCTAAATGCCCTCATTTCGAAATCCGCTGATTTACAAATTCTATCATTTTGAAATATCTTGTTTGGAAGAAAGGAAGTAAAATGTTATTAAAAAGGTAGGAGACAAGATTCCTAAAAACAAGGAACTAGTTATTGTGACTTTTTAAATTACTGATTGGAGTGGATTTGACAAATAACTAGTTCAAACTAGTGATTTGAACTGTGGATTTGGGGACCCCAAATCCACAGTTCAAATCCCTCCGAAATTTTGAAAATTCCCTTTTGAACTATCCAAACAAGATATTTTGTCAAAGTGATTTACAAATACCCTACCAAAGTCAAATCCCCAGTTCAAATCCTATATCCAAACACACCCTTAAGTAGTTTTAAAATACAATATACTCATCTTAAACTCGCACTTGTAAGTGTAACAATAGGTATGATGAACTGCGTATAAATTTACGAATTTACTTAAATAGAAACGTTCCTGAAATAAGAAGCACTCCAAGATTCGTACTGAGTGTATAGATCGACAAAAGTAGGTTTTATGTGTTTATGCTACCCAAAAATATCATCGCTGCCAGATTACTTGTAGTGTTATTTCTTGTCAAAGGAAAAAAAAGTATGACCTAAGAATGATGTCTTGTAAAGTTGTAGAGATGGCATCATGGCAAGATTAAGGTGAATCGGAACATAACTTTGTCACCAATTGCTCCACCGGTGGTGAAGATCGAAGAAGATTGGGATTTGGGAGCTCAGAGCTGTGGCCTATTAGCGCCGATGGAGTGACCAGAGGACGGAGGTCTTCAGAACTCAGACCGGTGCTGTCGGTGCAGAGGTCGCCGTGAGGCTGTCCGTCGGTGTGTAGCGGCGTAGATCTAGATCCAGTAGACGTCGCTGTCCGTCGTGGCTTCATGTCGACTATCATAGGCTCGTGGTCGTTGTCGCCGGTTTGTGCTTCGCCGGAGTGCGGCGCCGCGGTGGTGTTGGTGGTGCGGCGGTAGTGGAGGCTTGGTGGCGCGGCGGGAGTGGAGGTGGATATGTTGGTCACGCGGCGTCGGGGGAGGATGAGGTGTTACCGACGGTGGGGCACAGTGGAGATGAGAACGGCAGTGAGAATGGGGCAGTGAACGTGGGGCAACGTGGGATCGCCGGCGGTGAGAACTCAAAGTATTCGAAGAGAGAAACGGGGAGAGAGAAAACCACTTTTAGCGACGGAATGAAGCCGTCGCTAAATATTCGTCGGTGAAGGTCGAACTTTTATCGACGGAAGTTTTAGCGACGGAGTTATGCCATCGCTAAAAGTGTTATATTAAACCCTTGGAAATAAAAAAATTCTAAAAAAGTTTTAGCGACGGAAGTTCCGTCGTTAAAAGACCGCCGGTAAAATTTCGTCGCTAAAAACTTTTTACGACGTCTGATTCTGACGCTAATAGTATTTAACGACGGAAGTTTTACCGACGAGACTTTCCGTCGGTGAAAGATTATTTAGCGACGGAAGAACTTCCGTCGCAAAAGGCCTCTTTTCTTATAGTGAGTGCTGAGAAGGAATAAGGCTTGCATCACATCATCAAAAACAATTTCCATCTAGGAGAGCTGATTTCCAATACCCTTTATTTCATTCAAGTGATCAGTAATAGAAGTCCCTCCATTATATTTCAAGCTACACAATTTTTTCATCACGAAGGCTTTATTCGTGGCCGTTTGTCGTCTCTCATAGAGATCCTTTAATTTTTTCCATAGATCTTGGGCTGAAGTTTTCGTGGACACATGGTAAATATTATCACCCAACCAAGTGCGGATATACCCAACTACTTGCCTATATAACAATTTCCAGTTAACATCAGACATGTCAGTCGGCCTAGCTGATTCACCCAAAACTGGAGCATCATACTTCTTACAGTAAAGAAGATCTTCCATCTTTCCTTTCCAAAGTTGGTAGTTAGTTCCATTCAAACTAATCACATCCTACTTGTGTTAATTTTCATGACTACACAAGATAAATTCAAACCAATAGCTCTTAATACCACTGTTGGGGAAAGCCACACCTTTCCCTCCTTGTGCTAGCCATCTAGAAAATAACCAAATAAAGATATATGTATGCAGAAGCAACCCAAATTAGCAAGTAGCAATAACACAACTAGCCACAGAAAACCAACAAAATATTTAACGTGGAAAACCCTTCAATGTGAAGGGAAAATCACGGGCCAACTCTGAATGCTTCTTTCACTATGTCAAACAATGCGGTTACAAGGTTTTTCTTCTCTAGTTCAACTTGAAGGCCAACAAGTATCAAAACATCAAGGAAATAACACTCTTGGTTGACCACAACAAAGAGATTAGAGAGATGTTACCCAAAAAATGAGTTGTTGCTCAGATCTATATATATGAAGTTACAGACATCTAATGCAAAAATTGATCATTGGATGTTAAAATCATATCCTCAGAACTTATGTTCAAAATTTTAGCTCAATCGGACCAAGTTTGTCCCCAGTGGCGGAGCTCCTGCCTGACCGGGGGGGGCCACGGCACCCCCCAACTTTTTGGAAATTTTTTTTTTTAGCTATTTCAATTAGATACTCATATTTTACGTATTTACAAATATGCCATTGTATCGTAACTAATTGATTAGGGTTTCTTTTTGTTATATTCTTTATTCTTTGAGTCACCGGCCGTCATAATATTTTCGTTCTCATTCTTCATTCTTCCAAATCCTAAATTTCAAATCTCCGAATTACGAAAAAATACGAATTGATCGAGGTGAGTTCTTTTGTTTTAAGTTTAATTCTTGAAGTATTAACAAATTCAATAGTTACGCTAATTATCGTATTAATGTATTCAATTGTTACGCTATTTTAATAGTTACGCTATTCATTAGTTTAATTTTTATAGTATTAACGTATTCAATTGTTACACTATTTCAATAGTTAAGCTATCGTTAGTTTAATTCTTGTAGTATTAATGTATTCAATAGTTACAAAAAAAATACGAACTGAACAATTTACTATACATTTATCGTACTAAATAGTTACGCTAATTATAACACGAACCGAGCAATTTACTATACATTTATCGTACTGCAACTCCTGAACGAGCATTTTCGGTTATGAAGATGGTCAAAACTCAACTCCGAAATAAGATGGATGATGATTTTCTCACGGATTCTTTGATTGTGCACATTGAGAAAGATATTGTGGAAACGTTTACTATAGACTCGATCATTGATGATTTTCGTGACTATAAAGAACGCCGAGTTCTGCTTTAACCATCAATGTATATAGTTACTTTTCTTGTTTTGTGAAACCTTGATGAACTACATTTAATCTTAGTGTTTTTTATTTTTCATGGTTTATGTAAACTTGAACCTTCTTCATTCATTTAGTTAGTCATCAAATTTTTTATGTCTTTTTGCCCCCCCCCCCCCCGGTTAGACTTTCTGGATCCGCCCCTGTTTGTCCCTCCAATAAAGCCTCGAAATTGGCTTACGGGATTTTTTGTCTAGGAAGAAAATTTGCGCTTTTTCTCTCTTTTCTCTCTAACGACTTAAAGTTTTTAATTCACCCTTAAGTATTTAATTTCCCAACAAAAGGCTAGATAAAGAATGAATTTTAATTTCATTAATTGGTCCACTATAATTAAGCCAATACATTTATAACCCAAAGATCATAAGTCACAATCGTCCACAATGAGGGATATCCCAACAACACATGTACTCATGTTTTTGTGAAATGAAATTGTCTCACTTGTGTAGTCCAATCATATAAATGGACCAAAAAGAAAAAAAAAATTACTAGCTTGATGGTTGCCCCTCCTCGGATTAAATCCTTGCTCCGCCATTGTCAGCATTTATTACCAGCATCGATTCGAAAGTTAATGCCTTAAAAGTAGTTTTTTGCAACCTAGAAACTTCTGCAAGACAATACAACTGCAAGTTATAAATCAACTTAGAGCCTTATCCAATTTGTAGATTTCTTGGAAGGTATTCTTCAAACTTGGAGAGAAAAGTTGAAAATGCTAAGCCATGTATGTCATCATGTATATCACGTTGCCTCTATTCGTATAGTTAACTTCACTGACCTAATCGTTTATTTGCACAAAAAACTGATTATAAACAAATTTTGGTAGTTCTTCCTACTAAACGGACCTCCCGATATAAAATATATTGCCTCCTATATGACCACATTGATACCGTATGACATAACAATTTTGACACTGAAGTTTTCATTTCACTGCAAAATTCAAAGGTCTTCGAAACATCATATGGCTATTTTAATATGGTGCACACAAGACTGTCTTTTGTTGTTAGATAAGGTGTTCGGCAGTGGTTTACGTCAGTTGGTTGTTCAGAGCATATGTTCTCCCGCTTATGATCATTGACCTCATTCTACCAACCGTAATCCGCAAATGCCAAAGTAAGAATAACGCCAAATCACCAATCTCTTGGATTGAAAGTCTTAAAAGGAAAAAGAAAATAACTAATTCACTTGCTAATAGAAACTGTTGAGATTTAATTTCAAATCTCATGGGTTATTTGATTATTTAATTCACTTGAGAGATCTGATTATTTGATTTAAAGGATTTAAAGTGAACTTGCCTATATTGTTTGACCTAATTGCAAATGGTGGCTTTGCATGTCACTGTTAATTCAAGGAGTTAACAGTAGGTCCATTGCATTCGGATTTTTTCTTCTTTTTATTTAGAAGTACGCTAGCAACATGAACTTAATTGTGATGATGACTGTCAAATAGATGAAGCGGTGGCTTTGAGTTAAATCTTCACGCCACTAGTTGAATAGAAAATTGATTCAATGTAAGAGTTTTGGTGCCATCACAGAGAGCAAAGGTTATATTTGTTGTGGAGTTGCACAACGGTAATTGAACTTGGAATTCAGAACCGTTGGCTGGTGACTCTTGGGAGGAGGCATGAAAGCCATTCTCTTGTGATTTTCAGAAAGGTGCTTGTGCTATGTATATATATAATGCTATTTTTGGCAATTCAGGAGGAAAAAAAATACATATTCACTGGAAAAACAATTTTGCAGAAAATTTCTTAGATTGCACCTCTCTCTCTCTCCCTCAATCTCTCCAATTCTATATACTATTGTTTCTAGAAAGAGTTCTTGGAAATTTTTGATATTGCTAATCGCAGTTCTTCTCAGGGTTTGTTGTACGCTCAGAATGAATTTTTTCGCAACCCATTAGCAAATTCAATCTTGAGTTGGGAAAAAATAACGTTACCCATTAGCAAATTCAATCTTGAGTGGGGCCAAATAACGTTCTAAAGAAAGTATATTTAGATACGCTCAAACCTTTTATTTCCTTCCATTTCCCGACAACTCTTTTTCAACAAGTTTAAAACGTTATTTGGAAGAAAATAGAAGTGAAAACTAGTGCCTCTGTCAAGATGATGAATCAAAATATCATCAAGTTGAATCAATTTGTTGGAAACAATTTTGGTCGTGTTACGAAACGCATCAACTACAAAGCAATATAATGAAGAACAAAGAAATGGAAAATTTAAAAAACCAAACGCGCAACACAAGAATTACGAGGTTCACCAATATGGCTACGTCGTCGGAGTATATGACTAGATTTCGATGTCACTATTGAACAGTGTTACAACCAGAAATCCTAACCCCCACTCTTTATTGTGGTTTTCTCTCTTGATCCAAAACAATACAAGACCACTTATATTTATTTAGAGATAAGAGGTGACCTTTCTCTAAATAATCAATGTGGGACAAGACAACTTATATACTTGGGCTAAGTTGTGACTTTCTCTCAAGAACAAATGTGGGACAACCTCACTAAAATTAGTTTTCAGGTCACTATCCCATTGTAACAATATCTCTGGATTAAAACCAGGCTCCGCATACAACAATCTCCCACCTGGAGACTAATCAAAGTTGAGCATCAGCAAAGACTAATCAAAGTTGAGCATAGGTTCAACTTTTGCTTGTCAACCACCTTCGTTAAATGTCCGCGGGATTCTCTTTGCCTTTAGTCTTCTCCAAGTTCAGTTGTCCATCCTCTAACATAGACCGTATAAAGTGATACCTCAACTGAATGTGCTTGGTCCTCGAATGAAATGCTGAGTTCTTAGCAAGATGTGTTGCACTCTGACTATCAGTCCATAACTTGCAATCTATTTGCCCATATCACAACTCTGTCAACAATTTCTGAAGCCAAATTATTTGCTTACTTGCTTCGCTCACGGCAACATATTGTGCTTCTGTTATAGACAATGCAGCAGTCTTTTGTCACTTAGAGATCCAGCTTACTGCAGTCCCCCATACAGAAAAAACATATCCCGGGGTTCTTCTCCCACTATTTCTATCACCTGCATGGTCTGCATCTATATAGCCTCGCACATATATGTTATCACCCTCAAAAGATAAGCAAAACATGGGCGTTCCTCTCAAATACATGAGAATCCACTTCACTGCTTGTCAATGTTCCTTTCCTGGGTTTGTCATGAATTTGCTCACAACTCCAACTACATGTGCAATATCCGGCCTTGTACTGACCATGGCATACATGAGACTTCCCACATCAGAGGTGTACAGTACTTGTGCCATGTATTCTTCATCTTCCCTATTCTTGGGACTCAACTCCTTTGAAAGCTTGAAGTGGGCTGCTAAAGGAGTCGTCACAGGTTTAGAGGCGTGCAAGTTAAATCTCCTTAAAACCTTGACAATCATAACTTTTTCTGTTTTCTAGTCCCTGGTTATCCTCGTACCAAGAAGTTGTTTTGCCTCACCCAAGTCCTTCAAAGAGAAAGTACTTGCCAACTTTTTCTTGAATTAATCAATCCTTCCCATGCTTGAACCCACTACAAGCATATCATCTACATACATAGTTAAAATAATGAAGTCCTCACTATTAAACTTCTGAAAATAAACACAGTGATCGGAGTCGCATCTTGTGAAGTTTGTCTGTTTCATGAAACTGTCAAACTTCAAATACCACTGTCTAGGAGCTTGCTTTAGGCCATACAAGCTCCTCTTCAACTTGCAAATGATTCCCTCTTTACCCTTGACTTCAAAATCCTCTGGCTGATGCATGTAGATTTCTTCATGTAAATCCCCATTGAGAAATGTTGTCTTAACATCCAACTGCTCCAGAAGTAAGTCATCTATAGCTACAATGCTTAATGTCGTACGAATTGAAGTCATCTTCACAACAAGAGGAAAAATTTCTTGGAAATCAATACCTTTCTTACTTGCAGGGAGCTTTACCAAATCCCAAGTTTGGTTTTGCTCTAGTGAAGCCATCTCATCTTTCATGGCTTGCTCCCATTGTAACCTCGATTCATCCTGTATCGCTTATTGATAACATTTTGGCTCACTAGAATCAGTATACAAAATATAATAGAGGAGAAGACAAAGTCTATCAGGAGCTCTCCTTACCCCAAGTGTTTCTTCTGAGGTTAGGAGTTTCCTGTTGTTGATCACCGGCTCCAATTTCAATATCAGTTGTCACATCAAGGACTTATGGATTTTCTATCCTGGGTACCTATCCATCTTCTGGCTCATCAAGTTTCATGTATTCCTTATTTTCTTTTTCAATTCCATGTTCTTGTAACATGTGCTTATACAACCGTGATTCATCGAATATGACATCCTTACTCCTGATGATTTTGTTATGTTTGTACTCCCATAAACGATAACCATATTTATCACCTCCATATCCAATAGATACACACTTATGAGATTTAAAGTCAAGCTTCTTCCTTTCCTCTTTATCAATATGAGCATAAACAATACATCCAAACACTTTCAGAAAAAAATAATTTACCGGTTTACCTAACCATTCTTCTTCAGGAATACCACCATAGAGAGCACTAGCTGGACTCCAATTAATTAAATATACGGCGGTATCCATAACTGCTGCCCAGAACTGTAGAGGTAAATCAACATGTATCCTCGTGCACCTTGCTCGTTTCATAATGGTTCTGTTTATCCTCTCTGCCAAGACATTTTCCTGAGGTGTCCTCTTAACATTCCTTATCAACCTGATACCGTTGTTGGAACATTATTCTTGGAACCCTCCATCGCGATACTCACCCCTGTTTATCTTATTCCATATTTCATTCTCAACAAGAACTTTCCACTTCTTAGAAGTGTGATAAACATCAGATTGCTGACTGATGGCATATATCCAGGTCTTTCTACTAGCATCATCTATAAAAGAAACAAAGTAAAAATTACCCCCAAGAGACTTTACTGTAGTAGGTTCGCAAACATCCATGTGAACTAACTCCAGGCTTTCAGTCTTTTTTCTCTTTACCATCCCTCTGAAAACTGACCCACTTTTGCTTTCCCTAGACACAACCCTCACAGAAATCCAACTGAATGTTCTTTATCCCGGACAATGCATTCCTGGAGTGTAGAATTCTCATACCAATCTCACTCAAATGTCCCAACCGGTGATGCCATAACATGGTCCTCTAATTTTCTGTAGAAGCAAAAAAGAGATAGAGTGATTATAGGTACCTGAAAGAGTATATAGGGTTCCTATTCTTTCACCTCTTGCTACCACCATTGACCTTTTGATCACCTTCCACTGCTTTTCACCAAATCTCACAAAATAGCTTTCACGGTCCAACCCGCTAACGGATATAAGGTTCTTCTGCAGTTCTGGAATATGTCTAACATCCTTCAACACTAGGGTTCTTCTATTTAACAGTTTAATTTTAACTTTTCCCTTTTCAACAATGCTGAACCGATATCTATTCCCAATAGTCACATGTCCATAATCACCATGAACATAATCAGTAAAACAATTCCTATGAGGTGTACAATGAATTGAGGCTTCTGAGTCTACATACCATACTTTTGAATTATCATCCACTCTAGCAGAAAGACATAAATCGTCATATGTCCATTCGTTTGAACCTACCATGTTGTCCCTTTGTCATCACCTTATCATCCCCCTGCTCTTTTTTTCTTCTTCGGTTATGTGCAATCATTTTTCTTATGACCCTCTTTGTTACAATTCCAGCACACTATCGTTCTCCCTTTGGACTTCGACTTGCCTCTTGATTTTGATCTTCCTCTTGTAGGACTTCTTCCCTTGTTATTCTGCTTATTATTCTATCTACCTCTGGATTCCACGGACAAAGCAGTAGTAGATGATATACCATCACCAATTGTCTTTCTCCGCATTTCATCATTCATTACAGAGCTCACAACATCATTAAGTGTTAGTATTCCAGAGATAGTAGAATTACTCACTGTCGTTACCAAGTTATTCCAACTATCAGGCAGTGAACACAGAAATAACAAAGCCCTAATTTCATCATCAAAATTAATGCCGACAGATTCGAAACGATTTGTAACACCGTTAAAATCATTTAGATGATCAACAACAGAACCATTTTTAGACATCCTCATATTAAACAGTCTCTTCATAAAAAACACCTTATTCAAAGCAAAAGGTTTTTCATACAATTTCTCTAATGTTTGCATCATAGCAGCAGTAGTTTTTTTTTTGTTGGAGATATTGAATGCTACTTGCGGTGTCAAGCTAAGCCTTACTGTAGTCAACGCCTTTCTGTCCAAAATCGCCCACTCCTTCACATTCATTGCTTCAGGTTTCTCCCCTAATCAGTTGTTACGAAACGCAGCAACTACGAAGCAATTTATTGAAGAACAAAGAAACGAGAATTTAAAAAACCAAACACACAACACAAGAATTATGAGGTTCACCAATATGGCTATGTCCTCGAAGTATGACCAGATTTTGATTTCACTATTTAGCAGTGTTAAAATCAAAAATCCTAACCCCTCCTCTTTGTTGTGGTTTTCTCTCTTGACTCAAAACAGTACAAGACCATTTATATTTATTTAAATCTAAGAGTTGACCTTTCTTGAAATAACCAATGTGGGACAAGACAACTTATATACTTGGGCTAAGTTGTGACCTTCTTTCAATAACCAATATAGGACAACCTAACAAAAATTAGTTTTCAGGTTAGTACTTCCATTGTAACTATGTCTCTGGATTGAAATCAGGCTCCACATACACCAGGTCGTTAGCAAGACAAAGTTAAGTTCTTACTCATAACGTAAGGATTGTCTACATTTTAAATTCTGAGCCACTATCGAAGCCCAATGATAATGCTAGTGAGACGAAAAGAAGGAATTGAAAAAGAGGAATGATAATGAAGTTGGTATGATTACTTTAAAGTTACAACCATCTTGGAAAGATTATCGGAAGAAATTGTTGCATGAAGAGAAAAAGTTTACTCTGGCGCAAAATTCAGAAACATCTTCGTATAGAAGAAAAAATTCGTAATAAGGATAAAAAAAAGGAGAAACTCAATTTGATACCAAAGTGAACTATGCTGATGCTGTTAATGGAAAATCATTTCATGCTCTTCAAGTTAAGAAAGAAGACAACATGTTTAAGAGGAACACCAATCGAAATAAGAACAAAAAGAAGAGTAAATGTCATGTTTGTGGAAAGAAAAGGCATTATGCAGGAGAATGTCGACATAGAAAGAGTGGAAAAAGGAGCCACCGGTGAGTTTGCAAACATGGTAGAGGTTACAGAGATTAACATGGGTGATTCATCTTCAAGTTTCGAATGGTGGTTTGATTCAGGAGCTACAACACACATTTGCAAGAACATATTTCTCTTCAAGACCTGTGAAGAATTGCCTAATGATCAAGAGCTCCAAATTTGAAATCTGGTAAGGGCAAAGTTTGGCAAAGGCAGTGTAGAGTGAAACTTCACATCTGGAAAGACTTTGACTCTTCTTAATATTCTTCATGTCCCTCATATTAGAAAGAATTAATTTTTGTTAACCTTGTTTGTAAGAAAGGTTTTCGTGTTCTTTTTGAGTCCGGCAAGTTAATCTTGTCAAAGAATGGAAACTTTGTCGGAAAGGGATATGATTGTGATGGGATGTTCAAACTCAGTCTTAATAAAATAAATGCTGCTTCTTCTTATATTGCTAAGAATTTTAATCTTTGGCATAGAAGATTAGCACATTTGAATTACAAGTACATTAGAAACACGATGCATCTAGGTTTAATTCCTCTTCTCATGTTAGTACTGCTAAATTTGAAATATATATTAAATCTAAAATGACGAAGAAACCTTTTAATCATGTAAAAAGGAAATTCGAACTTCTAGATTTTGTACATTCAGATATATATAAATTAAATGATTTAGTAACTAGAGGTGGTAAGAGGTATTTCATCACATTTATTGATGATTGCTCTAGATATACTTACGTATATCTTATGAGAACTAAAGATGTGGCATTTGGTATGTTCAAAACCTATAAGTCAGAGATAAAAGATCAACTCAATAAAAAGATTAAGATTTTTCAGACTGAAAGAGGTTTAGAATATTTTCAAAATGAGTTTAATGTCTACTATGAAGAGCATGACATTATACATAAGAGACTGCATCTTATACACCTTAACAAAAAGGGTTTAGCTAAAAGAAAAAAAATCATATGTTAGTCGAATGACTAATTGTATGATTATGAATGTTAGCTTACCTTTAAACTTGTGGGGAGAAACGTTTTTAACTGCTTGTCACGTGCATAATAGGATCCTTGCTAGAAATTCTAGTAAGACTCGAAATTCTAAATGTGTGTGGGGGTGGTTAGCATATTACAGAGTTCTAGATCCTAAAAGAATTAAATTTAGGATCGAGAGCTCTTAAATGAGTTTTTGTTGGAAATGCACAACATAGTAGAGTATTTAGGATTCTTGACTAAGAATCAAATGTGATAGTTGAATATAGAGATGTTACATTTTTTGAATGTAAGTTTATCTAAGATTTTAGAAGAGAAAGTTCTAAATCAGAATAAATATCTATTTTAAGAATTGAACAAAACTTTGATGTAAACAATTCAACGGTTGCTAATAAGAAGCCTAGGATGTGTCAAAGGCATAGGAAATGAAAACGTTTAGGTAAAGATTTTACTTCACCTGAGTCTATAGTTTTCCTAGTTGAAGGAAGTCGAGAGAATGTATTGAGTTAGACTCCCATTGTCCTTAACATTGACAGTGATCCAATGACCTATAAGGAAGCAATAACTTCAAGAGATGTGCAATCTGGAAAGAGGCCATTAATGATAAAATGAACTCTATTAAATCGAATGGAACTTGGACACTAGTTGATTTACCTTTGGGGTCAAAGCCTATAGGTTGTAAATGGGATGGTTCAATAGAAACCTTAAAGGCTAAATTAGTAGCTAGAGGTTTTAAGTAGAAAGAAGGAGTATATTATTTTGAATACTTATGCTACTGTTGCTAGAATTACTTCTATTTTTGTTTGCCTTGTCATCTATATGCCATCTCTATATCCATCAAATGGATGTGAAAACTGCATTTCTAAATGGTAATTTAGATAAAATGGCATTTGTGTGTGTGTGTGTGGGGGGGGGGGGGGGGGGGACAATCAGAAGGGTTCCTTCTACTAGGAAATAAAAATAAAGTATGTAAGTTAGCAAAATCCTTGTACGGTTTTAAAAAAAGCACCTATGGCATGAAAAGTTTGACTCATGCGTGTTGTCATAAGGTTTTAAGCACAGATGAGTGCATCTATTCTAAATTTACTAGGGATTATGGTGTTATTGTATATTTATATGTTGACGACATGGTTGTCAAATAGATGAAGTTGTGGCTTTAGGTTAAATATTCAGGCCTCCAGTTGAATAGAAAACTTATTCAGTGTAAAAGGTTTGGCGCCATCACCAAGAGAAACATTTATATCTATTGTGGAGTTGCACAACGTTAACTGAATTTGGAATTCAGAACCATTAGCTAGTGACTCTTGGGAAGAGGCATCAGAGCAATTCTCTTGTGATTTCTAGAAAGGTAAGGTGCTACGCGCGCGCGTGTGTACATAGAAATTTTTTCAGATTGCTCTCTCTTTCTCAATATCCCAAATCCTATATACTACTGTTTTTAGAAAGAGTTTTTGGAGATCTTCGATATTGTTAATCGCGGTTCTTCTTACGCTTTATTGTATCCTGCGAACAAAATTTTCTGCAACCCATTAACAAACTCAATTTTGAATGGGGCAAATCACGTCTTAAAGAAATTGTCTTAAAAAATATGCCTCAAAACCTTTTATTTCGTTCCATTTCCCTTCATTTTTTCCCAACAAGAACTTTAGGATTTTTTTTATAAGAAGTGCACAAAAATAGCAAAAAAGCATTGCCAAAGTAGTCATACTACACAATATGCCTCTGAATGGCAACATCGGATGCTATTTGTATCCCCATCAAACATATGTTGTGTATCATATTACGGACACCAGAGATCTAAGTGCTAGTTAGTATTACAAACCCTCCTAAATTGCTATTGGTCAGATTAGTGACCATCTTCGTTGGTAAGAAAAGTCAATGTGGCAGGTACTTATATAGACTAAGGATAAAATGGATGACCAAGCTCCCTATGATGCATACGTGAAACATAGATGTGCTGTTATCTTTTGTGGCTAGAAGTGAGGGCTTCACAATGAAGCTTTGTCTGCCGACTTAACAATGAAGCTTTGTCTACCGACTTAACAATGAAGCTTTGGCTGCCGACATGGAGGAAGAGATAAGTCATCCTATAAGTAAGACTTCTTTGGTGATAAAGTGGAATGTATATGAGAGAAAGACAAGCAAAGCTTGAGAGGAAAAGTAGAGAGAAGATAATGTGAAGAGAAGAGAGAACATACTTGTGTTTTGAAACACCAACTTTGTGTGAGAAATATATTTAGCTCAAGAATGTTTTAGAGCGTGGTTTTTATTTGTAATCATATAGCTTGCAAATCTATTACGCTTCTAACAAGTGGTATCACCCACAAGTTCGTGTCTACATTTCAAGAAAGTGAAGAGATGGCTAACATAATTCAGCCTCATATCCCAAAATCAACAAAGATGAATTATGGGAACTGAAGCATCCAATTAAGGTCCTACTTAGGTCATAAGAGTTATGGAAAATTGTTGAATATGGATATACTGAGCCTGGAGACGTGTCTGCCGGAGTAGCATTATCAATTGCCCAAAAGATGGCGCCGAAAGAACACGAGAGAAGGATAAGAAGGCCTTGTTCTTAATTTTTCAAGGAGTTGAAAAAATATCATAAACGAATACATTAAAGGATGCGTGGGAGATTCTGCAAAAATCTCTACAAAGAGTCCAAAAAGCTAAAAAGGTACGGCTCCAATCACTTAAAGTTGAATTTCAGATGCCAAAAATTCTAAGTTCAGAAAATATTAATGATTACGTTACTCGACTGAAACCGGTGGCGGAAAAGATCAAAAGAAATAGAGAAACTTTTGATGATGTGAGGGATGGAAAAACTTTTAGGTTCTCTGACTGGAAAATTTAATTATTTGTCACTGACATCAAAGAATCAAAAGATTTTTCCTAAATTTATATAGATGAGCTTGTGGGTTCTCTTCGAGCTCATGAGCAAAGAATAAACCAAAATGAAATTAATGATAATTTGTAAGCTTTACAAAGCAAGTTATCTCTTGGTGGCAATCAAGCTAGCAGCAACTATGGAAGAGGTAGAAGAAATCGAGGTGGCTACAGAGGTTGACACAGAGGACGAGGAGGTAGTAGACAATCTTTCGAAAGAGGCCAAACAAATTAAGGCTATCAAATATAGTCGTGGTCGAGGATTTAGAAGCAGAGGTAGAGGAGGATTTCAACAAGGTGATAAATCCCAGTTAATATGCTATGATTGCAACAAATATGGCCATTTAAGTTATGAGTGGCGATCAACTGCTAAGATAGATGAAAGAAAGTATTTTGCAATAGCTGAAAAGAAAAATGTGGGAGATATTATTTTTCTCACTTACAGAGAAAATGAAAAGTGTGGAAAAAATGTTTGGTATCTCGACAATGGTGCCAATGACTTCATGTAAGGCCAAAAATAGTTGTTCACAGATTTGGACGAGACAATCATAGGAGAAGTTACGTTCGGAGACTTGTCAAAGATTTCGATCAAAGGCAAAGGTAAACTCATGATTACCTTAAAGAATGGAGACATGAAATATATTTCAGATGCTTATTATGTACTAGCATTAAAAGGCAATATTATCAGCCTGAGTCAAAAAAAGGGTATGACATACACATGAAAGACTCTTTTCTCATCATCAGAAATAGAAACAGAGTATTAATTGCTAAAGTTGAAATGACAAAGAATCATTTTTTTCACACTTGACATCCTAACAGAAGTGATGAAATGCATGAAGTCTATCATTAAAGATGATTCATGGTTATGGCATCTATGATTTGGTCATCTTGCTTTTATCGGCCTGAAGTTGTTATCGAGAACAAATATGGCGAATGGATTGCCAGAAATTAGTGAACCAGATCAATTGTGTGAAGCTTGCGTCAAGGGAAAATAACACAAACAAAGTTTTGAAGTTTAGAAAATCATGGAGAGCCAGAAGACCAATATAGATTGTGCACTCAGATATAGCTGGTCAATTTGGTATTCCATCACTTGGCAAAAAACAAGGTACTACCTCATTTTTATTGACAATTTCAGTAGAAAGTTCTTAAAGAAAAATTGGAAGCCCTTGATAAGTTCAAGGAATTCAAAGCAATATCAGAAAAATAAAGTGGACAGTATCTGAAGACACTCAAATCTAACAGAGAAGTCGAATCACCTAGAAGTTGTTTGATGGTTACTGTAAAAAGCATGGAATTATTCATCAGTTGACAGCCTCATATACACCACAACAAAATGGCATTGCAGAAAGAAAGAATCATATGATTCTTGACATTGCGAGAAGCATTATGAAAGGAAAGCACTTACAAAGAACCTTTCGGGCTGAAGCCATTCTATGTGCTGTTTATTTGCTAAATCGATGTCCAACAAAGAGTGTTATAAATTTAAAGACAGTTGAACATCTCGGAATTTTGGGTGCATTTCGTAGGCCCATATTCCTGATCAAAAGAGAAATAAGCTAGATGACAAAGGATAAAAATGCATCTTTATTGGCTACGAGAAAAGGAGTAAGGCGTAAAAACTATATAATCATCTTACCAAGAAGGTGATTATCTCACGAGATATTGAGTTTGATTAAGAAGATTATTGGATGAAGCAAAAAAGAAAAGAAAGTTGAAGGACTATTTTTTGATGATAATGATGATGATGACTTCAACATGCAAGATGAGCAAGGTGATGATCAAACTCCTCCACAAAGTCTTACTCCAAAAACTCATGCATCGACACCATCGTCATCTAGCAACGGCAGTAGTAGCAGCAATTCAGGGGGAGCACCTACGAAAATGTGAAGTCTAAATGACATCTATGTATGATGCTGCAGAATCGTTGAGACAACATTTGATCATTCAGTAATTTGTTTAACGGCAAAGTGTGATCCAGTAACATACGAAGAGGTTACTGAAGATGACAAGTGGAAGAAAGCCATGAACGAAGAAATTGCTGCAATAAAAAGAAATGACACATGAAAGCTAACTAATCTTCCGAAAGGACACAAGGTAATCGGAGTCAAGTTCGTGTACAAGCCAAAGACTAATCAAGAAGGCAAAGTGGAGAAGCACAAGGCGAGGTTAGTAGCTAAAGGCTATAAGTAGAAATAATGAATTGATTATGATGAAGTATTTGCTCTAGTTGCAAGAATTGATACTATTAGACTTTTCATAGCGCTCAGACTGCAAAATAAATGGAAGATTACCAGATGGACGTGAAATCGGCATTCTTGAATGGCTACTAAGAAAAAGAAGTTTACATTGAGCAACCACATGAATATATCAAAAAAGGACAAGAAGACAAAGTCAATTGACTGAATAAAGTTTTGTATGGATGAAAGTAAGCTCCAAGAGCTTGGAACACTAGAATAGACGAGTACTTCCAGATTATTTTTTTTGTGAAGAGTCTATATGAACATGCATTATATGCGAAGAAAAATCAATATTGTGATATCGTGATTGTGTGCTTATATGTGGATGATATGATTTTCACGAAAAATCACCCAGGTACGTTCAATAATTTCAAGAAAGCTATGACTAAAGAATTTGAGATGACAAATATCGGTGAAATGTCATACTCTCTTGGAGTCGAAGTAAAACAAATGGAAGACATAATATTTATGTCGCAAAAGAAGTATGCAGAGCAAATTTTGAGCTGAAGGATTACAATTCAGTAGCCATATCATCAGAAGCAGGAATGGAGTTGAGAATTAACTCAAATAGAGAGTCAGTATACCCGACACTGTACAAGAGTATGGCCGGAAGTTTAAGGTTCCTGACTTTCACACAACCAGATATAACATATGCAGTTGGATTGGTCAGTAGATAGATGGAGAGACCAAAACAAAATAACTTCTATGCAGCAAAATGAAGTTTGAGATATGTGAGACGTATGATTGATCATGGTCAATTTTATACATATTCTCAAAATTCAAGATTGATTGGTTACTCAAATAATGATTATGGTGGAGACTGGATGATCGGAAGAGCACCTCTGGATCGGATTTGCATTTCATATTGGATCAGGAATATT
Source organism: Escallonia rubra (assembly GCA_033065855.1). Taxonomy (NCBI): domain Eukaryota; kingdom Viridiplantae; phylum Streptophyta; class Magnoliopsida; order Escalloniales; family Escalloniaceae; genus Escallonia; species Escallonia rubra. The sequence goes on along the minus strand of JAVXUO010000888.1, from coordinate 42,108 downwards.
TTTGTGGTCATCGAAGAAGCAACAAATATTTATTTTCTCAACATGTGAAGCCGAGTATATAGCCACAGCAGCGTGCACGTGTCAAGCAATATGGCTGAAAATTATTTTCAGCGAGTTATATCTCACTGGAGAACATCCGACTACGATATACGTCGACAACAAATCTACTATAATACTTGTGAAAAATCTAGTATCATTTTATTCAGGAGCAAGTAAGAAATAAAGATGTAGAGTTAGTTCATTGCAGAACTGAAGATCAACTTGCAGATATTTATGCAAAGCCTCTGAAGACAGACATGATCTACAAACTCAAAGAAAAGCTTTGAATGCAAAGTTGGGTGTCTGAGGGGGAGTGTTATAAATTGCAAACACTCCTTAATTGCTATTGGCTAGATTAGTGACTATCTTCATTGGTAAGAAAAATCGATGTGGCACGTACTAATATAGACTAAGGAGAAAATGGATGACCAAGCTCCACATGATAGATACGTGGAACATAGATGAGCTGTTATCTTTTGTGGCCGGCAACTGAGAGTTTCAAAATTAAGCTTTATCTGGGGACTTAACAATGAAGCTTTGGCTGTTATCTTTTGGATCATAGTACTCTTGGCCTTGATTATCCCTTGGAGCAACTTCTCGAAGCCTGGTGATCTCTGGTGCTTGGTCCTGGTCCATCACTGGTGCCAGCATGCCTTGTTGTTCATTTTTGTCTTCAGCCATTACGTGGGATGCTCTCTGGCCGTGCTTTGTTTCACTCATTTTTGTCTTCTACCAGTGGTTGGACTAACCTTCTCTTCACCCTTGCTAGCTTTATGTTCCCGCTTCACTTCCATCCTTCTCTCTGATTTCCAATATGTTTTAAGACCACATTTCATACAACTGTATAGCCAACCTAATCAGCCACTCATATGCCAATGGAGTACTTTTTCTACTTACTGCCTCCACTTTTTTTTGTTCTCTTTACCTGCCATGCTTTTCTCTCTTCTATAATCATGAAACACAGCCCAAAACCAGCTAAAAACTGTGAAAAGGGTCAAGAAATCTCACTTCCGCTGGGTAGAACAGGCTGGCCGGTCATTGGTGAAACTCTGGATTACTTATCCAAGATCCAAAGTGGTACCCTTGAAAATTTTGTGACGGATAGGATGAACAAGTATTCTTCTAAGGTTTTCAAGACATCCTTGATTGGCCAGCCCATGGCAATCTTATGTGGTCCTGAAGGAAACAAATTCCTTTTCTCAAACGAGAAAAAACTTGTCCAGGTGTGGTTTCCGGGCTGGTCGAACAAGATCTTTCCAAAGTCACACGATGTATCAAACAATGAGGATTTCATAAACATACGCAGAATGCTCCCTCTCTTTCTCAAGGCAGATTCTCTGCAAAAATACGTTGGCATCATGGATCTCGTAATGAAACAACATTTGCAGAAAAATTGGGATGGTGATCACGTTGAGGTTTGCCTAGTGGTTAGGAAGTACACACTGGCTTTGGCATGTCGATTATTTTTAAGCATTGATGATCCTAGAGAAGTGGAAAAGCTTGCCAAGCCAATTGAGGACATAGTGGCTGGTATCTTTTCAGGATTCCCGATAAATTTACCTGGGACAGCTTTGAACCGTGCGATCAAAGCATCAAAGGAAATAAGAGCTTCCATTGATTCAATAGTTAAGCAAAGGATGGCTGACCTTACGGAGAAGATTGTATCCCCAGTGCAAGATATATTGTCTCACATGCTTCTTACGGTGGATGAGAATGGCCAGTTTTTGAACATAGTGGACATTTCGAGCCATCTATTAGGGCTAATATTTAGTGGCTATAGCACACTAAATGGTACATTAACTTTTGTTATGAAGTATCTAGCTGAGCTTCCTCACGTATACGATGAGGTCCTTAGAGGTAAGCTATACAAGCATCATTTTACATGTCAAAGTTCAAAGTTGCGGTGTCATAATATCAGTGTCGATTTCATCAAAATGATCTCGCGTAATATCTGTTCTGTTGTTGCATGTGCTGGGTTGCAGAGCAAATGGCAGTAGCAAGTTCAAAAAAATGGCCAGATTTGCTTGGCTGGGAGGACTTGAGAAAGATGAGGTATTCATGGAACGTTGCAAGCGAAGTTCTGAGATTGACACCACCAGGTTTTGGAGCATTTCGCGAGGCTCTTACCGACTTCACCTATGCTGGATATAAGGTTCCAAAGGGATGGAAAGTAAGCTATAATAAGAGTACTTCAATCCAAGTTGTGAAAAAATTACGGAATTACAGATTAACTCCACGTTCGTCCTGACTCCTGAATTTACTTTTGCAGCTACATTGGATCGCCCATGCCACACATATGAATCCAGAGTATTTTCCAAATCCAGAAAAGTTTGACCCTTCAAGGTTCGAAAGAAATCAACCGGCTCCATATACGTACGTTCCTTTTGGTGGAGGACCTCGGATGTGCCCTGGAAATGAATATGCACGACTTGCAATACTTGTATTCATCCATAACGTGGTTACAAAGTTCAGATGGGAGAAGGTGATTCCTAATGAGAGAGTTTTCAACGATCCACTTCCAAGGCCCGGTCATGGACTTCCAATTCGTCTCCATCGCCACGACTTTGCGGTTTCCGAAAGTATCTTTTAGTCGATTAAGCGGCTTCTATTACTTGTTACTCCCCATGTGCTCGTTTACATTAATAACTTGTGCTCGTTTTGTTTTCTTCTTCCCAATTGAATATCCAACTCAGAAATAGAGAAATGACAAACAAGATAACCGCGTGCCTTGCACCTCTAATACCATGTTCTTGCACCAAGTAAAATTGCAACGCATCGCTCTGACAAGGCTGATTCACCCGAACTGCATCAAGAGTGCCACGTCATCCAAAACAGCTGGTAGAACAAATCTCCACTTAAAGCAAGCTCATCCAAGCGCAAGGGGCTAAGTAAATTACAATTTCCTCTATATATTATACTATTACACTTGGTTTGATTAGGAGTAGGAGTAGAGTAGGTAGAAGTAACGGTAATATAAAAAGCACTGAAAATTTCCCAAAGCGTTAGGCCAAAAAAATTCGAAGGATAATCTCATGTCCTTAGAGATCATTTAAATGATGCCATATTAGGTAAACTCCTCGAAACTGCAGATCTTTTAAATCATTTGGAAATTGTGTTTCGTACGTGGTCCCGTCAGGACCAGCATCCCGCGCACCATAAAATACTCAGCTAACACTTTACTAACCTGAAACGTGTTCGCGAACATCGGAAGGAGTATATCTAAAAGCACAGCTATCCTAAGGAGTATGTTCGAAAGCATAGCTACATTTAGAGATTTTCTAAACAGAGCTTTGTTCGGGAACATCGAAAGGAGATTGTCTAAAAGCACCTTGGTGAAGCAACTGCATAGGTCGCGCGCAAGCTTTGACAAGCCATTGGTGTTTGGATCCTATTTTTGTTAAACTTTTGATTCACTGCGGAGCTTCTATTGACTATCCAACGAGTATTATCGTGATGACTCTAGCATAAAATTTCGGTTCTATGTTAGTTTACTGGGTGTTGAAAAAGGCTGGTACTCTTATTTTGTTGATGTCCTTTCTTGTTGTCGCTTAGGGTTTCTACATGGAACCAATATAATAGTCGTACTTATAAGTGAAAGATGCACCCTAAGTAAACGGCAACACCAATTGATGCTGATATCCTTTTGAGAGGGGGAGGGGGTCGTGATAAGATCATGATACAGCCGTTTCATCTTCTAAATGCACAAGAAGAACAAGAAAGCTGAACAATCTTCTAAAATTCCCTGGTGGAAGCCACACAAAATAGACAAAAATAATTTACATCGAAGTTGTGGTTTAGCATAGAACAAACAGCTCACAAGTAAATGCTAACATTTAGCACAAGAAAATATCCATTCCAGGCATAATACATGTAGGCCGTCCTTGTGTTGAGCAATAAAAAAGGAGCCTGGCAACAAAAATTTGACCCCTATCCTGTAACTACGAAAAATGGAAAGACGGATTCTTTCCTCACTCGGAAACACATACATAAGTATGCCTTTTTGGAACATGCAGTCTTGCGGTGTAACGTTAAAAGGAACTTATCAAGCAAACAACAAGTAGAAGAGTTTGTTATGTACATATGCTGTCTTTAAAGGGCTAATTACAATATCCCAGGTTTGGTAATTACACCTGAGGACACAAAGTTTCAAAATGTAACACTGTCCATTGACAAACAAAAATACTTAACGGTTTTGACAAAAAGACTTGATTGCCCCTGACTTTAAAATAAATAACCCAATTAATTTACTGTTTATTCTTCCTCTCCCCACACCCAGGCGGAACGTCGGTGACGAGAATGTCACCCACCCACCCCGTCATGCCCACAACCCCCGCAGTAGCAGGCCCTGCAAGTGAGATCTGCCTGTCGCCATACATGTCACCACCATCACCGCCGCAACCTACCTCCGTATCCGAGATCGCAAGCATCCCCATCGAGCTACGTCGCGACACCGGCCTCCTCCTTCGAGATGCGCGCCACCGTGACCACCAGCAAGACAGCGCCATCACCACCACGATGGGCTTGCAATGGCCAGAAATCCAAAGGGCTTGCCGGCGTGGTGGGGATTATGGTGGGGCCTAACGCGCTTGCTGAAGGCGTCTCGGCAAAGGGGCTTGACGGCGTGGTGGGTGGTTCTGCACTGGCGGCGTAACTGGCGGCGTGGGGCGGCGGACTGCCGGCGGTGAAGAGGGTTTAAATTGTGGAGAGAGAAAATTAGGATATCAACAGGGGTAGTATTGCCATTTTCAAAATACGTAATGACGAAAATTACACTTTTTTTTTTTTTTTCTGACGGTTGGATAAAAGTGATACTTTGTTTAACGTTTTTGGTCACGTATGTTACATTTTGAAATCAAGGGCAACAAAAAAAATGCAGTTGGAAACATTCTTGAAACTTCCTTCATAAGTCATAACACGTGGTTGGGCGGAAGGGGTGAGATAGAATGTGGAAGCATAAGTAGAAGTGAGTTTTGTTGCACCAGCTCTAATACCATGTGTCATTCACCCAAACCGCATCAAGCAGCGTGCCATGTCACAAAACAAAAAAGGCATGCTTGGAGCCTTGGACATCAAGCGTGCCATGTCACAAATTTTAACTGTACGTGGAAAATTCACACCACGCAAAGACACTTAACGTTAGCATAAGAGTAAAAAAGGCATGCTTGGACACGTATCGGCCCAAATTGGATTGTCCTTAGGCTAAATGATTACAGTTCAGTTATAAAAGTCATAAATGTTGTCTCAATTACTCCTCTTCGTCACTAAACAAAAATGATCACATAAATACCGTTGCCGCAGACTTCGTTTATCTTGAGTAAAAAACTTTATCGTAGGCCCTATCAGACCAACTGTTTGACTTATCCAAACAGTCCCCAAAGTGTATTCGGTCTTTGATTAATGCTTTGTACACCCAGAGCATTATCATTTCTATACAAAAAGTTGTTCAGTTCAAATAGAAGATAACTTGCTTTTATTATTCTACTTGGTTTATTTAAGAGTAAGAGTAGATTGGGTTTAGTACGAAATAGTAACATATAGAGCACTGAAAATTTTCTAAAGCATTAGGTGAAAAGAAGTCTAAGGATACTCCCATGTCCTCATAGATCATTTGAAAGAAATCAAATTAGGCACACTGCCTCAAATGAAAAATCATCTAATCATTTGAAAATTGTGTTTCACACGTGGTCCCCTCAGAATGTAGCATCCCCTCACCACAAAATTTTCACTTTTAACCAACGACGCGAACCTAAAAATTTATAGAGCTAACACATTTTGTCACGCCAGTTGGGACACATTTGTATTATTATTTGCAAAAATGGTTGTTAATAGGAGAAATCCTATTAAAAACTCTGTAACACCCAAACCTAGAATCCTCATATATGCAGCACCCTAACTCAGAGGGCCATGTGTGACGATAGAAGAAATGGGAGAAAATCAGTTGAACCCATTTGGAGATAAAGGGGGGAACCTCTCTGGAAAGGAGGTTTTGAGTGATGAACATATCCATACGATGTTGAGCAGATGTGGGAGAAGATCAGTTGAACCCATTTGGAGATGAAGGGGGAACCTCTCTGAAAAGGAGGTTTTGAGCGATGAACATATCCAAATGAGGCTGAGCGTGTCCGCAAAGATTGGAAGGAGTATGTCTGAAAGCACCACTATTTTAAAGATTTTCCAAAAAGAGCTACGTTCGAGAACATTAAAACGAGACTGTCTCAAAGCACCTCTGTAAAGCAAGTGCTTGGGTTGCAAGCTTTTGCTTGGCTTGTAAGCTCTTGGTGTTTGGACCCTATTTTTGTTAAACTTTCGTTTGCTGCGAAGCTTCTATTGACATTATGGCGACGACTGTAGCATAAGATTTCGGTTCTATGTTAGTTAACTACAAGGGAGTTGAAAAAGGCCGGTACTCTTAATTTTGTGCATGTATTTTCTTGCTGTCGCGTAGGATTTCTATACGGAAACAAAATAGGGATCATACTTATGAGTGAAAGATGCACCCCAGTAAATGGCAAAGACTTCGCTCTAACATATATATTGAGCTTACACCAATTGATGCTGAGTTCCTTGCCTAGAGAGAGAAGAGGCATGATAAGCTCATGAAAACATGCATGATTCGGCCGGTTCCTCTTCTAAATGCACAAGAACAACAACAAAAGTGAACAATCCTCCAAAATACCCTTGTGGAAGCCAAACGAAATAGACGAAAGATTTACATCGAATTATTGTACATGAAACATGGCATTTGTCTGCTTATGAGCTCTCCATAACTGTAGCTGTGAAAGTCGTTCGCTGATTAACACTGAACATTAAAGTCAGCTCAATTTAGCAGTTCAAAATGTGTCCAGCAGACCTTGTGGTGTAGCATAGCAAGCAGCTCAACACTAAATGCTAAATTTTAACACAAGAGAATAACAATTCCACTCCCACTCAGGCACAATACATCTAAGCCGCCCTTGTGGCGAGCCATTAAAAAGACCCTGGCAACAAAAAGTTAAACCCTGCAACAACGAAAGATAAAAAGAGGGATTCTTCCGTCAGTTGAAAACACATATATAAGTATGAACATGCAGTCCGGTGGGGTAATGTCAAAGGAACTTATCAAGCAAATAACAAGTAGAAGATTTTGTTAATTATGTACATATGCTGTCTTTGTAGACAATGCAGTTGGAAACTTTCTTGAAACTTCCTTCATAAATCACAACACCGTGGTTAGGCGGAGGGGGTGAGAAAGAGAATGTGGAAGCTTAAAGTTGCGGAAGGCCATGGGCCATGGTTGTTTAGTACCAATAACTTTGTTGGGAGACAGATTTGGGAGTTTGACCATGATGCCGGGACGCCAGAAGAGCGAGAAGCCATTGAAAAATTTCGCGAAGAGTACCGGCTAAATAGAAAGCAAGGGATACATTATCCGAGCGGAGATTTGCTCGTGCGAATGCAGGTAAATTTGGCATTCCTGTTCTATTGTATATACTTCTGTGTTGGTAACTTATCATTCTTAGACTTTTGTCATTAACTTAATCTTTTAGAGTGGTAACTTAACATTTAGTAGAACCTATTAATGACTATTTAGACTTATTTCACCTTTAGAGAAAAAAAAAAGGTGACATGTAAGTATTGAATACTGGAGTGCACATATCAGTTTTTTTCAAAATATTAGTTAACGAAATTTGAATAATGAAGAATTGGAGTGCACAAATCAAAATTTTCAAAATATTAATTTATGAAATTTGAATAATGAAGAACTCCAGGACAAATGTACTAGAGATGTATATAATGCAGGCCAGAGAATCATGGATCTCTATGGAGGAAAGAGTTGGCCACGTTAGGTTACATTTTTGTTGTTAAAAGCATACTTTTTGTCTATGTGTTTGGTTGTCTTGTATATCTCGCCTAAGCTCATGTTTCCATACCATTTTTGTCGTTTTTATTTTTCTGCTTTTTAAGAAGATGATAATGTTGTGTTTTCAGGAATAATAAAACCCGTATAAATTTTGTGTGGAGATAAATCCAAAATTTGTTGTTACATTTACACGCTTTATAACTAAAAGATGTTTCAGCGGCATATTTAGCAACAGTGTAGCAAGAATCCGCACCCTATAACTTTTTAATAGAATGCCAACTATAATGATTTTAAGTAAGAAATTATTTTAATAGATAAGAAAATACCTCTGTGTGTTCTAATATTCATTTCAAGCACATTTATATGGCAAAATGAGGAAGGCAGATTCTAGAAAGATATTTGTAATAAGTTGGTGAGTAGTTTTTGAATATGCTGGTTCCGAAAGATTTGAAAATCAGGAACGCTAAACTTCTCAGAAAAAAGAAATTGAAAAAAAAAAAGAGTATCCCAACTGGACATAATCTTTTTGTCTTCGACAAAAGATCAGGATTAGGTTTATAACCACACTTTTATGTTGTTCCTCTCTTTCTCCACATCCTACGAATAGAATTCTCCTTCGACATAGAGTAGTGATCTTCCCATGACCTTTCCTGCGACATGGAACTTGTGTTCGTGTGATCCGAGGGAGAGTATGAACATTGCGAGCGTCTGAATCTGATCAAAACTCAATCACTGCAATCTGTATTAGTTTTGGATCAACGAAAGGGTATTCTACGAATCAAACACGAAGCACAGAAATACTAATTGAAGATGCTATTTCCGCTCAATAGGACGTCCCTCGTATACTGCATACATTAGTTGTTATATGTTGTGGCAATGAATGCTCAGTAAAACGGTACTCTTGAATAATATGATGTATTACGAGTCAAATAGACGTGTTGTTATCTAAGTGCTATTTTCCGTACTTCGATGAAGTGATTGAGGTAGAATACAGAAGGCGTCCTTCGCTCGAGCATAAAAACCGGTCGCTTATGCATCTTTAAGTGACAAATGAGGCATATGTTCCTCATATCCCGTATATTTTTAGACATATAGCCATAATTAATGATCCCCAAATATTTTCCGTATTTCGATTAAAAGAATCTTCCTCCTATCCCTATATAGCCATAATTAATGATCCCCAAATATTTTTAGACACTTTAATTTAGTGACACTTAAAAAAATGCTGCTAAGAATTGTAACTGAAAGCGTATTAGCAGAAAAGTCACAATTAATATTTAGCGAGTTAGCGACTACTAATTCTCAATATATATGGGGTTCGAGAAAGATTTCTACAATCCAGATTGTACCGAAATTTGTTTCCTTCAATTGAGGTAGGAACGAAAAAAAATTCTGGAAAACAAATGCTGTAAATATAGCCATACCCTTGCTATAAGTTTCAAGTTCCTAATACGAAGAGCTGCCGGGAAACAAATTGGAGGTAGTCAAGCCCGCAAAAGTTCTCAGTATTATAAATTAGCTTTTCAATAATATTCGTTGAATGTTCAAATTTTTTCTGTTGAAATATTGCACGAATTCCTCTTGTCACTAAGAAACATCTATCCAAGAGTTATGACAGACTCAATTTCGATTTTTGTACGTATCGAACTGCACTCATAATCATGTACGTATATAGCTTATCAAAGAAAGTGGCATCAATCTTCTCAACGTACAACCAGTCAGACCAGGAGAAAAAGAAGAGGTAACCTTTGAAGCAGTTACAACAGCTGTGAAGAAAGCTCTTCGATTGAATCGTGCAATCCAAGCAAGCGACGGCCACTGGCCAGCTGAAAATGCTGGCCCAATGTTTTTCACACCTCCCCTAGTAAGTTTTATTTATATTCTTATTGAATTTGTATAGGTTCTACTGCTTCATTAACTCAAGATAACTCATAAGGTGTGGAATGATGCTTGGTAAATAGATGTAGCCTGTATAAGATGTTTCTTATGAAACATGGAAGGAAATGAAAAGAGCTTGTGTTGAAATGAAACTCACGTTACATTGGTTGGAATAGTTAGTTCTGCCAGTTCACTGTAGCCATTTTCTGCGGTTCTTTTGCATGCGCAACTAGTTGGAATGTTGAATTAACGAGTTTGTCGTGAATACGCGACCAATGTGCAGATCATTGCCCTGTACATCAGTGGAACAACTAATACGGTATTAACACCTGAACACAAGAAGGAAATGATTCGCTACTTGTACAACCATCAGGTAATAACCATCCACCGAGCCTTGCACCTTGCAGTTTTAGCTCGTGTTTGTTTTTCATATGAACTACTTTTAACCTAGCAAACAAAGTTTTAGTTGTTTTGTTATTAACTTTGTATAGTTTCTACAACTAAATTAATGGATCTATTTATGAAGAATGATGATGGAGGATGGGGATTCTACATTCAAGGACATAGCACCATGATTGGCTCGGCACTCAGCTATGTTGCTTTACGTTTACTTGGTGAAGGACCTGATAATGGTAATGGGGCGGTTGCAAGAGCGCGAAAGTGGATACTTGATCATGGGGGTGCATCGTCAATACCTTCTTGGGGAAAGACATACCTCGCGGTAAAATAAGTAGATTATTTTTTGCAAGAAACGTGTGCAAGCATTAATCTTTACAAAGAGCTTGTAGTAAAGTAGAACTTTACTGTCATTAAACTGATTTCTGATGGTAACTCGATGTCGTCTTCAGCCTATTTACGAATTATTTCCAAAATTGAAGATATTTTCTTCTTTCCTTTTCATGGTGTCCAAAATTGTTTTTTTCATGTTATTTCTTTTGAAGGTTCTTGGAGTTTATGAATGGGAAGGTTGCAATCCAATGCCTCCAGAGTTCTGGCTTTTCCCTTCATTTTTTCCTTTTCATCCAGGTAATGAAAATTATGCTTTGCATTGATGGATCTCGAACAAACCATGTGGTTGAGATTGTTTCTTTGCTTTATTTCTTTTTGAATGCAAAAATAGCCCTCCGTAAACATATAGGGTAACTTACAAATGTTATTGCCTAACAGACCTAATCTTTCTATTCTTGTTTAATGTGTTTGTAACGTTCTTGCCAATGATGCAGATAAAATGTGGTGTTACTGCCGCACAACCTACATGCCGATGTCATTCTTGTACGCGAGAAAGTATCAAGGACCGATTACCAATCTTGTTCTGTCATTGCGAGAAGAAATTCACCACCAGCCGTTTCAGGACATAGATTGGAATAAAGCACGCCATAGCTGTTGCAAGGTTGGTGAAAAAACATATAGCTTAAAATTACTCTATGTTGTTAAAAGTTGAATGACTTTTTGATTTCTCAGGTTCTTAGAAATGGGAAAACTTATGCTGCTTTCAAATGTAATATTCAGTAGGATTGTAACCGTTTAAACCTTTTAAAGTGTGTCCCTCGATTAGGGAGTTGTTCCCTAGAGAAAACATATATGACAGCTTTGTGGACCTAGAAAAACTATGTCGTTGAATACTCTCTGAGTGATACCATAAGCAATTCTCTGTAGCAGAGGTAATTATTCACAACAAGCTTGATGACATTTGCCCTAAATTGTGACTGAAGGTGGACCTCTACTACCCGCATCCCTTCATCCAAGATCTATTGTGGGATACTGTTTATTACCTGATAGAGCCAATCATGAATCGTTGGCCCTTCACGAAGCTGAGAGAGAAAGCTATACAAAAAGCAATTGAACATATGCGCTACGGAGCAGAGGCAAGTAGGTACATTACTACAGGATGCGTAGAAAAGGTGAGTACTATGCATTCTCTTCTTAAACTTGATGGGTAATTTTTCCTTGAATTTTTGCTGAGTCATGGTATGGTTCACGTATTGATCCTCTTGGTTTTATTCAGTGTCTACAAATAATGTGCTGGTGGTCGGAGGACCCAAACGGTAATGAGTTCAAATACCACCTTGCTAGAATTCCTGATTACTTGTGGCTTGCGGAGGATGGAATGAAAATGCAGGTTTGAATCATGCGAACTACACGTCTTGTTGTGCTGATCACCATTTACCACCACATAAGGATCCGCCAGAGATTTTAAGAAAATCCTAGAAAAGAAACGCTATCATTGCCCACTCTGGTCAAGGCCAAATATTTCCAATTGTAAGAAGGAATTAGCAAAAAAACAAGAATAAGGGCAGCTACTGCCGGTTCAACTCTGCTACTTTCTCAGCTGTAGAATAAGTGTGCCGGCATTGCCAAGTATCGGAGCATGTCATTAGGGTTGGCTTGACCAGCAACTCTGAAGGTGAATTTCAACTATGTAGACCAGTGCATGGCTAGACCTAGTTATTTTGAAGATAGAATGTTTTCGTGCTCTTTTTTCTGTGTACAGCTGAAGTTGTTTAGTACGTAGTCCAAATTTGAGAATTGTAGTAGAATTTCTAGTTGTTTTGAAGATAGAATGTTTGAAGGATCCTGAGATATATCCGTCACCCTGACTATTATCATTTAGTTTCATCAATATAGTTCTCGGAAGGAAGACTTAGTTCCTATGCATAACTTGAATTGCAGACATTCGGTAGTCAGGTATGGGACTGTGCGCTTGCCATTCAAGCTGTTCTTGCAAGCAATATGACGGACGAATATGGAGACTGCCTTAAAAAGGCACATTTTTACTTACAAGAATCACAGGTATCGTCCTCTCTATGCTCCAAATTATTTGGGAGGGATATTTTTATTGGATCGGCTTTTTTCTGCAAATTTACTTTTTTTGTCCTCGTGACGTTCTTTTCTTTTAGGCAAGCCTGCTGGTTTTTGCGTAGAAAAAGTGTGCATTTAGTTAGGAAAAATGTTAGGAAAATATATTTAGTTATCAATATCCTAGGATTGAATCAATAACCTAATTTCAGCTAACAAGTGTTGGAAATAAAGGGTTACTTGAGTTTCTACGCTCCTGCTAAGTAGGCAATGAAGAAATTTTCAAGATAATAGAGGATCATAATTAGAATTTCATCTCTCGAGGTCTTTTTACTTCTAATTACACCTTGCAGATGACTAGAATAGCTAGCTTTTTTATAGATTTCTAGTGTAACTCCTAGAACTTAATAATAATAAGACCACTAACTTACTATTTGACACACATACAACTCACTACTTCCACTAACATATAAAAATTAGTGCATTTGTGACTTACACCATGAATGCACTGCTAACACAATCTTACTTGACTTATTACATTAGTCACTAACGCACCACTCCAATAACATAAAATAAAATGTATCAAGTTAATTTTTAGCACCCCCTTTAAACTTGATATATATATGACTCTATGGCATGTACCAAATGTGGTCTTCGTTTTCAATTCATCAATAGCAACAATCTTCTTTGATATCTCTTGTGATGTGTAATCCATGTAGACCATCCTCTGGGTTATATATGACCATTCAGTTTAGACATTTCTTGCATCTGCTCTGGATCTAAGAGTGCTTCGTGTTCACCCAACCTGTATCACTTAAAATATTCGTTACACCAAGTTGAGAATAACAATTCGATTTTTGACAAAGTCGTGGCTGACAAGTTTATAACCCAGCATAGTTTGCAAAAAGATCATCATTAACGACATATACTTTAGGTACTCTTTCAATATTCTTAACCGCAGGAAAAGCGTCTATTACCTCAATGAATTGTGGCTCTTCATCTAATGAAGATGAGTCAACCACATTTTCTTCTTTTACATAAAAATTAAATGTTATATCTGAAGTGTTCATCTCTTAACCATCGTACTTTTACGTCTTTACGGATGCTCTCATCTTCCTTTTCTCCACTTTTAGCATTGTCATCACCAATTATTCTTGTTCTCCTCTCTTTCTTTAGCAATTTCTTCGACTTTTTGCTCTTCCAAGCTTGAAGTTCTTCTTCAACATTAGTCTCCTCCACCTTCGTCTCTTCATCATTTCTTCGACTCCAAGAAGTGTGGGATTCGTGTTCATACTCCATAAGAGTTTTTTTCCTCTCTCGCAAGCTTAATTTGTCTACTCATCTTCTTCCAAGCTTTTTACCCAATGCTCCTCGGGTAAGAAGTCACATATATGGTTGAAAGCTACGACCTCGATCAATTTTCCAAACACAACTTTGAAATCTTGAGTCTCCAATGCGCATCTTGATTTCTTGATGGACGGCCTTTAATGCCTTTTATTCTTTCTTTTGTCGAATTCCTTTAGATAAGCTACTATGTTGATCTTTACTTAATTACCACACCACTCATCATTAGTTTGAGAACATCACACCAAATATCAGAGACTAAGATATCAACACTACAATATCCACTAAGACCGTTTGTGGCTCTTAAACCACTTTGTCCCTCTACTTTCTACACTCACAATTAGAACTTAGAAGGAGGAAATAGAATGATCTTGAAGGGAATACACAATCATAGTTAAAGTTTTGTCTCTACATCTTCTTCCTTCTTACATCTTAAAAATGACTAGACTAGCTAACATTTTATAAACTTATAATGTAAATCCTATTAGGGCCACTAACCCAATAATTCACAAACTTATTAGCCACTACTTCCACAAACACATAATAATTTTTAATGCATTTGTAACTCACAAGCAAATGCACCGATAACACAAACTTACTTGACTCGCTACAGAAGCCACTAATGCACCACTCTAGTAACATAAAGTAAAATCAATCAATTTATTTTTCAACAATAAATACGTATGTCCTTGAATTTTCAGATCACAGAGAACCCACCTGGAGATTTCAGAAGCATGTATCGTCACTTTACTAAAGGATCATGGACTTTCTCTGACAAAGATCATGGTTGGGTTGTCTCAGACTGCACTGCTGAAGCAGTAAAGGTAATTCAGCCAGAGTCGATTTCCAGAATTTAGCAAAAAAATGTCCTTTAAAACCCAAAACTTCATCTTTCCCTGCAGTGTCTACTAGTGCTTTCCCAGATGCCACCAGAAATGGTCGGACAAAAAACTGACAGAGAGCGGCTATTCGAGGCTGTGAATGTCCTTCTTTACTTGCAGGTATGATATCCATGTTATCCTTCGTTTTGGTTGTTGTGTTTTTGGTTCTTCAACTATCGAATCAAGATCAGTAGAAAATGTCTCTAGGTGGTAGGCAATTATGCAATAATTATTTATTTTCCTTTATCCTCACACATGTAGAATCCTGAAAATGGTGGATTTTCTGTTTGGGAGCCATCCAGGCCTCAACCCTATTTCGAGGTAACCCCTTCGCCGTATAGCAGCATCACACGTTATTTTCCATTAGAAAAAATCAGTTGACAGCTAATTGAATCAACCATGCTTAACGAAAATAGAATGGTACCTTGTTTTGCTCTCCCAGGCTCTGAATCCTACAGAAATTCTTGCCGACGCTGTAATGGAGAAAGAGTAAAATCTCGTACACAACTTTTGTTGATGGAGAGATGTACATACCAACGCCATGTCACTGACACCGGTCTTTTGGTTTTTTAGGCATGTTGAGTGCACTGCATCTGTGATTCAAGCTCTAATGTTGTTCAAGCGTATGCATCCAGGCCACCGTGAGAAAGAAATAGAAGTTTCTGTGGCGAAAGCTTTGTGCTTCCTCAAAGATAGACAATGGACGAATGGTTCATGGTGAGCTATCTCTTATATGGAACAAACAAAATATGCATAATATATGGGGGAATTTGAACAGTTATTGAACTGCTTCGCTACACCGTTACGCCATGTCATTTAATTTACAGCTTATGGGGTGATGTACTCTAACAGGTACGGCTACTGGGGAGTTTGCTTCCTCTATGGTACATTTTTAGCACTATTAGGCTTGGCTTCTGCTGGGGAGACATATAGCAATAGCCAAGCAGTTCGCAAGGCGGTTCAATTTTTTCTTTGGGCACAAAATGAAGAGGGTGGTTGGGGAGAGAGCATCCAATCTTGCCCAAGAGAGGTAACAAGCTGCCTAAGTAATATCTGTCTTCATTGGCTCCAAAATCTTAGTGTATTGTTGGTAGGGTTGTATATAATAGTTGTTGCTTAAAAAGTTGCAGAGAATTAAGTGTAATGTTTGATGAAACAGAAGTACATAGCGCTTGAAGGAAATCGAACGAATTTAGTACAAACATCATGGGCTATGCTGGGTCTTATGCACGCCGGACAGGTTAGTACAACTTGCAGAATATTAAGTTTCTCGAGTTAACCTTCTATGGAGTATTATGTCAAGTGTCGAGACTTTAAATTGTAGACAAACCAATTCCTTATAATTTCATCCAAAAAAAGAGGAGAATCCTGGTTTCATATATATGTTTTTTTTTTAACATGGATCACCAGGCTGAGAGAGATCCAACACCCTTACATAAATCAGCAAAGTTACTAATCAACGCGCAAATGGATAATGGAGATTTTCCTCAAGAGGTAAAACTTATCGTGCTCTCTATTTTCTCATCATTGATTGATCTTCGTCTCTCCCCTGTTTTATTCTAACTACTCCGTGTCATAATTATGTTTATAGGAAATCACGGGAGCATACCAGAAGAACTGTATGCTACATTATGCCGCATATAGAAACATATTTCCATTGTGGGCTCTTGGAGAATACCGTAAAAGAGTGTGGCTTTGTAACCAGAAACACTGAACTCAAGTTCCAAATGGTCGAACCAAACTGACACTCGATCCCATATGTGGCTTTGTTAAGAGGCCTTCTTGTATTCTATCATTTGTAGTCAAACGGTTGAATTTGATCGGTCCAATCCAATTAGGTGGCCCAACGGGTAATACTAATGGTGACTATTTATTTGATTCATACATTAATTAATTAAATTGGCTAAATAATTTTATGTGTCTATTTAATTTTTATCATCCAATACACTAATAATTTATGGTCTATAAGAGGCTTATAAACCCTAATCTGTCACTTAGATGGACGTTTGAGATTTTCCAGGTTTAAGGTTGATCAGACTACTCTCTCTATACAAATATCTTTTTTTTCTAGAAGGCCAAGGCATCATCATTTTATTTTTTTTGCTACTCTTTTGCGTCCTAGAATAATAGAAAAATACACAATTTTGTTCCATCATGAAGGATAGAAAAGAGTAATAAAGATCAATATTAATAGGGATACGTTCACTTACGCATCTTGGCGTTCTTTTATCATCGGAATAAAGCTTTTAGTAATCTATGATTTCCTTTGATTCCGGTGAGTTCGAGACCATATTAATCTTATATTTATGCAAAAGGTCTCTATTATGGGGTCAAGGTCAAGACGAATGTAATAATCTAACATGTGGGATCAGAGTTTCATTAATCAATTGCATGAATATAGAACATTCCCTTAAGATTCTTGAAATATTTTTAGGATTATATTTAATGTTAAACGTAAGAAAAGGGCCAAAAAAAAAAGAGGGGGCCTGCGCCGAATGGTATGTTACGTAATGTTATGGCCCAGCCAAAGGCATGTGACCTGGCCTGTTGGAGTTATGTTATGGCCCGGAAAAAGCGATGTGGCTTGTATTGGGCCTCGCCATTTTGGGCCTCAAAAGGCCTGTTAAATGGCCTGCTCTCCATAGCAAACTTGGGCGTAAAAGACCTGTTAAATCGCCTGCTGTCCAGGCAAAGCCGACGAATTGGGGCTTTTCAGCCACAAAATGCGGCCTGTTTAGGCCTCTTTAACGGGGCCTATAGCTGCGAAGTGGGCCTGAATTGTTAATAAATAATAATGTTATTAGTGATCACTTGTATATTTTTAATATTGGTTTATATTATTGGGATACTAATGAATATAAAGTGCCAATATTATTATAATTTCAAGAATTAGTCTAGAATTACAATATCATGCTAAAAGTTTATGCTTCATTTGGCATGTTTGTACTACTATAAGAAGTTGAAATAATTAGTGGTCTTACTTATTTTAGCAGTAAGCGGACCCAACGAAAGTTTATTGTCTTTTATAAGTTAAGATAATGACAAAATCACGTCACGTTACGCTTATCAATTAAAGAATACTACTCGGGCCAACTGAAGATTATAATTTAAATTTTCTTTAAGTGAAAAGAAAGGAAATAATAAGTTGTGTGGGCCAAATCACTTTCTGGCCAAAGGTGATATAATTCGTGTTCACGTTGCTTGTAATGATTTCCAAATTGTTAAGAGTGAAAAATCACTTGTACGTTAATAATCGGCGAAACAGAAGGTTAAAAGTGATATGTTAAATTTTCTTTTGGAAAATGTTTTGTGTATTTACCTTTTCCATACAAATAATTTTTTTATCACTCAATTTATTTTATTATTTTAAATGATAAACTAACTATTTTCATCAAGTGGATTTTCGGTACTAACGTGCAAGATTGTTGTAATTATTTAGCGTATAGTCCTACTGCAATTACTGGCAATCTTTTCTCTATTGAATCATTGAGCGGAACTAATTTTAGAAGATAGAAAGAGTAGATTAGCATAATTCTTGGAGTTATGGATTTGAATTATGCTTGACGCATTGGCTTGCCTGCTACCCTTACAACTGAAAGCTCTACTGAGCAAAAGGCGACTTATGAAAAGTGAGAGCGTTCTAACCGCATATTTATGAAAGGCTTCATTATGACTGCAATTCACGAAGTTATTCTTGACTGAGAAAATGCTAAGATATACCTCACTCATATAGAAGAGCAGTTTCAGGGCTCTTCCCAGGCACATGCTGCTACTCTTATCACTAAAATGGCTACGCTCAAGTACAGTGGATCTAGTGGTGTTCATGAGTACATTTTACGGATTAATGATATGGCTTTCCACTAAAACGCTTGGACATGAAAATCTCTAAGAGTTTTCTCGTGCACTTTATTATGACTTCCCTTCCTGCGCAGAAGAGAGGCTTAAATCCGAGCAACCTGATAGTGCTCACATTGCCGTAGATGATCCATCTAAAGTAAAAGGAAATAAATTTGGCAAAAGTCACATGCAAAGGAATAAAAGTGCTCTTATAATTATAACTAACAAGGCAAGCTCTTCTGATACGAGGGGTTCTTCTAATCCCAAGTGTCACTTTTGTAAAACTAAAGGACATATGAGAAAGAATCTCATAAATTCAAATAGTGGTTGGAAAAGAGAGGTAATTTATCTATTTACTTTTGTTATGAGTCTTATATAATTAATGCTCTTTTAAATACATGGTGGGTTGACAGTAGAGTTGTCAAGCGGGCCAGCCCGACCAGCCTTAAAATGGGAGAGCAGTGCGGCCCTGATCCATAGGGCCAAAGGCCAGGGCCAGGCCGAAAGATTTGGGAAACCGGCCCGGCCCGGCTCTGGTAGCGCCCCCTTATAAAAAAAATTTCCTTTTCTTTTTTTTTGAAGTCCATCTTATTATATTTTCATCTTTTTGACGTTTTGGATCTTTTTAGTTAAATTAATAATTTTGGAGGTGTTATTGAGTTCATTTGATCAATGTTTTTTTTAACACACTCAGTGAAGTGTGGGTGTGTGGTGACGGTGACGTGTTCTTGATGATTTCTAAGTAGGCTTTCATTTAATGTTTCTGTTATAGAATTTGCTTTGTCATCTAGAGTATGTTTGGATGTGAGATTTGAACTGAGAATTTCACTTTGGAGAGGTATTTAGAAATTCCTTAAATAAAATCTCTTGTTTTGATTGTACGAAAGAGAATTTGCGAAATTCTCGGAAGGATTTGAACTGGGAATTTGGGGCCTCCAAATTCACAATTCAAATAACTAGTTTGGACTAGTTATTTGCCAAATCCCCTTAAAGAGATGATTTGCTAAAATATTACGTAACTTTTGCCTAATTTTTAGGATATTTACTCCCCACCATTTTAACAGCTTACTTGTTTCTTTTTTATTTATTTAAGGAAAGTCTTAAATGCATTAATACTCATCCAGACTACCCAGTAAAAACCTATAGAATAATAAATAAAAAAATTCAAACAGAATATTTTGCAATGATGGGATTTGTAAATAAAGGGATTTCAAAATGAGGGAATTTAAAACACCCCAGTATTTCAAATTTTCACATTCAAACACATTCCTAGAGTTTTGTTTTTGTTTTTGTTTCTATTAATGATAGCTTGTTGTGGCTTTAATTCTATATTTATTGCTTCCCCAGTTTATTTTTTAGTTAAGACTATTTATGTGTTACAATTTTGAGCACTTTCCACATATATGAAAAATTATGGTATTCTTGTAGTAATTTATTGTTCGTACTATTTTTTGTAGCAATTTGTATGTAATTAATGCAACAAGGCACATGTACTGTGAAGTGGCTTTGATAAATATAACTGGATAAATGTGTATTACATTTTTCTTAATAGGAGCAACTTTTTAGCAATTATTTTTTAGTTTTACACTCATCCTGGAAATATGTAATCAAGTTGGAGCAGAGGAGACTTTTTTCTGCAACATAAAACATGAATAAAAAGATTAAATAAAAATTTATTCATGCTCGGGCTTGACCCAAGCCCAGCCCTAAAGTTAGCGCTAAGGGCATGGGCTTGGACCGGGCCTAGATATCCCCCAGTGGGCCCGGCCCGCTTTTCCATGGCCATTTTTCTCCTCTGGGCCCGGGCTGGGCCGGCCCAAGACTGGCCCATTGACATCTCTAGTTGACACCGGTGCAACTGCGCACATAACTAATTCATTGTAGGGATTCCTTTCCGTGAAGAAGTTAAACAAAGGGGACCGTAACGTGCTAGTAGGAAATGGAAAGAAAGCTTAAGTTGAAGCTGTGGAAACTCACCTTTTAGTTTTGAAGAGTGGTTTCAATTTGGATTTAGTTGATAATGTTTATGCTCCAAGTATGACTAGAAACCTTATTCATATTTCTAGACTTGACGCTTATGGATATTCGTTTATGTTTGATGAATAAAGGGTTTCGCTTTTCCATTACTCTATAGCTATTGGTTCTGGTTTGTTGTGTTTGGACGCTTCTTTTTATTGAATCCTTGAAAACAATGAACGTGAATTATGTAGTTGCTAAAACTTATGGTAAGAGAAAACGAGATAATGATATTTTTGCTAAATTATGGCATGAACGTCTAGGTCACAAATCACAAGGAAGAATAGAATGCCTCATTAAGGATGAAATTCGTCATTCTTTAGATTTCTCAGATTTTGTTACATGCATTGAATTATTAAAAGAAAATTT
Organism: Escallonia rubra; assembly: GCA_033065855.1. NCBI lineage: Eukaryota > Viridiplantae > Streptophyta > Magnoliopsida > Escalloniales > Escalloniaceae > Escallonia > Escallonia rubra. The sequence continues at coordinate 21,108 of JAVXUO010000888.1, read as the reverse complement.
ATAAAAGGCAATAAACGTGGTGCCAGTCAAAGTATGGGATTTTTAAATGTTATTCACACTGACATTTGTGGACCTAGCTTTCCCTACACCAGGTATTGGTGGCCATAGAACTTTATCACCTTCATTTCTAACCATTCTCATTGTGGATATGTTTACCTCATTCATGATAAATCCGAATCACTTGCCATGTTTAAAACTTACGAAGTCGAAGTTAAAAATCAACTCAATCTAAAGATTACAGTTGTAAATCTGACAGAGGAAGAGAATATTATGGGAAATTCTCTAAAACGGGTCATAACCCTAGTCCTTTTGCCTTGTATTGGAAGAATGTGGCATCGTTGCTCAGTATACAATGTCGGGTATACTCCAGCAAAATGGTGCAGCTGAGCGACAAAATCGTACCCTCATGGATATGGTACGAAGTATGATACGCCGAAGCACTCTACGAGAACTTGCAACAGCTAAGTATATTCTTAACAGGGTTTCTAATAAGTCTGTGCCTAAAACACCTTTTAAATTGTGGACATTGAGGAAACCAAGTTTAGGATATTTTCATGTGTGGGGCTGTTTAGCTGAAACAAAAGTTTACAATCCGCATACTAAGAAACTCGATCTCAAGATCATAAGTTGTCATTTTATAGGTTACCTTAAAAAGTCTAAGGGTTTCAGATTTTACTGTCCATCACATACCACTAGAACTGTTAGAACTAGGCATGCATTATTTTTTGAAGATTCTGAGTATAGTGGGAGTTGTACACTGAGAATAATAAACCTTAAGAAAATTCAGGATCATGTTTCTATTCCTGTTATCCAAAAGGTTGGTGCGCCATTACCTCATATAGAGAATGAGGATGCTCCCGAGGTAGTATCTAATGATGCGCCTCCTATTATGGATCCTGCTCCAATTCCTGTTAACGAGTAACCTTTTCGAAGGTCAGGAAGAGAGAGACGGACAGCCATAGCTGATGACTATATTATGTACCTAGGTGAGGCTGACTATAATCTTAACATAGAAAATGATCCTACATCTTTTAAAGAAGCTATTATGTGCGATCACTCAACTCAATGGCTTAAAGCCATGAAAGATAAGTTATAGTCAGTGAAAATAAATGAAGATTGGGACCTTGTTGACTCTAAAGGGGCCAAAGTTGTAGGCTGTAAAATGGGTCTACAAAACTAATCTAGATCCTAAAGGTAATGTCAAAAGATACTAGGCTAGACTCGTCACTAAAGGTTTCACTCAAGGGAAGGGTACATTATAATGAAACATCTTATCCTGTGTCGAAAAAGGATTCCTTTTGAATAGTCAAGACTTTAGAAGCTCATTACAATTTAGAGCTCTATCAAATGGATGTAAAGACTTTATTTCTTAATGGCGAGTTGTATGAAAATGTCTATATGACGCAACCATAAGGGTTTATAGTTGAATGCAAGGAACATATGAAATGCCAATTGAAAAAATCCATATACGGATTAAAGCAAGCCTCTAAAAACGATGGTATCTTAAGTTCCATGATGTGATTAGTAATTTGAGTTTAAAGAAAATGCAGTGGACCAATGTACATACCTAAAGATCAGTGGGAGTAAGTTTATCATTTTAGTTTTGTATGTAGATGATATCTTACTTGTTAGTCGTGATATGCATATGTTGCATGACACCAAATAATTTTCTTAAAATAATCTTGATATGAAAGATCTTGGAGAAGCCTCTTATGTTATAGGCATTGAGATTCACCGAGGTAGGTCTCGTGGAATATTGGGATTGTCCCAAAGATCCTATATTGATAAGATTCTCAAAAGGTTTAACATGCATAATAGTGCTCCCACTGTTACTCTTGCTGTTAAGGGTGACAAATTCAGTTTGCTATGTCTTAGAAACCAACTGGAACAAGGCGAAATGGAGTGTATTCCCTATGCATCAGCAGTAAAAAGTCTCATGTATGTCAAGTCTATACTCGCTCAGATATAGCGTATGCTATTGTCATGCTTAGACGTTACGCAATAAACCCATGAATCATTCATTGGAAAGAAGCCAAGAAAGTCATGCGCTGCATACAAGATACCAAGGATTTCATGTTTACCTATACGAAGTCAGATAGCCTTAAGGTTATTGGTTATTTCGATCCCGATTATGCAGGGTGTGTAGATACCCCGAAATCCACATCAAGGTAGGTCTTCATGCTCGCAGAAGGACCATGTTTCATGGAAGAGTGCCAAACAATCATTAGTGGCTTCTCACACTATGGAGTACAATGTCTGTATTTATCAAGGACTACCTGAGATTATTTATATTAATTTAATGCGCCTTTATAATAATCTCTATAAGAAGTCCTGGACATGAGTTCAAACTGTTAAGCATTGTTTCCACATACGACTAGATGCTGAGTTCAAATGTCTGTAAAATTGTTGTCAGTGATGCTCCCTTACACGCGTAATTGTAAAACTCAAGTTTCTCCATGATCCCCTTAACACAAGTTCAATTGTCTGCAAAAAGGTTTTCAGTAATACTCATGTATACGAGTTAAAGTTGCACTTAAAATCGAATAACTTCTTGACATGAGTTGCAAATACCGGCTTTGTTATATATCGTATGCAAGGCACTGTTGGCGAACGAGTTAAAACTGTAAAATAGAACTATGTTTGACTTGACCCTTCCAGCTTACTAGGCAACTTAACCTAAATTCTGAGTTTAGTCACAAAACCGAGAAATTATCAATTTTTGAGACTAGCCCACCATTCAAGCACTACTACGTCGTGCCTATGACCAAGTCTCATGGGTGCATTTATAGAGGGGTAAATCATATACACGTCACAGATTGGCACGGTATTTATTCGTCTTCAAAATAATTATTTATTGACAAATAGGAATGACATATGTTTCCTGAAGTGTGGATATGACTAAAAGACTGACCTGGCAACAATTATTGTAGTAATTATGTAATAGTTAGGTGGTTTGGCTAATCAAAGGACATCATGCATCATCTTAAAGTTTCTAGCCAATAGCATAGTGCCATAAATATTATCTGTTTAAACAATTAAGAGATAATTATCAAGGAGATATATTCTTAAGGAAACACTTATATTTACCACTATATATAAGGAGTGAGCCTTGGGGAGAAAAGATACAAGTTTTTCTCTCAAGTCAGAGAAGGATTATTTTTCTCTCAAGCCAAAGCTCTGCCAAAAAGTCGAAGACACAAATTCCTTAAGTCGAAGAATATATCATTCAAGTTCATACATCCAAGCTCGTTCCTTGCAAAATTTTATTAAGTATTTGTGACGATCTCAGTCAAATTCACTATATGATTTGGATATCAAGCCTTTCGTCAAGCGTTACGTCAATTAACTCGAAATTTGTGTGTTCATCCACTGTCCAAATCTATTGAGTGGTTAATTGCATGGATAATCAAAGCAAATTCTCCAGCCTCGGTACAAGCGGACATCAACAACAGCATATTTTCAACCCTATGGTGCATATGGCTATACATAATTAAGATATCATTCATAGGCGACGTGTATTGCCCCATGAACATCATCAACATTAATTGCATGCCATATGAAAAAACATGATAAAACAAATTCAAACCAAATACTGCCAACAGAGTCTCTCGGACCAATATTCAGGAGGAAAGAAATGGATCCAATGGTTGTAACTTACAATCTATACTCAACCTCCTTGTCACTATGCCGAGGAGATCATACAAGTTTTATTAGTGTTGGATGCAAGTTCCAATAACGCCGGCTAAGAATGGGACTAGGAGTTTGTGTCATAAAGCCTTAGGGAGTATGGATAGATCCAACAACTTTTTCTTATGATTTAACGGACCTTTTACAACACAATCATTAGCAGTTTTGAAGACTCTGAATTGAGCGAAGCATAAAAAACTCATGTATATTATGTGATACGCTAATTCAAAATGCTTGATTGATTAAATGACAAGGCTGGAGATGATCACTGCATAAGCTGACCAAATCTTATATGATATTTGCTACGTTTTTACTATTTTTATTACTTAAAGGTTATAGTAAAAAATAACCACGCAAGTCTCAACGCCACAAGAACCCCCCCCTGTATCTCATCGTCCTCCATTCGATTCCACAACCTTCTCTTCACTGCTCCCCCAAAAGAATGGCCGCTTCTTTCCGAAAATTCGAAATCAGGCACCGAAACCCAGACCCCAAGACCTCAGTTCTACTCGTAATCGACATGCAGAACTACTTCGCCTCCATGGCCAAGCCCATCATCCAGCCCATCACCACCACCATCGACCTCTGCCGGCGCGCCTCCGTCCCCGTCATCTTCACGCGCCACTCCCACAAGTCCCCCGCCGACCACGGCATGTTGGGCGAGTGGTGGAACGGCGACCTTATCATCGACGGAACCCCCGAGGCCGAGCTGATGCCGGAGGTGGGGAGGCGAGAGACGGAGACGGTGGTGGAGAAAAACACCTACAGCGCGTTCAAGGGCACCGGTCTGGAGGAGCGGCTGGCGGAGATGGGGGCGGAGGAGGTGATCGTGACGGGGGTGATGACAAATCTCTGCTGCGAGACGACGGCTAGGGAGGCGTTCGTGAGGGGATTTAGGGTATTCTTCTCGACGGACGCGACGGCGACGTCGGCGGCGGAGCTGCACGAGGCGACCTTGAAGAACATGGCTTTCGGATTTGCCTACTTGGTCGACTGCAAGAGGCTTCAGCAGGCCTTTTCTTGAAGAAACTAGCTTTCATCCTTAATCCGTGCTTTTGTCTGTCTTTCACCTTCTTTTTTTCCCCTTTTTTTTTCTGTATAAACATAAAATAATAAAATGTGTTTCCTAAAGTCAGTAGTGTTGTTGAACTGTATATGTGTTTTGACATAAATAATAAATTAGGTGTTAATGAGAAGCATTTACTAGTATATTTTAGAGGCTAATAAAGTAGAAATGGGTTGGTACTCTGATAGCAAAAGATTCCGTTCGTCCAAAGAATGATGATGATCCCCAATGTCCAGATAGCTCTCGGCTCTATCTGCTCCGCCGTGGCCCCACTCCTCCTCCAAATTAAAATCCAACTTATTTGTTAGCGTGAAGACCGAAAAGAAGGGAGTGTGCATGACACATTGGATCCTCTGCTGTTGGGGGAATCTCAAGCAGGGTGATGTAGCACTAATCTAGTCCGTTCATTTCATATCCAAAGGATAGAATGATGCCACATCAGCTCATCTTTAGAAAACGAACCAAATGTCTGCGTCAACAAACGGGTGAAAGACAATGCCGTCAACTCTCACGGGCTGCATCTCCTTCTCCTCTCATCTGGCTCAACTATTCTAGATTATCCAGTGAACTGCAAAAACAATACGAGAAACAATCACGTAAACAACATCCTTGGGAACCTAAATTGGAAAGAACTTCAGAACACCCACCACCCAAGTCTACCGTAATACTTATTACTGAAAAGATGATTTACATAGTCGATGTCATATTACAATTGTAGATCTGAGATTTGGGGTTTCCCGTTGAAAGAGAAACTATCTACTTAATTTTTTGTTTTTTGATCCAGGTTTTGGAAGCATTTGCATGATCTTGGCTGTTACCTAGAATGAGTAAGAAGAGAAAGGAAGAAGAACCCATTTCATAAGTTGAAGACAAATCTGATTGTCTTGATTCATGGGTGATTTGTTCAAAACATCCTCAAATTTTGTTCTTACGAGTTTGTGGTAAGGAAGAGTGATTGTGATCCTGGTGGAAGAGTGAGAAAGTTGACCAATTTTGTTGCATCTCTCTCATGCTCCATCTCTCTCAGTCGAGTCGAGTGCATTTTGCTTCCTGCTTTTAGCTTCTTTGGTTTGGCCTTGTGACGTGGCATCTCTCTGGCCTTTGGATCTATTTCTACGGCTGAGATGAACCACAGCACCCCTGCTGTAGATTCCCTCTACCGCAGGGGATCTGGATCCGTGTGCATGACACAATATTTTCTAATAATCGATCTCAATGTACGATTAAATGATTGTGGACTAACGAGACAGGAATCAGTGAAATTTTGTTGTATTAAAAAATTACTATATAATGTAACCGCGTTGCCGTCAAGAAATTATTGTGTCTCAATTAATTATCTGTGATACATTTTTCATTCTTCCTACTAATTTTGGAGCAAACATGAGCAGGGATGACAATTTAAACCTAACCCAGAGAATATTCGACTCACTCCGACTTGTTAGGAGCGGCTTTTCGTTTTGATCGGGTCATAGGGCTGGTATGATATTTATATTAGTAACCCGACCCGCCTCGTTTCCCGTACCTGCCCCGTCTAATAAAATCTTAACCATAAATCATAATTAATCACAACCGTCCATCCAACCACATAAGTAGTCCAACAGAAGCCCTACCACATTCTCTCTCTCTCTCTCCTCCTCCTCTCCCCCACAGCCATCCATACACTTGCTCAGCCCATGTGCCTCAGCCTTCACCTCCTCTCCCCCACACTGTCACCCCCCTCCCCACGGCCACAAACCACCTCTATCTCATCACCACCTAACAGCCCACCAAACGCCCACCTCCACCAAACACCGTCACGACCACCTAACAGTCCACTGTCCACTGTCACCACGACCTGCCTCAGCCATCACCTCATCTCCCCCACAACACCTTACAGCCACAAACCACCTCTAACTCACCACCACTTAACACACCACCAAACGCCTGCCTCTATCTCCACTAAGTACAGTTACCACCACCCTATTGTCCACCATCACCACTACAACTTTGTGGTTAAGAAGATCTGAGCTCAAAGCGAGGCGCCTCGATACACATTGGTGGTATTATTATTACGCCTCTAGAGCCATTCAAATAGATTTTTGGTTCCCTGTTTCTTGGTATCTCGTTTGTCAAAAGATTTACACAAAGAAAGTCGCTGAAATTTACTACAAAAATCCAGGTACAAAGAAGATTGGTGCTGGCCGAAGCGGTATCGGGTCTTGTAATTAAAAGTTCACTTGATCGGGAATGGCATTCATATCCCGTGGTGCAATGGGGCAAATTTGTGCATAAGGACAACTGGGCACAAATTTCATATGATCTACACCCGACCTGCCCCATTGCCTCCTAAACATGAGACAATTTCTTATTTTTCTTTCTCATTTGGAGCAATTTTCTTTTTCTTTTAAAGGGAAACATGCCTATGAAAGTGCACTGGTAAGAATGTAAGCATAACCCGAAAAGTTCATTGGTAAGAATTTAGCAATTCATTCCTCAGTCTCAACAACAAAACTTTCCATTGGCTATTCCAGCCAGTCCTCTAGTGATGTAAAGAGCTTCTCCCTCCCACCGTCAAGCTTCAGTGCTTAATCAACATCTGACAATCCAATTGCCTCTAATTTTAAAACTATCATCTCAAGTCAATTATCACCATGAGTCCTACATGTTCATCATCTAACAGCATCAACTCCTACATCTTTAACCTCCAAACTAGAACCCTATTCAGATCAAATGTCCGGAAACTTTTTGTAAACCGATGTTGTGTAACAAATGAATCATAACTTAGGAGCTGGCCTTCTCTCCATGCAAACCATGAGATGGGTATGGTGTTGCGTGAATCGTTTGAAAATATTCGATTCTTTGTCATCGCCAGTTTGTTCTCATTGGCCTGTATATGTCGTGGAGAATATCAGGAGAAGTGCACGGAGAAAACCCACTTGACATTCCATTAGGCACTACTAATGTTTTTTCCTATTACACTAGACCATATGTGTTATTAAATTTACACTTCACCGGCTGTAATTGCTATTTTCTTACACCAAGCTCTCAGTTAGAGATGGTAGTGGCTCATGGAATGGTCGCCGTTGGTCGAATAGCTGGCGTTGGTGGTCATCATTCGGTTTGAGGCGGTGGCCGTGGGTGAAGGAGGGTCTTCCAAGGTGAAATTCTGGACCATCTAATGACTATCAAGCAGTGCCCATAGCAGAATCCAAAAGGATTCTTTGGTAACACTTTTTGGTTTGAGATCCAGTAGAAATTGCATTTGCAGTCTTTCTGTAATTGCTAATGCTTTCTCCTTTCGATCCATTGCATTGGGATTGGGACTGTCAAGGATTTCAAACCACCTCCGATACTGTAACCCATTTTCTTGATTGGAAGATGATTAGGGATTGGTGGTTATGGGTGGTCGTGGGTGAGGGATTTGTGGCAGAGGCGGCAGTCATCCAACGGTTGGCTTTGGTGGCCGCCATACAATTGGAGGGGGTGCCGTGGGTTTCAGGATTGGTGATTGTGGGTGGCCGAGGGATGACTGTCCAAGAAAACGCACACACACACACACTTGAATTTACAAAGCTCATTCTTTGCCTGCAATATATTTTTTCTCCTTACCTTAATTCTGAATCTACTTTTTGAAAGAGTATAAGTTTCTTTAAAATTTTTTAATTATGAGTTGCATTTCCATGAAACAAATGTTGAAAGTTTAAAGACACTGATCTAACCATTTGAATCCTTGTTAAGGATTGCGCATTGCTTTTGATTCAATTACTAGAGGGAGAACTTTACAAGGAAAAGGCTAATCAAATTTTTTAGCAATCTTAAAATGGTTTGGATGGCAACTTCTCGTTGGCTAAGAAGTGCCTAACTAGCTGTAACGCTTCCTCGGGTTTAAAGGTGGGAACTTGATGTCCGGCTCCTCTGATGGTTACAAACATTAGCCCTTCATACGTAACTGCCCAACCACCAACCTATACAAAAATTCAGAGAAGACAACATCTCATTAGTTGATCTCTCATAAATTCAATCATAGAAACTCAAATTCATGCTTCGTGCTAAAATAAAGAAAATACACTGAGATAACCTGTTTGTTATTGGTGTACCAACGAGACCATTCTTCAATTGTCTTCAGGCCAAGCTTTCTCAGTGTATACCTTGTTGCAGTTACTGGGATTCTCCCATCAGTATCTCCGCTGCAGATGTAGATTAACAAATGACCAACATTCCATGCATGTAGTTGGACAATATCTGGAGCCAACGATACTAGGTGAAAACTAACCTGAAAATCCATATCCTGAGGCCTCCGGCTACAAGTTTTCTAATGACGGGGAGTATAGAGTCCGTTGAATCAGCCCAAAACGTGATATGATCGCTGCCACCATGTATTTATAATTATACTTAAAGGTTTCGTACATGATTATTTTTGTGCAATTTTCTCAATTATTGTCTATTTGAAGTTATTTTTGCATCTTTTCTTCTGTTAGCCATACGTTAACATACATTAATGTTAAAATATTGATATTTGAACTAGATGGAGTTACCGGATTATTAACAGAGGCAATACGTTTGATCCGAAACACCGTCTAGCTCAAATAGTCGAGTATACTGTGTGCATACGAAGCTTTGTAGCCTGTTATGTAAGTCAAATCATTGTGAGTACCTGCAGTGTGTCCATGTGTAAGGAATTTTGGTGACATTGGCATGGAGGGCTTCTTGAACATCTTGCCTGTTCATATACTCCTCGGTATACGTGGAAAGACAAGGGTCGTAGCCAGCTGGTCTTTTGTGCCACCCTTCCTGTGAAAACAAGTTTATGACTTATTTCAGATTAATCATTGTTACATCTACTATTTGTCAATGTAACAACTACTTTAGAAAAGTTAGTATCCGAATGCGGATAAGTAACTAGGAGCGCAGCAAAAGGTCACATGTAGCGTAGTCAGACTGAAAGGTAAACCGTACTCATAGCAAATGACTCGCAGACAATATGAAACAACCATGTATTTACCTATCTTAGCTGCATAGCTTTTGGTGAGACTTCTAATCGTACCAATTTGTTTTCAGTAATCTTACTAAAACACGGTTGATATACTTGTTTATTTACAACATATTTTCATCATCAGCTTAATGTGATTGATCAAATTATGCGTAGAAAATTGAATTCAAAAGGACTAAAGCTACTTACAAATTTGGAAAATAACCGAGGAGCAGTGCCTTGGATCACTTGAAGTTGTCTACTGCTGCTGGAACTATTATCAACACACATGGGGGTGTACAAGCTGTACATGTCTATATAATTGTAAACATCGAAGTACTGACTAAGGGCAGTGTTGCACCCATCCGATAGATTGTCCTTACTAAAGTTGCACTCTCGCTTTAGATCTTCATACAACTGATCGGAAATCACGGCGTGATCCCATGCATAGTCTATCAATCCCTTCTGATCCGTTTCGTCGTCCATCAATGCATTGCCAATCTACAGTTTCAAGTTTCACGCAGTCAAAAGAATATTACTCCCTCTGCCATTTTGTGCTGCTAATAAGTCAGAACAGTTGACATATGGTGTTCACTCTAGGTGTGAAACGTAACTATCCAGTTCGGATACACAAAATAAAGGTCTTTTTTAAGGGACGGGAAGCTTTGCAAGCTATTACCGTAAGAAAAATCAAATTAAGGAAATGCTTACCATGAAACCCTTGAAGTTTATGTAGTCTTCTTTGGAGGTATTCTTGTTATTATCAAAAATAGCCTCTGCTAGCTGGGGAACATAGTGCCCTAGATGAACAAGTCAATGAAAAGCCAATGAGACTGAATTCACATTTATTTCAGCAAGTTTCAGCGTTGAAATAGAGGAAGCAGAGAAATATTTTGCGATGAAGACTAAATTGATGAAGAGAGAAAATCAGTGGAGACTATGATACACAGGTATCTAAATTTGGCGTACCAGCATAACTTTCTCCAGCAATGTAGAACTCATGAGACTTGAACTGTGGAAACCTTCGGAACCAGTTGACTAGAAATATATAGGAATCCTCAGCTGCTCACAGAGGTCAATCGAGCACATATACGATGAGAAAACCGACTAATACGAGGCGTTCACACATTGAAGGAGAGAGAATGTAGCAAGAGATAATCTACCTGTAATCGTGTCACCGAGCTCCTTGATGTCATGACTAGTGTTTGTGTAAGAAAATCCAACACCAACGGGGGATTCCACGAATAGTAAGTTGGCCGCTGCAGAAAGTTGAAGATGATCCTTAATTTCTGATAAACAGGTTAAGAAACAAAAACCATTTGTGTTGGAAATTGTTACATGCCTTTGTTCCATGCGTGCTTGTTTAGCTTAAGCTTTGGCTCTCCTTTCTGAGGGAAGAAAGGGCCTAGCTCCTCAGATGCCCCAAATCCAATTGACGAACATCCTGGGCCTGTTTGCAAGAGATCCAGGTTTTAGAATTCCATCTTGCATGCGTAATTGCATAACTTTAAGGACAAAATAGAAAAAAGGGTGCTCTAATCTTAGCTCCGCCAGCCTCATAAACTTAAGTTTATGCATAACATAAAGTCCCTTATATGTGCACAAACATGATCATATGTATATACCCATACGCTGTTTATACTCTTTTTAAATAAATAGCCACCGACAAACTATTAATCTTTTGACCCTAAAATATGATTTTTGTAGCCTGTAAGCCTTTTCAAGAAACTTTTTCATATCAGGGTAGAAGATTATAACAATGACTTTTAATTCTTTGTAAGTGTTTTTTTTTTTTCCTTTTAGAAAACCATAATTACTTCATTTGCAATGCTTGGGGTGGCAAATATGGTTAATAGGAACCACCCAAGGCCCTGAAGCTATCTAAAGGTCCACACCTGACCCAACTCACAAACAGCTTACAAGGCTCCGGTACATGCAAGCTGTTGTCTTCATGTTGGAGTTGTGATTTTCACAAGCAGACCAACTCCTACATGTGCTATGGTTTGTCACCATAAGTCTACTAGACATCACATGTTCAGAGTATAGTTAGTATGGTTTGCTATAAAACTTCGATTTGTGGCGATTGGTAGAATTCGTGGCCGTTAGCGAGTGGCGATGCTAGGGTTAATGGGTAGGGGAAGCAAAGGTTAATCATATCAGTACATAAACTTCTCTGTGGGCAAAGCTTTATAGAAGCATGACTTACATGTTTTTCTTCCAACTGACACGACTCAGGTACATCCAAGTCGTTTTCTTCATGTTGGAACTGTGATTTTTCACAGGCAGACCAGGTCCTATATATGCTATGATTTGTCATCGTAAGTCTACTAGACACCGCATTTTCAGAGTGTAGTTGGTATGATTTGTTGCTACAAAGCTTCTGCCAATTTCACCAACCCATTTTAAGTCCACATGCTCTCTCCTGTGCGAGCATGTCGACTCTTCGCGATGCCAGAATTTTGTGGGTACGTACGTAAGGTGAGCAAAGTTTAGTTTCAGAAGAAAAGAACTTCTCCCTGGGCAAAGCTTTATAGAAATACGCCTTATCAATGCATTTCTCCCAAAAGTCAAATTTTCTACTTTTAAAGACAAGGAAGTTCCAAGGAAAAGGTGAGCAAGTGCCCACCTAAATGAATATGTGGCCTCGCTACTGCCGCTGGTCCACTTGTCACATGCAAAAGTTTGATTGCTAATGCAAGAAAAGGCGTGTACTACTTGTATTGATATTTGCACAAATAGCTTACTGCAAAAAGTCTTGCTAGAAATGACTTTGAAAGGCAGCGATGGTACTTCATAATACTAGCTTTTCAATTACTTCATAATAATAAAACTGAAAATTGTAAGAAACTGCAGTTCCTTATTATGATCGTGATATTCCAGAAAGGTTGAGAGCAATTATTACTCTTAGACATGTGCTGTTGAGTTGACGGTACGTACTCAATAAATTCATACTAAATGGAGCTTCACAACATGCATGTGAAGATTCAATTTAACTGCAAAGATTCCTAATCATTTCCTTAAGCTGATACCTGAATGCCACACTAACTGATGGACTCCTGTTTGCTAGCAAACTGGCAAAACTACAAACAAACAGGCTGGGTGTAGGCCATAACACAAACAGTTTGTTCAAGACAATGACAAAAACAACCAACTCTTGGTGGGAGAGAAGGGACCTTATCTTAGAATGGGAACAACAATATATAAGCAAAGGGAAAACTCTTGCACCCAAATTCATTTTTATATGTCATCTCTCGCCGCACCTACAAAGGCTTTTAGCAGAAAGTTTTCAATTTCTTGTAACAAATGTGACTAATGTCCGTGCCAATGTGTAATTAATGCGCAGAAGCCAAGTCTTGCTAAAGTTGCCAGCCTAAGTCAATCTTGTACCAGATGGCGAAGAGAATGATTGAATTGGTTCAATCCATTTGCCAAAACATGAATACTGGAGTATTTATTTAGAGAATAAATTGCGTTGAAAGTACCATGAAATTGGCAAAGGCCTATTAGCCGTCGCTTTGTTACCCGTTTTTTCATTCATTTTCATGTTTTTGAAAACTCAGAAACAATGCTTTTTATGAAAAAGTGAACCCCGAAGTACTAACATAATTTGAAGTGGTAACATAATTTCCGCATAAAAACTTGTATGAACTTGCTTGGGTGTTATTTTCAGAATTACGAAAATAATAATCGTAAAGTAAATAGTTTCTAAAATAAGGTGAAAGCATATTTATGTTGGTTCGAATAAGACGTTTTAAACACATTCTCGTGTTAAAATGAGAAGGTGAATTTCAATAGTGTTACCATAGGAATTTTCAAACTTTGAACGTTGAAGTTTATCCAAAACACAGAACGCACTCAACTACAACATCAGGGAAGATGACATGAACTACAAGCTTCGTCCCAACGCCCTAACTGAATATACAAGAGACATGCAGAGGGCAAGCTACGTTACCTCCATTTAGCCACAGAAGGAGAGGTTTCTTCTCGGGTTCCTCCGTCGCTTCAAAGAACCAATAGAACAGTGCCCTCCCATGGCTTTCATTGACCGTCACATAGCCCGCATACTGCCGGAAGTCCACGAGAGGCTGACCAGGAAGCCTGATGACTCTGTCCGCCTCTTGCTGGGATAGAGCCTCACGGCTGGGTTGACCCAGTTGGTGTCGTGTACCCACAGCCACTCCAACCAGTGCAAAAAGGAGCACAAGAAGAATATGGGCATGTGAAGAAGATATTTCTGAGACACCCATTTTGTAGGGCTGTCTTCAAGTCTTTTGTGTTTTTGTATGGAGTGTGTGTGGCTTATATGGTAGAAGGGGCAGGCTCGGGACTGAAGAGACAGATAAGAATTATCTGTAAATTTCTATATATAAAATTATGCGTTTACCATTCAGAGATACATCACAAAGTGTCATGCCCATTCCCATTCCATTCCTTGACCTTTTGGAAGCATCTGTTTTGGAATCATAGGCGTAAGAATGAAGTTTGGGTTGTCACTCTGGCTTTTATTGCTTGAAATCAAAGGGAAAATAAGTTTGATTTCTCATATCTTAATTAGGCTTGACTGTTTGATGTGCAATCATGAAAGTTAAAAAGGAAAGTTCAGCCATATATCAATATCAACATGCGGTCCATTCCAATTGCTTTGCATTGGAAAGTTTGACAACTTTTCAAGTTGGGTTATAAATGGTGCACCTTCTCGAAATTTGAGATTTGACCACTTTGGCTTCCACCCGCGTGTGAATGACATTATCAATATTCTTGTCCCACTAAAATTGGGGGCCAAAAGTCAAACATTTTAAGACCGTATTTCACCCGTGATTCTAAAATGATCAAACTCGATTTAATTTTGATTGAATTCGATTTTTTTAAGTTTTTGGTAAAAAAAAGAAACTTTCTAATTCTACTTCAATATATGCTCAAAACTAATTAGGTCAAGAATCCTCGTTTTCTTGGATTCTAATTTAATGAATTTTGGAAAATCACGTTTGACTAATAAAAGAATTATCAAAATAACCTCATATGTAAATGGATACTAAGCGTCCCTTTCAAATCTTAATACACTATTTGATCATTTTACACGATGAATGCATTTTCATCATTTTTTATCCAAACACTTTAAATCTCATTATGCTTAATATAGATTAAAGTTGATTCCAAGAACTGATTCTGATTTAATAAAAAATTTACTTTTTAAATTCAATCTGAAACAGCCTCTAAGACAATCGCTGTATATTGTCAATTATGCATTGCATGTATACTCTTTACTTGTTGCATACTGATTGGCTTCAACAAATATGTTAACTCTTTACTTGTTGCATAACAAAATTGGCTTCTGTATACGAACAAATATGTTAGTGGTTAATTTGCCGTAAGAGTCATCTGTACCAAAAGCTTATGCAATGAGAGAATAAGCCCAATATTTTTATCATGTTGTTTAATACTCTCTCCTTGTGTACGTGCAAACTCCTGATTGCACGTGATTAGACAAATTAAAGTGTATCACCATCAAGTACACAGAAAATCAGAGTGCAAATTGCGCCATAATAAAGGGAGAGTAAATATGGAAGTGGAAGAAATCGAACTCAAAACCTCGTCAAAGTAAAGATCTAATAATATGTTAAATTATCATTTACTTTACAAGTTTAAGTTATTAAAGAATAAACCCGACAGTGTTTTCATACTTAACAAGTTAAATGGCCATAAAACTTTGAGACTCCGAAAAATAAGTAACGCTTGAGACGTATATAACTGATGGGGATTTCAAACAAAATATTAGCGTTAGAATTTAAGTCCAAAAGGACCGATCATAAAAGGAAGTGTCCTAGGGTGTTTCTCTAAGTTAAACCGATTATCTCAACTGTTCCCGGTAATAGTGATAATAATACTATACTAATCATGACAAAAAATAAGCACTATTATCATACTGTTATGACGGACTAATCATCCTTGAGCTTGACCCACTCGCGATTATCAGATTTTTAGCAGTATTAATTTGCATGTTCTATACTAACCATCCCGAATTTTAAGTGAATTTGATGTGCAATCTTGCCCATTAGTAATTGCATCTTTATATGATTTTCTTTGAATGCATTTCTTGACGTGTAAATGTTTGATCACAATGTGAATCATTTATTTACGGTAAAGATATTTCTCTTAACGAAATTATTTTATAGCGTAAGATATTTGTCATCACGTACTCACCGTATCAAACGATGAGAGGTTCAGACCCTCCGGCGTACTCTAGACCTCTCGCATTTGTTCTAAAGTTAGAAATACTTCCGGCTTGGAGCAGACTACATTAAATTTTAAAACTTATTTTTGATTATCCTAAAGGTTATTTCCTATCAATTATGGATTAAAGTAAGGCAATATAACCTTATTAGGAATACGAGTATGGAAAAATATGCATTATGAAGAATAAAAGGTATCGTAATCGGGACTGGATCGGTCTCTATAGCACACTATTAGTGTCCCTAAAAAGGTCAGTTGGTCCTAATTGCACTTTTAGCTGCACTAGGAGGCATTTTAGCTCTAGTAGGAGGTTTTTTACCAATAAAATCATGCCTCTAAATTTGAGTCTCTATTTTGGTGCAAGTTACATCAACTTTGCTTTAGATATATTCACAAAGTGCAAGTGGAAAGCACCTTTACCTCCTATTGACAAGGAAAGGGGATTATTCTTTTGCTTATAGGCTTTTTCTCTTCTCTTTTTTTTTTTTTTTTTTTTAATTTTCTACTCCCCAAACTAACCCAAAAACTCTCTGGTCTTAATTTTTTGATCAATTGACACCCAATGTATTAATTTCTTTCCAATCAAACTGCACCCTTTGCCGAAGTAAAAAAAATTATGCGGATTGGGGTCACCTTGCAAATTCAAAAGCTTACATTTCAAAAACCTAAACTATGAATATTTGTTCTACTTCACTTCTAACAAATTTATAGACGAATATATGTGTATCAAATTTCCTTTCTGCCTTTTTTTTAAGGTATAATTCGCTCTATTTAAACACATGCTCTTTATCTTGATTTCTTCACGATGTTTGCTACGAAGATCTTGTAATGATGTGGAGAAAATTGCGCGGGCACAATTTTTTTTGAAATCATGCAAATATTAAGAATTGAAGACATACATGTGAAAGTGTTTATGAAAGTATAATGATAAAGCCGTGACCCACTCTAATGAACTATAATCCTGACGTGGGAAAAATAAAATGAGAAAAGAAAAACAAAAATAACAAAATGGTATATAGATCATGGATAGTTTCAGGAATTCTATCTGGTTATAACACAAGAAAGCATCGTCAAACAACAAGCCTGAGGGAACGAAACAATGAACCTGTATATATGTTTCCATACTCACAGTAATCTTCACAAGGTGAATAAGGATGTCATATAATCAGATTTTGGCAGCCTAGTTTCCTGCACCCCATGGAAGGAGGTAGATTTTCGAGGGTATGCTATGCAAACACTTACTGGACGCTTATCGAGATGCGATATGACAGCTTATTGGGACCGTCTCTAAAATGCTTTATCTACAAGTATTTCTACGTTATAAAAAAAAAAAGATAAATTACACACGGCATCCCTGAGATTTATTCTAAACTACACACGGACTCCCCTAAGTATTTTTATTACTCTAAACTAAACATTTCTATTTTTTTTTGTTAACAAAGTTAATAAAAAGACGGCCATGCCCTTGATAAACAAGTCTATTTACCCCTTAACTTTACTTTAACACAATTCTCACATGACAAATCTCGAGTTCGCGTCAATCGACGAGTAAAAGCAAGCCGCCATGGAATTTTAGATTCGCGATCTACAGGTGCCGGCTGTAGGTGTGGCATCGGAGTATATGGTCCTCGTTTTGGTCGATGTTTGGGCAGTTTTGGTGGTCCTAGGGTTTGGTGGCGGCGGTGGTGGCTCTTGGAACGTAGGGCGTGACGTGTCGGAGGCGATCTGAGTGGCCGCTGCACCGGTAGTGTTCGTAGGATCGTTCTTAATTTTGCCTATAGTTTTGCCGGAGCAGCGGGAGCGATTCCGCCTCTGGTGAATCTGCTACAAAGCGGCAACTTTCACGGCAAAAATGACGCCTCCATTGAGCTTTAGGCGGTGTGCTCGGTGAAGGAGAACAAGGTGAGGGCGGTGGAGGCCGGGGGGATCAGAGGGCTATGGTGGGTACTATGCCTCCTGTGATTGTGGTGTCGCAGATGATGACGGTGGCTTGGGTGGTTGTATTAGTGTTGATGGGTCATGGGATGTCCACAAACTGGGTTCTGTGGTGGCGATTTTGTTTCTCTCTTCTCCTTTTATAAGTTGGTAAAATTGTGTAGACGCTGCCGAGTATGGTGGTGGATGAATCTGCTGGTGGAGCTGATGGCGGACCTGGGGTCGGGCATGGTTAACAAGTCAGCATTCGTGGTGGGGTGCTGGTGTCATTTTTTATGGGTACAGTGGTGTGGGGTGGTGTCGTTTTTTAGGAAGGGAATTTCTGTGAGAGATAGGCGAAGTGTCAGCCTTTGACGGTGGTCGTGAGGCGTCGGCGGCGGTGGCTAAGCATTGGGTTGGGTTGTAAGGAAGAAGAGGAAGATGGTATTTTGGAAATACCATAATAGCTGAAAGTTGTCCTAATTTTTCTCGACGGTTCTCTAACGAAAGCGGGCTTTATGTAAGACAGTGACAAATCACAGGGAGTGGAGAGTAATAAAAATACTTAGGGGGGTTCGTGTGTAGTTTAGGGCAAACCTCAGAAGTGCCGTGTGTAATTTATACTATAAAAAATTCTAGAAATTTGTAGCACATGGAAATATATAGAGTATTCTAGGAGAATTGTAATGCCCCAAACCTGAGGTTGGTTTAATCGTAAATTCTAGATGATTATTCATTGGATATTTAGCGATGATTTGGTGAACATTATAATCTATAATCTTTAGCGACAATTTTTAAGAACCATAGGTTGTAATTTAATGACAGCTGTTATAAGTGGTATTATTTGGGGTCTTTAGTGAAGATTAGCGTGAGAGAATTTTATTGACAACCTTTAGCGACATATTTTAACCGTAAGTTGCACATTAGTGTAGCCGGTTGCAATAGGCAATTAAAGAAAGTTAAAGAAGGTTAGTTGAAAATTTAAATTAAATTGGTCTTATTAGATAATTAAAGAGATAATAATATGAAATTTATGTTTTGTCAACCCTTTAATTTTGGAAACTTAAAAGAAGATAGGGAAATGGGGAGGAAAAATGGGTAACTGAAGAGAGGATGGAGGAGTGATTGGAGCAATTGGGATTTATATCCCATTTTCAGTTACAGTCAGGAAGAGCGGAGGATAGATTCTGGTAGAGGAGATGAGAGACAGAAGTGAAAGAGGGTTCAAATGCTTGGAGATTTGCAACGGCGGTTGATAGGTTTTGGAGGGAGCAGCATATGGGGTTGCATCATATATGGGTGAGGCTTAAGGGTGTGTGTAGCGTAGCTGAAGATGACATCGAAGAAAAGGAACAATGGAGCGCTAGGGCTTTGACGAATCCTACAAAGAATTGAATCTTGTTGCAGAGGTAATACATAATTTACAATAGATTTTTGGATCAAAATATATGCAAGTGAGAGAAATGCTCATTAGCGCAAATATGAGATACATTTCCTTGCTCACAAAATCAAGGAATGAACTCTTACGATGGACGAAGACAAGGTGAGGCGATCAATGAGTGGGTTGCTTCTCAATTTAGTGAATCATTAACAGTGGTTTATCAACGGCTACTTGCCAAGGGCAGCCCCGTTGATGGACCTACTTAAGTATGAAGAGGCATGGGAGTGGTCCGAGAGGTTTTGGAGACAGCAGTTGTGTGTTGTTTGGTGTACTGTTATGTAATGTTATCTAAATTTCTTAGTAGCCTGTGGATCTTATGGTTTAACCGAGTTTTTACATTACGATAAAATTTCAATTTCCATTTTCATATTTAATGGTTTTCGGTAAGGCAATGTTAGGAATTGAGTTCATGAATCCTTGCCGCACGGCTGATTCATAATTTGGCATGTTAATATGTACATGTGTTTTTCGATACGTAATATTTTTGAAGCTCTATGTTTACGGCACATCAGATTGTTGGAGTATTTTCTTTGTGCCATATCAGCTAAAACTTTCATCATAAAAGTCCTCCAACTGGTTGACTCGTCATTTAACGACTAAGAAATTATATTAGCAGCAGAACTAGAAAACATTAATGTTTGATTTAGTTTAGTTTACTAATCAATGATAAAAACCTCATGATTCAATCTCCATGAACTACAAAACCTTTGCCTAGCATTGCTTTCGCTGTATCTTTGCAACCGGACGTCACACTTTATAGCAAACCATGCCAGGTAAACTCAATCTTTTTTTCTTTCTTTTTCTTTTATTTTTGTCCCCTTCTTCTTTACTTTACTTATATTGGCGCAATGTGCTCATGGGAACTATAACCTTTGATTTTATTACACATTGTGATCAGTAGTACAATAACTTTCTCTTACCAACCAATTATGTACCCCGTGGAAGCGGTTGGGAGGGGAGTATGAGATGAGAAGGAGATTGATTTAAGATAGCCTTTTCAAATTTTATCACTAAGAAGAATCCATCGGTCTCTGAGAATATGTTGTACTATACTATAGACTTGTATTGACTTTAAGTTTGACATGGATAATGGGTATTTGTGCCTTTTGTTTTTTTCTTTTTTAGGTTATTGATATAAGTGGATGCCACTTCCACCCTCTTCTGTGCTTTTCACTCATTTTTGTCGTCTTTGCAAATATAATTTAGTGATAATTGTTAACCTTCTAACGAAGGATGCGAAATAACATATTGAAGCGTCATCTTCCTTACTATATCTCACAAACTCATTAAGAGATACCATTGATAAAGTGCTACCCTGTTGATGCCCATGAAGGTCAGGAACACGTTGGAGTTTGAGATAGTTTTGGAAATTTTCTTTTTAAAAGATAATTGTCATTTTAATTTGAAAGTTGTTCTTTGTACAACTTTTATCAATAAATACCTATTAACAAGCTTATACTTACTCGTTTGAGACACATAATAACAACTATAAGTTCTATTGCAATGTTAATGATACTCCATTTTGTCTTTTTACCTTTTTTTTTCTTATGTTTTTGTTTCATGGCATCTCAAGTTTTTAGGTACGTACATGATTAGACGTGGGACTTCACTAGTAGTTTAAACTTGAGTATGTCTTTTGGGCAAGACATTCTTTTTACTATTTGCAAGCCATGAAAAAAAAAAATTTCTCGCCAACTCTAATATTCTTAACATACACACTTTTAGCAATAAATACTAGATTGGTGTATATAGCGAATTATAGCCTCATTTTTTTTTAAATCTAGGCATAAAGATATGGTAGGTTATACAGACAATAGGATA